>JACDQD010000005.1:471270-788401 GCA_019843655.1 Lethocerus indicus
GAGACGACGGCGAGCGGCCGAAACAGCGGAGACGGAAACACGCTGAAATCTACGTTTATTCCAACCCGACGAACTAATAATATATGCTCTTCTTGTTGTTGTTCTTGTTCCCATTTTTGCAGGCACATAAAGGCCGGATGCGACGCTCTAAGACTGATACTTAGGAACTTTTCCCTGTTGATCAGGAACAACGTCATGTCCGGCTCGTTGGGCTGCGGTGTCGACATCTGCCGAGAGGAAAGGTAAACTAAAGAAAAAGTTACATATATATACTATATATATATATATATATATATATATATATATATATATATATATATATATCGGGTCGGCAACTAAGTCATTGTGCGGGTTTTGTCGCTGTACGGAGACGGCGTTATTTGTATTTTTACGCACTTTTCTACCTTCTTCAAACCTCTATATATATATATATATATATAGAGAGAGTATTCTGAAATGTTTATTACATACCGACTATTCGTCGTGAGTACCAAAAGATGCACGGCATAAGAAGGGTGCACAACATACCCGAAGATGAGAAGATAATCCGCAATTATTTAGTTGCCAACCCAATATATATATATATATATATATATATATATATATATATATATATATATATATTGTCTTAATAATTCGTGTACAGATTTTGTATCTTTCAAATATTCAGTTTCTCTTCTCTCACTGGCTGTACTGTGTTTCGGTCTCGCGACTACTGAAGACTCCATTTTTTTCCCAATATACCCGTCTTGTTGTCTGCGAGGGGTTGGAATAACACACCGTAGATTTCGTGTTCTCGCCGGCGTTCGGTCTTCCGCGTTGTTTCGCGGCCGCTCGCCGTCTTCAGTAGCGGTGTCGGTAACTTTGGACGCGTGTGTGTGTGACGGTCTTTCGCCGGACCGTGGGCGGTGGGTTTCGCGGCCGCTCGCCTTCGCCGGATCGCGGCCGCTCGCCATCTTCAGTAGCGTAGTGTGTCAATCCTTAACGGAATTGACATGAGTCCTTTGTCGGTTTCAAAATCACTTTGTATCCTGTACAGTGTGACTTTCAGGTGGCATTTCTACTTAACCACAAAATAATTATAGCTTTTTTGGCAAGAGAGTGGCGGAAAAATTTTAGGATTAAAATTGGAAAATAAACGTTATTACGATTTGGAATTGGGAAATGGCCGGAATTTAATAACTGTATTAAATACCCGACCGTAAATTGCGGGTATTTTTCAGTGAATACAAATGGGTCATGGGGGGAAACGATGGGTCGCGAGTGAAAAAATCGCCGGATATTGTAGAATTTCCAACCGAACTTCTTAATAATAATAATAATAATTTTCAATTACTCCAAGTGATTCCTCCCACTTGTTCTCTCGGGCGCAGGTACGACAAGTGCATGAAGTGCTATTCGGTGCTGGTGATGATACGCGAAGTTGTCGACGCCCGCCAACCGGAGCTGGCCGGCCGCCTGAACCTGAGGGACGTTCAGGCATCGCTCAAGAACATCGACAGGTCCGACTGAAGACGTCGTCGAAGGGCCGCCAGCCGGCTCAACTCACCGCTGAGCGGTCATCGACTTCTTCGGCGGTCGTTGGGGAGGGGCCGCGGAAAAGAAGAAAAGAAAACCCACCCTACCGGTACTGTTCCGCAGTGTTACTGTGCCGTTTCTGAGCGCAGAAAACATATATGAAAATCCAAATTTTTTTTTTTTTTTTTAAATTTCCATTCCGAGCCAATGATACGCTCACACTTTCTTGCGCGCCAGCTCTGAACGTAATTAATTGACTGTATTAAAATTCAACGTATATTTGCGTTGGGGGAGGGGGTGGGGGGGAATAATTCCCTATTCCAGTACAGGAAGAAGTAGTGTCGATGAAATTTTCACGGGAAAATTCTGCCGCGGGGAAATTTCACAGCGTCCCTGAAACTGTATTGAAATCGATTAACGTTAACGGAAATTGTGTCATGGAATATCTTTCCTTACTCCAGTTTTTTTGGCTATAGCACGTGAGCGGGATTGTCAATGAAATTTTCCCTGGAAAAATCGTCCGCGGGGAAATTTCGCGGGGGCCCAGGAAATTCGGGAATTTAATAACTGTATTAAAATCGCTGAAAGTCGATGGAAATTGCGTCGGGGGAAAATCTTTCCTTACTCCAGTTTTTTTCCAATAATACGTGCGCGGGATTGTCAATGAAATTTTCAAGGAAAAATTCGGCCGCGGGGAAATTTCACAGGGTGCCTGAAATTCGGGAATTCAATAACTGTATTGAAATCGATTAACGTTAACGGAAATTGTGTCATGGAATATCTTTCCTTACTCCAGTTTTTTGCTATAGCACGTGAGCGGGATTGTCAATGAAATTTCCTGGAAAAATCGTCCGCGGGGAAATTTCGCGGGGGCCCAGGAAATTCGGGAATTCAATAACTGTATTAAAATTGATTAACGTTAAATGGAAATTGCGTCGGAAATGTTTTTGCTATAGCAAAAATCGTCCGCGGGGAAATTTCGCGGGGGCCCAGGAAATTCGGGAATTCAATAACTGTATTAAAATTGATTAACGTAAATGGAAATTGCGTCGGGGGAAAATCTTTCCTTACTCCAGTTTTTTTTCCAATAATACGTGCGCGGGATTGTCAATGAAATTTTCAAGGAAAAATTCGGCCGCGGGGAAATTTCACAGGGTGCCTGAAATTCGGGAATTCAATAACTGTATTGAAATCGATTAACGTTAACGGAAATTGTGTCATGGAATATCTTTCCTTACTCCAGTTTTTGCTATAGCACGTGAGCGGGATTGTCAAATGAAATTTTCCCTGGAAAAATCGCCGGCGGGGAAATTTTACCGGGGCCCAGGAAATTCGGGAATTCAATAACTGTATTAAAATCGATTAACGTTAACGGAAATTGTGTCATGGAATATCTTTCCTTACTCCAGTATTTCGCTATAGCACGTGAGCGGGATTGTCAATGAAAATTTCCCTGCAAAAATCGTCCGCGGGGAAATTTCGCGAGGGCACTGAAATTCGGGAATTCAATAACTGTATTAAAATTGATTAACGTTAATGGAAATTGTGTCATGGGAAATCTTTCCTCGTGCGCGGGGGATTGTCAATGAAATTTTGCCTGGAAAAATCGGCCGGCCGGGAAATTTCACCGGAGGGGGGGGGCCCTAACGTTATTACGACTTGAAATTCGGAATTTAATAACTGTATAACTGTTAATAATCGATTAACGTTAATGGAAATTGTGTCACGGGAAATCTTTCTGTACTACAATTTTTTTGCTATAAGACGTTGGCGGGATTGGCGATGAAAATTTTCGGAAAATTCACCCCAATTACAACTTGAAATGTCGAAAATGACAGTTAATTTATTCACAACTAACAGTTATTAAACAATTTAACGTCATCGGTGATTTGGGGGTTGAGGGGAGAAATTTCCATGGAAAATCATCCGTCAGCGAGGAAATTTCAGACGTTACCGATTTTGAGATTTAAAAACTTTCAAAGTTTACCCAAAGTGTAACCACAAAAGTAATCGACGATTTTATATATATATATATATATATATATATATATATATATATATATATATGATGTCAGCGCTGACGCGGTGACAGTGGACGTTTTGCCGGCGCCGCGCTTTTTTTTTAAATTTTTTAACATTTATTATAATTTTTCATTTTTCCTTACTGTCTTTGTTATCGCCTACCCTTTTTTTTTTCTTTTTTTCAAACGCTCGAATACTCAACCGTTAAAAGAAAATACGAATAAAAATTAGGAAAAAAAAAATATATAAATAAAAGAAAAATTGTATAAAAAAAAATTATTCTATTTTAAAATTTAAACAAAAAAAAATAATTATAGCGTCTATTTACAAGAAACAATAGTTTTGTAGAAAGTTTAACACCGACGTCCCATTTTTTTCGCCCCATTGTTCGGGGTGAACAAGTGCGTCTATTACTACTATTACTATTACTAAAAAGATGAATTAATTTTTTTCTTAACAATTATCCTAAGTGATTCAAAACGGAAAAAAAAACAAACACGAGAATTGATCATATATTTGTAAATATTGTGTCGTAATAAATTATTTCAGGTTTTTTTTTTTATAAATTCCTCCAGTTTTTCAGTCTTTATAATTGAAAGTGTTGTACCGAAATTGACGCTCGAGATTCGAATTCGGCCACAATTTTTTGCGGTAGAGTTAAAAAAAAACCCTGTCGAAGGAAAAAAAAAATAATACAAATTCGACGGCCGACATTTTAGGTTCAGTAGAAATGCAGTTTGTTGTACGATTATTACAACAACCTGTTTTGAAATTTTTGGACAATATTTCAAAAAATCGAACGAAATATCATTTTCGCCTTTCGCCTTCGACTTTACCGCAAGAATTGTGGCAAAATCAATAATTGCGTCAATTTTAGGACGCCCTTCACTTGTAGTAGTGTAAGTCCCGTCGGATTTGGTAGAAACAAAATTTCGCCAATTTTCGAAATATTTTACGTCCAATATTCGTTCAATATCTCTGTGTGTGGGTTTTTCGCCCAGAGCGGAGGAAAAAATCCTTTTGCTCAACATTGATTCAAATGTCCTATTGATATGAAACTCGTATCGTATTCAACAGTGTCAGACACCGGTGTCTGACGCGCGGTGGCCCACTCAACGTGTGTCAACTGTACATTATAATTTATTATTATTGTTTTTAATAAATATGCCGGGGATTTTGAATAAATTTCAGTTGACAAATTGAAACGCGATGTAAATTTTTTTTAGTTTCATATCGTATTCAACAGTGTCAGTCACCGGTGTCTGACGCGCGGTGGCCCACTCAACGTGTGTCAACTGTACATTATAATTTATTATTATTATTGTTTTTAATAAATATGCCGGGGATTTTGAATAAATTTCAGTTGACAAATTGAAACGCGATGTAAATTTTTTTTAGTTTCATATCGTATATTCTACAGTGTCAGTCACCGGTGTCTGACAGCCGACGCGTCAATTTAGTGTTGTCAGCGATGTCAATATCAACGCGGCACGTAGAGTGTGATGAAAAATAGAATCACGAGTGTAATGTGATGGATTTAAACAACCTCGGTATGTTTAAATATACCCAGGTGGTATGAGGTATATACCTGGGACTGAGTGTTGAGTCAGTTATTGGCGGTCGGTCCTGCAGTTGATGCGGTCACGTCTTGGTCCTGTGGGGGGGCGGGCCCCGTCCTAATGGTTTTCTGTCTTATTTTTTCTTTGGTTTTTCTTTTTTTTTTTTTTCCGAGTACACTAATAATACGTTTGCGGTCTGGGAAGTTGCATGGAGAAGTATGGCGGTGGATTGAAGTGCGGTTAACCGCCCTGTACACCCCGGGAGATGTGACTGTGTTGTGGCGCAGTAGTCGTGGTAAAAGGGTGGGGGTGGGGTGGGGGTGGGGGTAATTGGAATGCCGGAGGTACAACTAAAAGGTACAAGAGGGAGGGAGGGAGGGAGGGAGAGTATTATGTGACCGTTTACAATCAGTCATTTTCTCCGTTCTGGGGGTACACTACCCCGGCTGGCGAAAGGTACGGAGTACAAAACGTAGGGCGGAGGGAGGGATAGAGAGAGAGTGATAGATAGAGGGAGAGAGAGAGAGTGATAGATAGAGAGAGAAAGATGGAGAGAGAGTGTTCCTTGACTACTGGTCCCTAAATCCCTTCTGTGGTACATTCCCCGACTTAACAACTAGTCAGGGTAAGAGGTACAAGGTACAAAACGTTGTAGAGGGAGGGAGAGAGAGAGTGATAGATAGAGGGAGGGAGATGGAGAGAGAGAGAGAGTATTCCTCGACTACTTCCACTGGTCCCTAAATCCCTTCTGGGGTACATTCCTCGACTTAACTACTAGTTAGGTTAAAGTGTACAAGGTACAAAACGTTGTAGAGGGAGGGAGGGAGAGAGAGAGTGATAGAGGGAGAGAGAGAGAGAGAGAGAGAGAGAGAGAGAGAGAGAGAATGTTCCTCGACTACTTCCATCGGTCCCTAAATCCCTTCTGGGGTACATTCCCCGACTTAAGAACTAGTCAGGCTAAAGGGTACAAAGTACAAAACGTTGTAGGGAGGGAGAGAGAGAGAGTGATAGATAGAGGGAGGGAGACAGAGAGTGATAGATAGAGGGAGGGAGATGGAGAGAGAGTATTCCTTGACTACTTCCATTGGTCCCTAAATCCCTTCTAGGTACACTATCCTACTTAAGAACTAGTCAGGTTAGAAGGTACAAAGTACAAAACGTTGTAGAGGGAGGAGAGAGAGAGTGATAGAGGGAGAGAGATGGAGAGAGAGTATTCCTTGACTACTTCCATCGGTCCCTAAATCCCTTCTGGGTAGAGTTAAGAACTAGTCAGGCTAAAGGGTACAAGGTACAAAACGTTGTAGAGGGATGGAGAGAGTGATAGATAGAGGAGGAGAGAGAGAGAGAGAGAGAGAGAGAGAGAGAGAGGAGAGAGAGGGAGAGAGAGAGAGAGAGAGAGAGAGGAGAGAGAGAGAGAGAGAGTGATAGATAGAGGGAGAGAGATGGAGGGTGAGTATTCCTCGACTACTTTCATTGGTCCCTAGAACCCTTCTAGGTACACTATCCTACTTAAGAACTAGTCAAACTAGTTAAAGGGTACAAGGTACAAAAGTTGTAGAGGGAGGGAGAGAGAGAGAGAGAGAGAGTGATAGATATAGGGAGGGAGATTTACAGAGAGTATTCCTTGACTACTTCCATCGGTCCCTAAATACCTTCTAGGGTACATTACCCGACATAACAACGAGCCTGGTTCGGAAGGTACAAAGGTACAAAACGCCGATCACTTCCACCGGCTAGTAATCGGTTCCAGGGACGGCTACTCGCCGACTAACGAACTAAATCGCGTACCGGAGGTACCGTCCCCTAACTTGATACGATTGGGGTGGGGGTGGGGGCTGATAATTTTCATTTAAAATTCACAGTTACTACTCGGCAGTGTACCGGGATTCGGGATAGATACTCCCGGTAATTGGATACCGGCAGGTAATTAGTACAAGAGGAGGGAGACCATGGATATTTCCATCAGCTTCTTCATCCGTTCAAGGTAGGGACACACCCGATATATATAAATTTTTGAAAATTTTAAAAATTCTCTTGCTATTAATTCTTACTATCTATAATAATAATATACTATAATTTATAATCTGTATTCCTCTCAGCCGTCGAGAATCATCGCCGGTGACAGTTTTCCTCCCGCCTTATACCGGAAAATGTTTTTTTTTTAACCCCCACACACACACACGTTTTTCCTCTCGGATATTTTCACTCGGGCAAATTTTTTTTTTCTTTTTTTGGTCTTTTATTAGGCAGCTCCCTCCCGTCCGTGTCCTGTATACAACACCGTTGTCGATGTATAGATAGGGCCTTCCGGCATTGTTGTATATAAGGGTAGTAGTAGTCGTCGTCGTCGTCGGTGTCGCGATATAAGTCTAGTTTTCGTGAAAAGATTATAGCTTTTTGCCACTTTTTTTTTCTGTGCCCGTAAAGTGTCAACAACTCCCGGTCGGTAACTGGATACACTTAAGCCCCCAGCTCGGGGTACAAATGCCGAGGGACATTTTCATTCAGAACGACCCCAACATCCCCACCCCACCCCACCAACCCCCGTAGAAAAAAAGGATACGCCGAAGAAGAAGAAGGGACGAACCGGCCCTCTAAAGAGAGAGAGAGAGAGAGGAGGATGTAAATATTGAATACGAAAATGAGATGAATTAAAGTGTACAGCTTTGTACAAGTCAATAACAGGATAATAAAACTCAACATAAACGGGTCGTTGAAATCAGCCTGTTTCGTGGTCTTTGAGACGTTGGAATAGCGTAGATTTCGTTCTTTCTTCTGTCTCTCTCTCTCTCCCCTAATCGGTCCGGTCTTTTGCTAGACCGGTTTCGGCCGCTCGCCATCTTCAGTAGCAGTTCCGGCTGGTTATTTTATATATATATATATATATATATGTCTTGTCCTAACCGAACTTGACTTCTGCCGGAAACAAAAGTTCGGAAAGGATCGTCAATTTAATTAGGAAAATGTACCGATTATCGGAAAAATTCTCCAACTTTCTCTATTTTCCGATTTGAAACTCGTTTCTGAAGGAAATTTTCAAGGGTTCTGTTTTTCCGACGGCACAGAAAAACGTGTCTATTTTTCCAATAAACACAAAATCCGAACAACCCTCCTCCGGTCATAGTTTTTTTGTCGGACGGAAATTTTCTTTGAAACCCGTCGGGGTGTAAAATTTTTCCCGTCTATTTTCCGACTGGAGGAGAGCGTGTAGATTTCACGCCCCCCCCCAAGGGTTGGAATACCCTTAGATTTCGTCCGTTTCTGCCTCTCCCCTCTCGCCGGTTTCCGGTCTTTCGCCGGTCAGACCGGTTTCGGCCGGTCGCCGTCTTCAGTAGCGGTCACTTTGGCTGTTTTTCATACGCTTTCACCCTCAAAAAGGAGACACCTCAGTTGTGGGCTGTCAGACGCTGGATACATTTTTTTTGGGGGTCGAAAATTCCTCCCTTATTGAAGGAAAATCTGGGGCGTGGAAAGTCGGGGGTTTGACCCTCGGTGTCTACAGTAACACAGGCCTGTGAATTAACGCCCCTAATCAATCAGTTTTTAAGCGCAGATAGACATCCGGCGATATTATTTTCGTGGCACGCTCTAGGGGGTTGGCGGCGGCTCACCCTTACATTTCAGATTTCTATCACAGTCGGGTGAATTATTTTCTGTTGTCCAACAGTGTTTGTTTGGCCCGCAATGGGGGAGGGAGGAACGTGCTGGGGCAGAAAAGGGTGTGTTGTCGACTTAATAACCCGTGAAATAGAGTAAGGGAGGTCAAGATATTCCGTACCGCCGGGGTTGGCAACACTGACCGGTCTAATCGAATCTCGATAATCTAGAATATCTGAATTTTCTCTTTACAGAGAATAGAGAGGGGAACCAGTTACCCCGTTTTTTTCTTTTATTGTATCAACCCCCCGACTCATTGTTGCCGCCAGCCGCCCCCCCGGGAATCGTGTTTTTCCGAACACCCCCACGGGACACCGGGTAGGGTCGTTTTTTTTTCATTTATATTTTAATCGGTATACGATAATAGCACTGCCAGTGACGCGGCAATGATACGTCAGAATCTTTGTCGTCTTCAGTAGCGTTTCGAGTCACTCTGGCGCTTGAGGGGGGGGGGGCCTCATGTGGGGCATATTTTTAAAATTTTCGATTTTTCGAATTTCCTTTCAGGGGCAAGTTGGATTCACTTTATGACACTTGTGGACCGAATATGGGCCAAATCGGGGGATATTTTTTGAAATTTCCAAAATTTTCGGTTTTTCGATTCTCCTTTCAGGGGAAAGTTGGACTCACTTTGTGACCACTGTTGACCCAATATGGGCCAAAACGTTGGATATTTTTTGAAATTTCCAAAATTTTCGATTCTCCTTTCAGATTTTTTGAAATTATCCAAATCGGGGATATTTTTGAAATTTCGATTTTTCGAATTTCTTTCAGGGCAAGTTGGATTCATTTTGAAATTATCCAAATCGGGGATATTTTTGAAATTTCGATTTTTCGAATTTCTTTCAGGGCAAGTTGGATTCACTTTATGACACTTGTAGACCGAACATGGGCCAAATCGGGGGATATTTTTAAAATTTCAAAAATTTTCAATTTTTCGAATTTCCTTTCAGGGGCAAGTTGGATTCACTTTATGACACTTGTGGACCGAATATGGTCCAAATCGGGGGATATTTTTGAAATTTCAACAATTTTCGATTTTTCGACTCTACTTTCAGTGGCAAGTTGGACTCATTTTATGACACTTGTGGACCGAATATGGGCCAAATGGGGGGAAATTTTTACAATTTCAAAAATTTTCGAGTTTTTAACTTTCCTTTCAGGGGCAAGTGTAACTCAATTTGTGACCACTGTGGACCGAATATGGACCAAATCGGGAGATATTTTTGAAATTTCAAAAATTTTCGATTTTTCAAAGTCTGATTAGTCTAATTAGTACTAATTTACAATTTCTTATATCGTCGTTAGCGCTGTACTCCTGGTGAAGGTTTTGTTCTTCGTTGGGGGCGGCCTCCACCCCCTTCCCACCCCCCTGTAATTACAATCGGGGGTAGGATATCGCCCCGTCAATTATTACGGTCTCGTGCCCGATTTCATGTCATATATCGTCACGTACAATTGGCATTCTTTTGGGGGTGATGGGTGGGGGTGGTTTTGTAGTACAATACCGAGCGAAGGATGGACAAGTGCGCCACTACAACTAGACTAGGGGCACTAATAATCATCATCATTATTATTATTATTATTAGTCTGTTTGTTTGCCATTACAGCTCTCTCTGTACTGTTCATTCTGCTTTCACTATTTTGATTGACAGACTCAATGAGTGAGAGAGCGAGAGCCCTCCGCCCTTTAATTCATCCGTCCTTCTGTGTTCTCCTCGCCCCCCTCCCCCCCCCGCATTGTAGGGCCCCAATATACTCCCACTGCTCTTCCTAATGCTGTTCCTCTTGTTGGGCCGCCCTTTCCACTAAAAGGGCAGGGGGGGGGGTGGCCCTTCTACTTCTCGTCGTTATTATCAACTACCCCCTGATTATTATTACCCTCGCGTTATTTGGAGGAACCCCAGTTATTGTTGTCGGCCCAACGGACCACCGGTTCTACAACTCGGTTTTATACTTAATTCTTTCATTTCAAATCCGAAGAAGTCGATGAAACCCTCTGATAGGGAAAGGATGGACTCGAAGGGATTTTTCTGGTGGCGGCCAAATATCCACCGTTTAAAAGGCCGCAATTTGCAGACTAATTGACGCGGAGTTGTGTCTCATTTTTGGGTAGTGTTTTATAGTTTTTGTAGTTCGGGAAATCGCGCCCCATACAATACAATTTCGCGAAACCTACAGTCTCATATCTCTTTAAGTTGGACTTTAAGCTACACTTTCACCAAAAATTAGACAACTCTTCGTCAGTTAGTTTTCAAGTTATGGACTGTCAAACAGTGGATACATTTTTTTGGACCACCCCGGTATAATAGCGAATGGCGTGTTTTGAACGTCAGTTTTTCTGTCACAATTTCGCCATTCTCCCAGGACACAATATAAATAAAAAAATGAACTGGGGGCGGGTTTCGCGACAGGCACGAAAAGGGGCTCATTAAATGGAATCGTTTTGAAAAGCCGGCTTTTTTTTACTTCTTTTCCCGTTGATTCTGTTCGTTACCTCGTCCCATACAATGTATGGATGTCCCGCTGCGCCGTTGCGCCCCCGCCGCCGTTTCCCAACCCCCGGGCCGGCACTCAATTATCCGCACGCCCCCAAAGCCCTCGGGGTCCGCCCCGAGGAGGAACGCCCCGCCCCCGCCCACCCCATCCTCCAGGGGTATGTCGACGTCGGCTTCAATGCATACATCGTATACTGTCAATTTCCCCCGGCTGTACGAGTAGGTTTTGAGCCCGATCCAGGAGTCGTAGAAGGGTTTTTATTCCGGCCCAGGGGGCCGAAGGGCAGAAGTGTTCGGTAGTCGGAGGTCACTTAGAGGCACAATAGAGTTTAAGTATCCCGCCTTTGTCCACTGTGTAACCGGAAGCGCGTTACGAAACCTCCGGGCGGATTTGGAGGCGGAGTCCAGAGAGAAGAAAAAAAGAAAAAAAGAAAAAAGGGTTTCAAGGAGGAACATAAGGGAAACGAGCCTCCAATATCTGGACCAGCACAAACGCAACACCTGTAATTTCGTGCCCTTCACACGGGCACAGGGTATACCACCTGTACCGCAAGGTTCACAAATCACCATTGACCCTTTGACATTGATTCCGAAGGGTGTCCCAAAATTAAGGCAAGATTCAATGAAAAACCCGGTTTTTTTTCCATTAGAATCGTTAATTTTCTTATCCAATAATAAAGTGCACAGGATAGGGTCATCTATGGAGTAACGCATCCACGGCGGTAAAATAAAATTTTCGATTTTTCGACTTTCCTTTCAGGGGCAAGTTGGACTCACTTTGTGACCTCTGTGGACCCAATATGGGCCAAATCGGGGGATATTTTTAAAATTTTAAAATTTTCGATTTTTAGACTCTCCTTTCAGGGGTAAGTTGGACTCACTTTGTGACCACCGTTGACCGAATATGGGCCAAATCGGGGAATATTTTTGAAATTTTTAAAAATTTCGAGTTTTCGACTTTCCTTTCAGGGGCAAGTTGGACTCACTTTGTGACCACCGTTGACCGAATATGGGCCAAATCGGGGGATATTTTGAAATTTCTAAAATTTTCGATTTTTCGACTTTCCTTTCAGGGGCAAGTTGGACTCACTTTGTGACCACCGTTGACCGAATATGGGCCAAATCGGGGAATATTTTGAAATTTCAAAAATTTTCGAGTTTTCGACTTTCCTTTCTGGGGCAAGTTGGACTCACTCTGTGACCACCGTTGACCGAATATGGGCCAAATCGGGGGATATTTTTTGAAATTTCCAAAATTTTCGATTTTTCAACTCTCCTTTCAGGGGCAAGTTGGACTCACTTTGTGACCTCTGTGGACCCAATATGGGCCAAATCGGGGGATATCTTTAAAATTTCTAAAATTTTCGATTTTTCAACATTCCTTTCAGGCTTTATGGTCTTGTCGAAACCGCACGTCATCCGCGTCACAATAACGTCCAGTTTAGGCGGAAATATATGTGTCGCTATATAGAGTTTCATTTTCGAAAAACAATTAACAAAGCCGTCAAAAATGTACTGTGGACGAAATGGGGTAACAACGTGAGAAACCCCGTCTGTGGGTGTGTGTGTGTGTGTGTGTGTGTGTGTGTGTGTGTGTGTGTACCTTGAAAACGGTACTTTGTACTTACTGAGGGCGCGATCGCAACAATCGTAAATGTGTGTATACAGACAGACAAGGCAGTCGTGTATATAAAGGGCCGGTTTCAAAACCCCCTTCGCGGGGGGGATGAAAGCAGGTAGCGGGGCGAACAACCCCTACACACGTATATATATATATTGTCGACTTTGACTGAGTGACAGACAAAACGCGCCCCGTATTTCATTAACACCTCGACGGAGTCCGGTTTTACAACCCTTACGATCAACCCCACTCTAATGGGGCGGCGGTTCGGGAATAACATCCCTTGTTACTGGCGGGGGGGGGAATGTCTGGTCTTTCGCTAGACCGGGGGTTTTCGGCCGCTCGCCCCGTCTTCAGTAGCGCTGTGTGTCAGTCACTCTTCTGGCACTTCCTTAGACACATTCCACCGTTGACGAATAAGTGCCAAATCGGGGGATATTTTTGAAATTTCCAAAATTTTCGATTTTTCGACTCTCCTTTCAGGGGCAAGTTGGACTCATTTTGTGACCTCTGTGGACCCAATATGGGCCAAAACGGGGGATATTTTTGAAATTTCCAAAATTTTCGATTTTTCGACTCTCCTTTCAGGGCAAGTTGGACTCATTTTGTGACCTCTGTGGACCCAATATGGGCCAAATCGGGGGATATTTTGAAATTTCCAAAATTTTCGATTTTTCGACTCTCCTTTCAGGGGCAAGTTGGACTCATTTTGTGACCTCTGTGGACCCAATATGGGCCAAATCGGGGGATATCTTTTGAAATTTCCAAAATTTTCGGATTTTCGACTCTCCTTTCAGGGGCAAGTTGGACTGTGGACCCAATATTATTTTGAAATTTCCAAAATTTTCGATTTTCAACATTCCTTTCAGGGGCAAGTGTACTCCTGAAGAACTCCTCAAGACCGAAATACCATCCTTATCAAATTGTCGATTACTTTCACCTATACAACAGACACAGGACAAGTGTGAGTAAGATATATATATATATATATATATATATATATATATATATATATATATATATATGAGTAGTACACAATGAATGGGGGTAAGCATAATAGTATGTGTTATGTGGGGGTGCAGAGTAGGTGGCTCTGATATGCATATCCATACAGTGTATACGCATACTGTGTTGCCATGCAGCTGCCGGGCGTCAATTAACGAATTGTGTTTGTCCAGTTTATACTCTAAGCCCCTCTGTGTGTGTGTTTGGGGGTGGGGGTGGGGTTTGGAAGAGTTTGAAATTGTTACGAATTCATTACAGGGTCTGAGAGCCGATTATCCCTATATGAATAACAATAGGCCATGTTTTAAACGCTCCATTGTTCCAACTAAGTCAAACAAAAAGTAATTATCGGTGTATTGATATAAATTATTTAGAGTAAATACCGTAAATTTCGTGTCTTTCTGTCTCTCCTCTCTCGCCGGTTCGGTCTTTCGCCAGACCGAGATTTCGGCCCCGTCTTCAGTAGTCACTTTTGGCACCTCCCCACTGTTGGCCGAATATGGGCCAAATCGGGGGATATTTAAGAAATTTCCAAAATTTTCGATTTTTCAACTCTCTGTTGACCGAATATGGGCCAAATCGTGGGATATTTATGAAATTTCCAAAATTTTCGAGTTTTCGACTTTCCTTTCAGGGGCAATATGGACTCACTTTGGGACCACTGTCGAACGAATTGGGCCAAATCGGAGGATATTTTTGAAATTTTTAAAATTTTCGATTTTTCAACTCTCTGTCGACCGAATATGGGCCAAATCGGGGGATATTTTTGAAATTTCCAAAATTTTCGATTTTTCAACTCTCTGTTGACCGAATATGGGCCAAATCGGGGGATATTTTTCAAAATTTCCAAAATTTTCGATTTTTCAACTCTCTGTCGACCGAATATGGGCCAAATCGGGGGATATTTTTGAAATTTCCAAAATTTTCGATTTTTCAACTCTCTGTTGACCGAATATGGGCCAAATCGGGGGATATTTTTGAAATTTCAAAATTTTCGATTTTTCAACTCTCTGTTGACCGAATATGGGCCAAATCGTGGGATATTTTTGAAATTTCCAAAATTTTCGATTTTTCAACTCTCTGTCGACCGAATATGGGCCAAATCGGGGGATATTTTTGAAATTTTTAAAATTTTCGATTTTTCAACTCTCTGTCGACCGAATATGGGCCAAATCGGGGGATATTTTTGAAATTTCCAAAATTTTCGATTTTTCAACTCTCTGTCGACCGAATATGGGCCAAATCGGGGGATATTTTTGAAATTTCCAAAATTTTCGATTTTTCAACTCTCTGTTGACCGAATACGGGCCAAATCGGGGGATATTTTTGAAATTTCAAAAATTTTCGATTTTTCCACTTTCCTTTTAGGGGACGGCTGTTTGAGTATACTTTTGAGGCCCTTTTCATATATTTTGGCGCCAACCAACTAACTCTCTCTCTCTCTCTCTCTCTCTGTGTAAAGTGTCGATTCCACGTACTCAGGGTGGGGGTGGGGGGGTGTATGTTACCGGTATCACTTTTTCACTTTTCTTTTTCTTTTTTTCTTGGTCCGTGTAAATTACCCTCCGTTGCGATAGCGTATCGATTTTCGACGGGCCCCCAACCCCAATTCTCTTTGGCCATCGATCGAATTTCAAACCGCTTTCGATAATTCAGAGAGCCGCATTCCGGGCCGTACAAGACGCCAAAAAGACAATAGTGATCGGTTTAAAAGTGTTTCTCATATATCTATTTATTAGTTTAGACTGCCTGTTTTGTGATCTTGGAGCGGGTTGGAATACCGTCGATTTTATATATGTTTCTGTCTCTATATCGCTGGTTTGGCTTTTTGCCAACACCAAAAATCCGGCAGTTTTGTCTCAATACGTCCATTGATAGGGGATGATCAGGTACAGTACAACTAGTAATAATAGACTAGGGGCGGGGCGGGGCGGCGAGTGAGGTTGCCCCCGGGGAAAAACATCCGACGTTGTCGACACCGCTACTGAAGATGGCGAGCGGACAAGTTTAGAATAACTGTTTTGTTGTTGTCTGCCAGCGGTCGGACTAACGTAGATCCGTTCCGTTTCCGTCTCCAGTCTCGCCGGTGTTCGGTCTTTCGCCAGACCGGCTGCTCGCCATCTTCAGTAGCGGTGTGTCGGCCGCGTCGGATGTTTTTCCCCGGTTAAGAGGGGGGGGGCATCCTCGCTCTCTGCCCACTGTCGCTGCAAAAACGTCCGAACAGTGCCGACACCGCTACTGAAGACGCGGCGAGCGGCCGAAGAAAAACCGGTCTGGCGAAAGGGGCCGAACGCCGGCGAGACTGGAGACGGAAACGGAACGGATCTACGTTATTCCGACCGCTGGCAGACCACAAAAAAAACAGGTATTCTAAACTTTTATGTAGTCAATATGTCGTACAATGCTTCCATGAAATCGCCGATTTCAACAGTTTCAAATCAATTTTCAATCCGTTGAACTCAAGTCCGACGTTCTGCAGTCGGGAAACTTCAGTAACGAGTGTTTCTGTCTCCTGTCTCGCCGGTGTTCCGTCTTTTCTAGACCGGTTTCTTCGGCCGCTCGCCGCGTCTTCAGTAGCGGTGTGTCAGTGTCACTGTCGGGCACTGTTTGATGTCCCGGGGAAGTCTCTGCCCGCCGTCACTGCAAAACATCCAAAGTGACTAACACAGCGCTACTGAAGATGGCGAGCGGCCGAAAAACCGGTCTAGCGAAAACAGGGGCGAACACCGGCGAGACTGGAGACAGAAACAGGAACAATCTACGGTATACCGACCTCTGGCAGACCAAAAAAAAAACAGGTATTCTAAACTTGTATGTAGTCAAATTTCTTTCGCTAGTTTCTTTGGCCGCTCGCCGCGTCTTCAGTAGCGCGGTGTCAGTCACTGAGGGTTGTTTGTGGATCCCAGTTACCGCTGTCAAAAAAAAATCCAGAGTGACTGTACTGAATATCGAGCGGCCAAAGAAAACCCGGTCTTAGCAAAAGACGTTTATTGTCACAAAAATCTACAAGAACAAGTTATAAGACAGGTTATAAGGTATAGTTATTACGGGTGTTATAAAATCGATGGGCGCCCCATGATCTATACAGCGTATATCAATACATAGTATTATTGTCAATTTCTTGGCTATAACAAGTGTAAATCCTTTTCAGTAGAGTTCTGGACACCGCTATTTAAATTTACGGGAATTTTTTAAATTATCAACGAAAACGGTAACGAATGACAGTCGACGGAAGTGACTACTGTTTAAGATGGGGTTCGATCCCTAATTGATTGATCCCTACTATACTAAGGTCTGTCAATTATAGTGCATACAGTGACGGTGGGGGAGGGTCGAAGAGGATGAAAATTAATTTTCCCTCGACCCATCCCCCCCCGTACAGGACCCCATTCAACTGTATGGGATCGATCTCCGACCCTTCTTAATTGACAGCTTATTTTAGTATTCTCAGTGAGCCGCCCCACCACCACCTATACAGGATAGGGAAAATCTCGCATCCCTCTCCAGTAGTCACGTCGACTGTCGTTGGGGCTGTTCCCGTTTTCGTTGATAATTTAAAAGGCGATCTCGGGTAAATTTTTAATAGCGGTGTCCGGATAATCTACCCGGGTGAGGATTTAAAAAAAAACCTTGGGTCTATAGCCAGAAATTGCGATAATCCTGCCAATTACGCCCTATACGTCAATGCTTCCGGGGCCTATATATATGGACAATAAACCATAAGACCGGATATTGACAAGGGATTTTTTCTTTTGTCCACAAACAACCCTTTCGGTGCCCGCTATAGTCGCCGGCTACTGAAAGGTAAATTTGTGCTCGTAGTGTTGTTCTGTTTTGCTCCTCCGTCGCCGGTGTTCTTTCGCTAGACCGGTTTCGGCCGCTCGCCATCTTCAGTATCGGTGTTAGTCACTTTGGATGTTTTGCAGTGACGGCGGGCACTGAGGACGGCACCCGGAATATCCAAACAGTGCCCGACTGTGACACTGATGACACCGCTACTGAAGATGGCGAGGCCGGAATAAAACCGGTCTAGAAAAGACGGAACACCGGCGAGACAGGAGACAGAAACACTCGTTACTGAAGTTTCCCGACTGCGGAACGTCGGACTTGAGTTTAACGGATTGAAAATTGATTTGAAACTGTTGAAATCGGCGATTTCATGGAAGCATTGTACGACATATTGACTACATAAAAGTTTAGAATACCTGTTTTTTTTGTGGTCTGCCAGCGGTCGGAATACCGTAGATCTGTTCCGTTGCCGTCTCCAGTCTCGCCGGTATTCGCTCTTTTTCTAGACCGGTTTCGGCCGCTCGCCATCTTCAGTAGCGGTGTCAGTCACTTTGGACGTTTTTCAGTGACAGTGGGCACTGAGGATGCCCCCTGGAAAAACATCCAAACAGGTGTGACAGCGACTGACGCCGCGCTACTGAAGATGGCGAACGGCCAAAGAAACCCCGGTCTAGCAAAAGACCGAACTTGAAGACATAAAAGTTTAGAATACCTGTTTTTTTTTGTGGTCTGCCAGCGGTCGGAATACCGTAGATCTGTTCCGTTTCCGTCTCCAGTCTCGCCGGTATTCGGTCTTTCGCCAGACCGGTTTCTTCGGCCGCTCGCCGCCACGTCTTCAGTAGCGGTGTCGGCACTGTTCGGACTTTTTTTTGCAGCGACAGTTGGGCAGAGAGCGAGGACGCTCCCCGGTGGGGGGAGAAAAAACATCCGAGGTGACCGACACAGCGCTACTGAAGATGGCGGAGGGCCGCAAATTTACGGGAGGATTTTTTAAACTGTCAACGAAAACGGGAACGGACGACAGCCGACGGAACTGTGGTACGACAAAAAGTTTCAAGTGATTTCTTAAAAATTTGTAACCACTTTCAACCCCTTTTCCGAAACACACTTAATTTTTCTCGGCTTGTAATTTCAATTGAAATTGAAATATCGTTCGAAATTTTACCGGCATTAAAATTGTACGGCCCTTTGTCCGCCTAACAATTCAAAAATTGTAATAAAAATTAGAATTTATACGAATTACCAATTTTGTAATGGGGTTGGTTTGGCAACTAAGTAATTGCGGATTTCACCGAAAAATTGGCGCCGTGCTTAATTTTCAAGTACGTCCCTGTAGAAATAAGCCGTAGACGGTTTTTTTTTGAAGATATATTCGGCTTGTTGTCGTAAAATACGTCGATTTCAATAAATTATTCGGTCATCGTCGTCCTCCGACGGATCCACTTTTTATGGAGCCCGACAGGCGAATTTCGCTAACGCTTAGTCGCCAATCCGATATAGATTTATGCGAAAACTTTATTTAATTAAAGGAATATATTAAAATAGGTGAGGAAATATGTTGGTTCCGTCGCGTAAACTGAGATTGTAATTTCTTGGTTTTTCGTCCGGGCGCCGGTCGTCGGCCATCTTGGTCTCGGCGCGAGCGTATTGATTTCGTCGTCACGGCAACCGAACTCAGAGCGTATACCAAACCCTTGAGTTCACACTCAATTTATGGAGGGGGAAATTGAAAAGGGAAAATCGGTAAAATCCTCGGTTAAAATTCCCCCCCACCGGCTGTATTCCGTATAAATATATCGATAATATATACGGGTGTATATCGATGACGTCGATCATCTCGGTCGGCCATCTTTGTTTTTCAAAATCGCGTATACCTTTATTGTATCGTCGAAACGGGAGTTTCAGTTAAGAACGGTAAAAGAAAGTAATTACGAGGCGAAAAAAAAATGTATTGAAAAAATTCTGAACAATTGGTACGACTTACGACAATCGGAATATAACGTTTGGTGGAGTAGCTTAAAAAAAATAAAAATATATATATATATATCGATATACAGCCGATATATAACTTCGCGGCCTCTCTACAGTAAATTTTAACCCATTATCCGATTATTAACAAACAAAAAATGTACGTATTAACAACGCCACTTGTTGGCCGCTCGCCGTCTTCAGTAGTCACCGCCTCCCCCCCGGAAATTTTACCGCAAATAATAAATCTCAATCCTACTACAATGGCCTCTTGTCAATACGACGAATATCAATATCGTTTTTTTTTCATTCGCGTATACAGATTTTTATAATCGATTATTTTTCCTTCTACCAACCCTCGCCCCCAACACCCCAATTATTTTTAAAACAAAATTCTGGCCAACAGAGTGTCAAAATCGGACGTCCTACCGACTGCGGCGGAAAGCCAAAATCTCCTTCCCATTTTCTAAAAAAATCTGTTGTCTCGACTGCGGTATAATGATAGATAGAGAAAATGGTATATTAATATACTACTAGGTGTATAATGGGCTGTGGGGGGGGGGCCCTCTTCCTGCACGTGTCCTATGCGTTACCGACGGGGTTGTCGGTGTTAACGCTGATGCGTTAAGACATGCGTGAATACGCATGAAAGACGAGTGGGACCACACACCGGCCACCACCACACACACACACATATATATATATATATATATATATATATATATATATATATATATATAGGTTGTATGGGAGGGCCCGTACCGTGTATCGTGTACCACAGACTGTACCGCCGCCGCCTCCTTTACCTGTACCTGATACGCGTAAAAACGAGGAATTCCAGTCCGGGATAAAAAGAAAGGCGGAATTTTCATTCGGAAGAAAGTCGGGTTTGATTCGGGGGGGGAAAAATAAAATGTCGTGTCTCGTTCGGGGAAAAATTCGAGTTTCGTTCGGGAGAAAGTGGAGTTTCGTTCGGGAAAAATGGGGTTTCGTTCGGGAAAAAGTGGAGTTTGTCGTTTCGAAAAAGGCGGAGATCCGTTTCGGGGGAAAAAAAGTCGAGTTTCGTCTGAAAAAAATTTCACTTTCAGGCGGAAAAAAAGTCGAATTCAATTCGGAAAAATGTTCCGTTTCCGTTTGGGAAAACTGACGACTTTCGTTTGGAAAAAAGTCGAGTTTCGTATGGAAAAAAGTCGAGTTTGGTTTGGGGAAAAATGTCGAGTTTCATTCGGGGAAAAATGTCGAGTTTCGTTCGGAAAAAAGTGGACATCCGTTTCGGGGGAAAAAAAGTCGAGTTTCGTCTGGAAAAAATTTCACTTTCGGGGGGGGGAAAAAGTCGAATTCAATTCGGAAAAAATTCCGTTTCAGTTCGGGAAAAATGACGACTTTGGTTCGGCAAAAAGTGGAGTTTCGTATGGAGAAAAGTCGAGTTTGGTTTGGGGAAAAATGTCGAGTTTCGTTCGGGAGAAAGTGGAGTTTCGTTCGGGAAAAAGTGGAGTTTGTCGTTTCGAAAAGGCGGAGATCCGTTTCGGGGGAAAAAAAGGTCGAATTTCGTCAGAAAAAAAATTTCACTTTCAGGCGGAAAAAAGTCGAATTTAATTCGGATAAAGTTCCGTTTCCGTTTGGGAAAATTGACGATTTTCGTTTGGAAAAAAGTCGAATTTCATTTGTAGAAACAATAAGCTTCATTTGGAAAGAAGTCGAGTTTCGTTTGGAAAAAATTCGAGTTTCCCGTTTCGAAAAGAGGCGGATATCCGTTTCGGGGGAAATAATTCGAGTTTCGTCTGAAAAAATTTGACTTTCAGAAGAAAAAAGTCGAGTTTCGTCTGAAAAAAGTGGAGTTTCCCGTTTCGAAAAGAGGCGGATATCCGTTTCGGGAAAAAATTCGAGTTTCGTCTGAAAAAATTTGACTTTCAGGGGGAAAAAAGTCGAGTTTCGTCTGAAAAAAAAATTTGACTTTCAGGGGGAAAAAAGTCGAGTTTCGTCTGAAAAAAATTTGACTTTCGGGGGGAAAAAAGTCGTTCAGGGAAAGCAGAGATTCATTTGGAAAGAAGTCTAGTTTCGTTCTTGAAAAAAGTCGACTTTCAATGAGTGAAAAGTTGTGAAAAATTTGTGAAAAACGACGACTTTCATTTGGATGGAAAAAAGTCCATCTGTTTTAAAGTCGTCTCATTCGGAAAAAGTTGAGTTTCAAATCGGGGATAAAATTTTATCTCGAAATTGATAAAGGAGTCGTATTTCATTCAAGAGAGTAAAGTCAATTTTCACAAATGTTATATTTAAAACGTAAGGTACAATATTACAAATTTCACAAACATGAGATCATTCGACAATTTACACTTGTTTTTTTAATGTTAAATGCACGTTTTATTCAATTTTTTTTTTTTTTTTTAGCCTAATTTACAATCGAAATAGTATCGCGAAAAGCTTCAACAATGAAATTCAGACAGTTTCGTCGGGTTTAAATTTTTTTTTTTTTTTCGACGAAATTCCCAGCCGACACATCTCTCTTTAATACTATTTTAAAAATGTCTAAATCCTACAAAACTGTTTGTAGATAGAAATAATTATATAATCGTCACTACAAACTGTGTGGGGTGGGGGGGGGAAATGGAATATAACTCATCCTACATATTTGTAATGAAAAACAGAATTTTTACAACATTCAAATAGCGAAAAATTTGGAAAATTCTGACGTCGTTACACACTAAAACTTATATATATTTACATGTAATATTTTCATCCGTTTTTTTCCATTCTACGGCCCCTTTCCTGCACGATTTTCTTCATTCGGCCCGTTTCCTCCCCTGAAAAAAAACAGAAATACATAATATCAGTTATATAGATAATTGTCTGTTACAAACAACTGTTTTTTTCAATTATACGGCGTTGAGACGAATTCAATTGAAAATTACGAATTAATAATTACATTTTTATGGTAGGTAAATTCAAACTGTTCGTTTGGAAAAAAGTCGAATTTCATTTGTAGAAAATTGAGAAACGAAACAAGTCGAGTTTCGTTTGAAAAAAAGTCGAATTTCGTAGGAAAGAAGTCGAATTTCTTTGGAAAAAAGTCGAGTTTCAATAAGTGAAAAGGTGTGTTTCATTTGGGGGAAAAAAAGTCGAGTTTCGTTAGGAAAAAAGTCCAGTTTCGTTTGGGAAAATTGAAGACTTTCGTTTGGAAAAAAGTCGAATTTCATTTGTAGGAAACGTTCGTTTCAGTGAAAAGGTGTGTTTCATTTGGGGAAAAAGTCGAGTTTCGTCAGAAAAAGTCCAGTTTCGTTTGGGAAAAACTTTCGTTTGGAAAAAGTCGAATTTCATTTGCAAAACTTGAGCGTCGTATGGAAAAAGTCGAGTTTCGATTTGAAAAAAGTCGATTTCAATAAACGTGAAAAGTTTCATTTGATGACGGCTTTCGTTTGGAAAAAAGTCGAATTTCAAAAACTGTTGTTTCATTCGAAAAAAGTCGAGTTTCGTTTGGAAAAAAGTCGAGTTTCAATAAGTGAAAAGTTGTTTCATTTGGGAAAAATGACGACTTTCGTTTGGAAAAAAGTCGAGTTTCGATTGAAAAAAAGTCGAGTTTCAATCGGTGAAAAGTTTCATTTTTAAAAGACGACGGCTTTCGTTCGGAAGAAAGTCGAATTTGATTAGGGAAAAAATGTCGTTTCATTTTGAAAAAGAGTTTCGTTTGGGTAAAGTAAGAGATTCATTTGGAAAAAAGTCGAGTTCCGTTTGAAAAACGTCGATTTTTAATCGATGAAAAGTTATGTTTCAATTGGAAAAAGTTGGTTTTCATTTGTGGAAAAATGAAGACTATCCTTTGGAAAAAAGGCAAATTTAAATCGATGAAAAGTTGTTTCGCTTGGAATAAGTCGAGTTTGGTTTGGAAAAAAAATCGAGTTTCACTTTATAAAAGTTCAGTTTCCCTTTATAAAAGTCGAGTTTCCCTTTATAAAAGTCGAGTTTCCCTTCATAAAACTCGAGTTTCCCTTAATAAAACTAGAGTTTCCCTTCATAAAAGTCGAGTTTCGTTTGGAAAAAAGTCGTGTTTCGTTTGGAAAAAAGTCGAGTTTCCCTTTATAAAACTCGAGTTTCCCTTCATAAAAGTCGAGTTTCGTTGAATAAAAGTCGAGTTTCCCTTTATAAAAGTCGAGTTTCCCTTTATAAAACTCGAGTTTCCCTTAATAAAACTAGAGTTTCCCTTCATAAAAGTCGAGTTTCGTTGATTAAGGTCGAGATTCCCTTTATAAAAGTCGAGTTTCGTTGATTAAGGTTGAGATTCCCTTTATAAAAGTCGAGTTTCGTTGATTAAGGTCGAGATTCCCTTTATAAAAGTCGAGTTTCCCTTTATAAAACTGGAGTTTCCCTTTATAAAAGTCGAATTTAAATCGGAAAAACAGAAATTCAGAATATCAGCTACAGATAATTTTCTGTTACAAACAACTGTATTTCGACGAATTCAATCGAGATTTACGAATTAATAATTAAATTTAATGGTAGGTAAATTCCGTACAGAGGTATCGGTCATGGCCTTTTATAACTATTGACTTATCGTTTATTATTTCGAATTTTCAAATGTAATTCTCTTTATATCGTAATTTTATCGAATTGATAACGATTGAATGGTGAAAGTGCCAAACTCCCAAGGGAGTGAATCTATCGATCGAAACGATTGGGAAAATGCGCTCGTTTTGTTGGGAAATTTCCCTCAACGATTGGTATAAATTTGAGCCGATTGACAGAAAATTTGAACTCTTAAGGGCCGTTACTTAAAACCGACCCCAAGTAACAGTAACTGACTGTAGACAAAGCGATACTTGAACCCGAACTGACCTACAGCAGATGTACGACATTCAGAGATTTCAGTCCAAAAAAAAAGTCCTCCCTTAATACTTACTCCACCCCCACCCCCACCCCGGGTATGTTTCAAACCGGACGATCCACGATGACCTCTCAAAATAAGCCCCCCGACAGTCGGCGAAGTCGCTAAGTTCCTAATCCGCTCGACTTCATCCGGTTTTTCCCCATTTTCCTCATCATCCCCCCGGAAGGACGTCTTAAAACGCCTCTGACCCGGAGAAAGGGAGAGGTCATGACCTCCTCGGGGGTCGTGTCGAAAAGCGCCATCATCGGGGACGGTTGAGCCGTAATATTTCCCCAACCCCCACCCCCACCAACCGTTTAACCGACCGGCCTTGCTGTAACCGGATTAAATAATAGAGGAATAAATTAAAAAAAAAAAAAATGGCCAAAAACAGACCAAAAAGAATCCATTTTCTCTCCTTCGCCGGTCATTTGTACGGGGCGTGGCCCCTTTTGACTAATCGCCCTGGACGTTAACATATTGAAACAGAGGGGATGGTTTTGTGTTTTTTTGCCCTTTAATAACGGCCATTAAAAGCTAAACACCCCCACCCCTCCTCCTCCTCCTCTCGTCGTCCCCTTATTAATAATAAAACGGCCCTTTTGTTTCATCGGACGTCAAAGGGCAGCAAAACCCATACCGCCCCCCCCCCCGCCCCTTTCATGCCCAGCGACCCTTTAAAGGGCCCCCGTTATGCAGATTCGCAGTGTGTACAAGGGACCGGTTCCTAGAGTTCCTAGAGCACTACTTTTATTTTGCCAGTTTTCATAATAATTCGATAAAATCGCCACGATACAAAAAACTGAGTTTCGGTTTTGAAATCGATAGACCGCCGAATTTCCCCACGAATTAAATTGTAATTTCCCTTTCCGAAGACGACTCTAATATAGACTGTTAGATTAGAGGAAAATTTTCCAGCATCAATTGAAAACGGGATAATTTAAATTTCCTCTCCGCTCTCTCTGGCCGGTCGGTCGTTCGCCAGACTTTGGTTTCGGCTTCTCGCCGTCTTCAGTAGCGGTGTCCAGACGCTCTCGCTGTGGCCGCCGAATTTTCGCTATTAACAGTCGAAAACCCCTAAACTATCCGCTGTCAAACGGGGTTTTTTTTTCTTCAATACTTTTTAATACGACTTATATCGCAAAAATTGTGATTAATATATTGATAGAAATATTTTTTCTATAAAAATAAACTTGTTACAGTTGTAGGCGCGTTGGTGTAATGAGTTCAATACAGGGAGAAATTTGAAGGCCGCAATCGAATTTAAGGAACCGGGAAAATTCGAAATTGAGGGGAAAAATTTTCGAAAGAATGAACTGAAAAAAACTATATATATATATATATATATATATATATATATATATATATATATAGTAGATTAATAATATAAAAAATCTTCTTTTTTAGCAAAATAAATACGAATTCCAAAGTAGAAATGTTGACGTCACGGCGAAGTAGTTTTTTTCTAATTGCCTACCGAAAACTCCGTGTCATTTTTCAGGGAGAATTGAAAATTTCTTCTTAAATTTTGTTCGTCAATTCATCGAATGGAAAAATACCTCGATCGAATAAAATCGCGTTATCGAATAGATCGGAAAATTTTCGTAAAAGTTCACCGAAAAGTATTCGACGTTTTGACTTTGGAACTCATTTTATTTTGTTAAAAACAAAAAGAAAATTATTAATCTACTATATATATATATATATATATATATATATATATATATATTGACCGATATTATCGACGACAACTCTCCGCCTTTTCCACTTTTCCGGCAAATTTTCCCCGATTTCCCTCTCTCTCTCTCTCTCTTGGACCCGAAATAGGTCTTAAAGTTTATGGGAGTGGAAAATTGAAATTTGAAAAATTTTAAAAAACTACCAATATCGTATCAGCGTATCCGAATACGGCGCGGGCGTTTCCCCAAAAAAAAAAAACAAACCCCGGTTATCTAATTGAGACGGGCGCAAATAGGGTTGGCGATGATAAATTGTCGGGTTGTACCAAGAAAAATCAAAGCGTCCCCCCGGCCTAGAAATAAACGGCCGGACGAAGGGTAGGTCGGTCGGAAAGGGGGTTGAACCGATTTTTAATCGCCGCACAAAACCCCCCCGATTTTGCCCAACAGTCGTTTATTGTCCACCCCGTGTAGAAAACAAAAACTGGATCCGAAACAATTATTATATATATATATATGAGGGGTTTGTGCGAGGGTTGAAACGCGGGGATGGGATGGAGGGAGGGAGGGAGTGGTGGAGGGGGGGGTTAATTGGAACTGAGTAAACACATTTTCCACTGTTTGTCAACTACCCCTATAAAAATGAACGGGCTTAGACCGTTAATAATTGGGACTACTGAAGACATCGGAGTTGTACAAAGTGAAGGCCGTACATTGATCGTCCGGTAGTTTAACTTTGGAACACGAGAAAAACGGCCAAATAATGTGGAAATTTCTAACAATAATAAGGGAAATTTTCGTTTTTTTTTTTGGGGGGGCCCTAATGTGCTCTATTCCCTCTGAATTCATTCGAAACAAAGAACGTTTTATTTTATTTTTATTCGATATTAATTAATCACGAAATGAAACCGAGTTGAGTAGACGTTGTGTGGCTGCGCTCAATTCTACTTCTCAATCGTCCGGATTGAGTTTTCCGTAACATAATTTTCAGTTTTATTCATATTACAATTGGCGACATTTGCTAATGGGAGAATAAAAAGGACCTTAATAAATAATGAGAGAGGATCAATGAAGACGGGTACGCGCCGAGTCCACTACCGGTGGGGAGTTGTTGAACTCTCAATATTGAAATATTGATTTTTGGTTAAAAACAGAAAAAAACAGAAAAAAACTTGTAACGCGTTGGTCGCAAAAGGCCGGCGACCGAAGGATTTTCAACCCGCTGAATATATCTCAGCGAAATGTACCGGTTCGGTCATTCGCCAGACCGGTTTCTTCGGCGGCTGTTCGCCACGAGGCCAGTTCAAGCGACAGTGAGGAAAACCAACCCCTCGAAACACATCCGAAGTGACTGACACACCGCTACTGAAGACGCGGCGGGGGCCGAAACCGGTCTAGAAAAGACCGGCCGTATTCCACCCCCACCCCGGGCAGACCGCAAGACGGGTATGTTAAACTGCAATAATTATATTTTTAAGGCCGAATCGTTTGTACCAAACCACGGATGGGGAGGTTTACCTTCGGGGGCTGAAGAAAGACACTTTTATTGCGGGGAAATAATTATTCGGGTTTTCGGTGAATGAAAACAAATCTCGTATTTTTCCGATAGCCGACAAAACACACACACCAACGGCCGGAAAACTGAGCCTGGGAAAATTTCCAAGACGGAGATTCACCGACAAAGAGAGATCCTTCAGGATCGATAAGGAGACGAAGAAGAAGAAGAAGAAGATGAAGATGAAGAAGACGTGTCCTCCACGGGGACAAAACTAGACCTGTAATCCGTAGACAGTTGTCCTAATCCACCCTCCCACCCCCACCCCCCCCCAGAAGGGATTTCACATCTAACAACACCTGCCAAAGTATTTCCTTTTAAAACCTAAATATCTACTACTGAAGCCTACTGAAGAATCGAATTTTCCTCTCTTAAAGGACCCTTCTCTTGTTTATATCCAGGACTCCCGGTGATATCGTCCTGGGGGAAATTATAGAAAATCCTTCCAGTGTTTGCAGAACTGAGGGTGGTTTCGTCCATGAACCGCCCCTCCCACCCACCCCTTGGATTAGGGCGTCGGAGGATTAATAATTCCAGGACACCCGCCGCACCGGGGTGACTCCCGCCCTGAGAACCAGATCAGGTGCACATCCCTCCCCCTCCCCTCCCCCGTACACCCCAATCATCATCATCACGGTCACGTGACACGGCACTGTGTTTGCGCACCGGGATTTCGTAAAATAGGGGGGCGTAAATGGCGCAATAGTTAGGGGTCCCGCACGTCCCGCACGTCCCGCACTTGGCCCGTTTATATTGAACAGAAATACTCAATTTTCACTCGGTTTTTATCGAATTTTTTTTTTTTAATTTCGACCGATTGGGCTGTTACAATTTGTTATATAGTTTGACTTGAAAACCGAAACTGAAACACTGAGTCAACGTGCTCAGTGAAATTTCTCGAGTGGGGCGATTTTATCGAATTAATACGTTGACAATTAGTAATTAAAGGGAACTACTATTGACTCGGTAGCAAAAGTATTGTATTGAATGAAATAAATCCCCACAGAAATACTCAATTTTACTCAGTTTTAATCAGATTTTTTACTGCGACTCACTGAGCCGTTCTGGGGTCCCCGTTATAGGTAGGAAACAACCCTTGAGCGGGATCCATCGCTTGGAAGGGTTTTTTTTCGTAGATTTCCGGGCGTTCTCCCCTGTCGCCGGTTCGGTCTTCAGTAGGCGGTGTTGGCCACTTTTTTGGCACTTTGGAACCGCACGATTTCAACCCTTCGCGGACCAAAAACAGGTATTTTAAACTAGAAGGGTTTTTGCCCTTTCCCTCTTGTTGGGGGGGGGGGCTCTCTAGTGTTTCTATTGTAATGGAAAAAATCTTGAATTCTGGCGAACATTTTACTGGATCCAATATAGGAAACAGTTTATTTAGGGTCTATCGTCCTGGCCGGTGGGGTTGGGGGGCGGTCATTCGCCAGACAGGTTTCGGCCTCTCGCCGTCCTCAGTAGCTAGCTGTTAGGATGACGGTACGACAAAATTGGGCGACAGTGCAGACGGTACGTTGTGCCCGACGCGGGTCGGAACAGCGCTACTGAAGACGGCGTCAGGCTGAAACCTGTCCGGCGGATGACCGGAACGGGAAAATAAAAACAATTTATAGATTGGACTTAATAATAGTATAAATATTTGATCCAAATAGGAAACAGTTTTGCACAACCGTTTTTCGGGGTCTATCGTCCTGGCCGGTGGGGGTTGGGGGGGGGCGGTCATTCGCCAGACAGTTTTCGGCCTCTCGCCGTCCTCAGTAGCTAGCTGTTAGGATGACGGTACGACAAAATTGGGCGACAGTGCAGACGGTACGTTGTGCCCGACGCGGGTCGGAACAGCGCTACTGAAGACGGCGAGAGGCCGAAACCTGTCTGGCGGATGACCGGAACGGGAAAATTAAAAAAATTTATAGAGAATGTAATAATAATAATAATAATAATAATTTTAATATACCTGCAGGGATAGCCTGTGGCACCTGGATGTCGTATGGCCCGGCAACGGCTGTTGTTGCTGTTGTTGTTGTTGTTGTTGTTGTTGTTGTTGTGGTCCCCCGCCGAGCCTTAGCTGCAACATCAGCGCGCAGGACAGACAGAAAATATTCTCTATCAGATTTATTTTGTTCTCACTTTGATAGAGAATATAAAAAAAAAGATTGATTATACAAGAACAGGAGTGGATAGAAATCGGGCTTCTACGTTATGTAGTCGATCGAAAACACAAGTATTCAGTGGCGGTTACAGAAAAATTGTATTTTTTGGTACAGAAATGTAAGAATACGAGGATACGGAGAAGAAGGACCTCCTGGAGCTCCAGCTGAGGATGTTCATCCACAACGTTTTATCTCTTTTTACGTTTTTACGTCGAGACGAGGATACGAAGAAGAAGGACCTCCTGGAGCTCCAGCTGAGGATGTTCATCCACAAAATGTTATCTTTTTTCTACGTTTTTACGTCGAGACGAGGATACGAAGAAGAAGGACCTCCTGGAGCAACAGCTGAGGATGTTCATCCACAACGTTTATCTCTTTTTACGTTTTTACGTCGAGGCGAGGATACGAAGAAGAAGAAGGACCTCCTGGAGCTCCAGCTGAGGATGTTCATCCACAACGTTTTATCTCTTTTTACGTTTTTACGTCGAGACGAGGATACGACGAAGAAGAAGGACCTCCTGGAGCTCTATCTTAGGATGTTCATCCACAAAAGGTTATCTATTTTTTTACGTTTTTACGTCGAGGCGAGGATACGACGAAGAAGAAGGACCTCCTAGAGCTCCAGCTGAGCTGAGATGTTCATCCACAACGGTTATCTCTTTTTACGTTTTACGTCGAGGCGAGGATACGAAGAAGAAGGACCTCCTGGAGCTCCAGCTTAGGATGTTCATCCACAAAATGTTATCTTTTTTCTACGTTTTTACGTCGAGACGAGGATACGAAGAAGAAGGACCTCCTAGAGCTCTATCTTAGGATGCTTATCCACCAAAGATTATCTCTTTTTACGTTTTTATGTCCAGGCGAGGAAACGAAGAAGAAGGACCTCCTGGAGCAACAGCTGAGGATGTTCATCCACAACGGTTATCTCTTTTTACGTGTTTACGTCGAGGCGAGGATACGAAGAAGAAGGACCTCCTAGAGCTCAATCTTAGGATGTTCATCCACAAAAGGTTATCTTTTTACGTTTTACGTCGAGGCGAGGATACGAAGAAGAAGGACCTCCTGGAGCTCTCTTAGGATGTTCATCCACAACGGTTATCTGTTTTACGTTTTACGTCGAGGCGAGGATACGAAGAAGAAGGACCTCCTGGAGCTCCATCTTAGGATGTTCATCCACAACGGTTATCTGTTTTTACGTTTTACGTCGAGGCGAGGATACGACGAAGAAGAAGGACCTCCTGGAGCTCCATCTTAGGATGTTCATCCACAAAAGGTTATCTTTTTTACGTTTTTACGTCGAGGCGAGGATACGAAGAAGAAGAAGGACCTCCTGGAGCTCTATCTTAGGATGTTCATCCACAAAAGGTTATCTATTTTTTAACGTTTTTACGTCGAGGCGAGGATACGACGAAGAAGAAGGACCTCCTAGAGCTCTATCTTAGGATGTTCATCCACAACGGTTATCTCTTTTTACGTTTTTACGTCGAGGCGAGGATACGACGAAGAAGAAGGACCTCCTAGAGCTCCAGCTGAGGATGTTTATCCACAAAAGGTTATCTTTTTTCTACGTTTTTACGTCGAGACGAGGATACGAAGAAGAAGGACCTCTTAGAGCCCAATCTTAGGATGTTCCTCCACGACGTTTATCTCTTTTTACGTTTGTACGTCGAGGCGAGGATACGACGAATAAGAAGGACCTCCTGGAGCTCCATCTTAGGATGTTCATCCACAACGGTTATCTGTTTTTACGTTTTTACGTCGAGGCGAGGATACGACGAAGAAGAAGGACCTCCTAGAGCTCTATCTTAGGATGTTCATCCAATACGAAGAAGAAGGACCTCCTGGAGCAACAGCTGAGGATGTTCATCCACAACGGTTATCTCTTTTTACGTGTTTACGTCGAGGCGAGGATATGAAGAAGAAGGACCTCTTAGAGCCCAATCTTAAGATGTTCATCCACAACGTTTATCTCTTTTTACGGTTTTACGTCGAGGCGAGGATACGACGAAGAAGAAGGACCTCCTCGAGCTCCAGCTGAGGATAGGAGGGATATATTTCTTTTTGTGAGTTTAACCTAATTTTGTGAGAGTATCCATTTCTGAAAAGGGCCGCCTCCCCAGGACATTATATAGATGAGACATTGATCCTGTCCAAGAGAATGGCACCAGAGTAGGATACCGGTCTATTCTTCGAGTGTTGACACGGTGACTTCCCCTTCTTGGGGGGTGGTAGTTGATGGGCAGGAGCGATAAATTCGGGAGGGTAGTTTTGTCGCAATACGTCCAAGATAGGGGAGGATCAGGTAATAATAGAGTGGGGGGGGGGCGGCTAAGTGGTCTATACCTTCTGGCCCTTATGTGTCTATGTTAAGGGCCACTATATGTCCCCGGCATTATGGACAGTAAATGAAAAAACAGACCTTCCTTCCGGATGGCGAAACCACGGTCTGGCGGACGACCGAACCGGCAAGAAAACCAAATTTACGTTCTCGGGTTTTCATTGATATGACAAAGTTTCAAACTCCATATATAAAATACTCGAGTCCATATATATTGAATTTCAGACGGAAATTTTGAATCGACTTACGAAAATTTTAAGATGAGAAATACGGTTTATCGACTTCAAAACCGAAACTGAAACCCGCAGTGAAACTTCTCGAGTTTTTTTGTCGAATTATTACATTGAACGGGGATTAACAACGAGGAATGAAAGGAAAAGTATTGAATGAAATGAATGCCAACTCGATATTATAGTCTCGAAAAAAAAGCAATTTTAAATAATTTAAAACAAATACTTTATGATTTAATATAAAAATTTATTAAAAATTCAAATATTTTTCAACGCCCGTTATCACCGATAGCGGACACACTGTTCAGCGAAGATTCCCGCTGAAGATCTGCCGAAAAACTAGTTTCATTCTTCTGCCCCACTGAAGACGGCGAGACGCCGCGAAACCGGTCTGGCGGAAGGCCATTTTTAAAAATTTTTTTTTTAAATCGAGGTATCGGAACGAACTTCGGCGAAGATTCTTTCGGCGCCACCGCCCCCACTGGAGGTGGCGAAACGCCGCGAAACCGGTCTGGCGGAAGGCCATTTTTTAAAAATTTTTTTGAATCAAGGTATCGGAACGAACTTCGGCGAAGATTCTTTCGGCGCCACCGCCCCCATTGGAGGTGGCGAAACGCCGCGAAACCGGTCTGGCGGAAGGCCATTTTTTAAATTTTTTTTTTAAATCGAGGTATCGGAACGAACTTCGGCGAAGATTCTTTCGGCGCCACCGCCCCCACTGGAGGTGGCGAAACGCGAAGATTCGCGAAACCGGCGAAACCGGTCTGGCGGAAGGCCATTTTTTTTTTAAATCGAGGTATCGAGGTATCGGAACGAACTTGGGCGAAGATTCTTTCGGCGCCACCGCCCCCACTGGAGGTGGCGAAACGCCGCGAAACCGGTCTGGCGGAAGGCCATTTTTTTTTTTTTGCCAACTTAAAAATGCCACCGGTCATCCGCCACCGTCCTCAAATTCGCCGTCTTCCCATCAGTTCCTCTACAACTTCCCTACTACTGTATAGCCCCCCCCCACCCCCAGGTTGCCTTTGTCAGGTGTATTTGGCCCTACACCTGCCGGTAATGGATACTGCCCCTGTCCAGGTACTTTCATCTGGAGCGACCGTCCACTCCGCTGGCCCATTCAGAGCGGTCGTGTAAACGATATACCACTCAAAAGGCCCTTCCTCAACATAGCCGTCGAAGAGACACCGTAACGACGCAAGCTTTTAGCCCCATATCGCGTAAATCCGCTTATAAAAGATAAACATCCCCGGACGAGTATTACCCTCTTCAAGTAGACACCTTCCTTGCCGTTCCTGACTGGATACGGAAGGAGGGGTAGAGAATCAACTATATACTAGTTGTGGGACTTGTTTCGCCCGATAAGGTACGCCTTCACAGTGACCGTACTTTCGACCTGTATCCTGGGGCCTACAGGAAGTCTCCGGGGAACGGCGGCGTTTGAAAGAGAGGAAACGCTGTTGATGAACGATTGGATTTGGGGATGTGGTGGGAGGGAGTGGGCGGGAATGGGGAATTTGAGGGACCGGAACTCTGTACGGCGTTTAGAAACATATCCCGAGGGAGCGTTAAGGACGACGAGACGAAGGACTTTCGACCGGATCTCTTCGGCGCAACCGGGGCATAAGTTTCAATGTCGGTTTCAGAGTACGGCTCTATATATTGTTGGCCATTGTCAGTTTCGATGTCCTTGTAATTATATCCTCGTAAAATGAAAACCGGGAACGTCTCCCCCGTCTCCTTTCGCTAGACCCCGGTTTGTTTCGGCCGCTCGCCCCGTCTTCAATAGCGCTGTGTCTGGAAGTGGATAAACGTTGTTGATGAACATCCTAAGATTGGGCTCCAGGAGGTCCTTCTTCTTCGTATCCTCGTCTCGACGTAAAAACGTAGAAAAAGATAACCTTTTGTGGATGAACATCCTCAGCTGGAGCTCCAGGAGGTCCTTCTTCTTCGTCGTATCCTCGCCTCGACGTAAAAACGTAAAAAGAGATAAACGTTGTGGATGAACATCCTAAGATTGGGCTCTAGGAGGTCCTTCTTCTTCGTATCCTCGTCTCGACGTAATAACGTAGAAAACAGATAACGTTTTGTGGATAAACATCCTCAGCTGGAGCTCCAGGAGGTCCTTCTTCTTCGTCGTATCCTCGCCTCGACGTAAAAACGTAAAAAGAGATAAACGTTGTGGATGAACATCCTAAGATTGGGCTCTAAGAGGTCCTTCTTCTTCATATCCTCGCCTCGACGTAAACACGTAAAAAGAGATAACCGTTGTGGATGAACATCCTCAGCTGTTGCTCCAGGAGGTCCTTCTTCTTCTTCGTATCCTCGTCTCGACGTAAAAACGTAGAAAAAAGTTAACATTTTGTGGATAAGCATCCTAAGATAGAGCTCTAAGAGGTCCTTCTTCTTCGTCGTATCCTCGTGTCGACGTAAAAACGTAAAAAGAGATAAACGTTGTGGATGAACATCCTAAGATTGGGCTCTAAGAGGTCCTTCTTCTTCATATCCTCGCCTGGACATAAAAACGTAAAAAGAGATAATCTTTTGTGGATGAACAAATACACTTCCAGAGTGACCGACACACAGCGCTACTGAAGACGGGGCGAGCGGCCGAAACAACCCCCCCCCCTCCGCCATCCGGGGGTCTAGCCAAAGACCGAACACCGGCGAGAGAAACAGACGAAATCTAAGGGTTATTCCAACCCCTCGCAGACCACAAAACAGGTATAGAAACGCACCGGTTCCTTAAAATCTACCCCGACCTTTCTCATCATCCAAATTTCCCTTTCCCTCTTTTTTCCCCCTATTTAAAAGGACCTATTGGAATTGTTAACTTTTACTGCTGAAAACTTAGTAGAATAAGCCAAAAACTGACAATAAGTCAAAAAGTGACTTTGAAACCGACAAAGGACTTCGATTTCGACTAAGAATTGAAACAAAGGCTCGCGTTCAAAGTCAAAAGTCCTTACTTATAATTCCTTGTAAAGTCGCGAAAAATTCCCTCTTCCTTAAAATCCATCCAAAATCCGTTATTTTGAACTGAAAAGATGCAGTTTCTTTTTTCAAAAATGAAACTGTCTTTTCTGAAGCACGTCGTTGCGGCAATCCTTCTTTCGGCGCCGTCCGAATCGTCCAGATTGAGGAGTTTTCCGACGTCTCCTTGAGTTCTCTATCCGGTTGATTTGCGCTGGAGGGTTGGGCCGAAGGGGGAGGACAGCAATAATAAAACGAGGAGCAGGATTAATATAATTTATAAAAAAAAAAGGGTACAACGCGCTTGAGTTTTACAGGCTGGAGAGGAGTTTCGGGTCCAGATGCCGACTCCTGGAATATGTTGAACTCTCACCCCCCACCCCCACCCCCTCTCACCCCCTCTGGAGCGCCTGTCCGTCTGTTGGGAACAGGAACAGCCGTGAAAACGACGTCGTGTTATGTGTCCTGGGGGTGGGGGTGGGGATATTGTGTCACTGAGGGGTATGGAGTAGTGGCGGGGGGATGATGATGTATAGAGGGTGCGTAAGCTCCCCCTACCACTCCCTTCCGCCACCCTCCACTAACAATATAATGCTGTCGGCAAACAGGGGGTGGGGGGGGGGGGTGGGTGGGCGAACTTTCAATTAGGAGGAATTAAAAGGGATTTTCCGAGAGTGTGAAACTGACCCCTACGCAACCCCCAACCCCCCCAAGTAACGACTCAATTAGAGTGTCGACAGCTTAAGTCCTCCTGGGGTTTATTGCCAATTCTAATGTCCCCCCAATTGTAAATAAAACTCAAATTTCAGTACCGAAACTCACTAGAACCGAGAAATTGACAGGGTGTACGGGTGAAATCCGGCCGGCGAAATTTCATCACTTTTGAAAAATATTATTCGACAATTGTTCAACCCTTAACTATCGGCTATCAAAATGTTTTTTTTTTTTTTTTTGCTAACATTACTGCAAGAATTGGGGGCGAATTCAAATCTTGCGTCCAATTTTGGTACACCCCCTATATTCGCATCCCGGTAACCGTCCGAAAGGGATTGATTTGAAGGTCCGAAATCAATTTCGGCTTTCAGAACAACGCAGAATTGAGGAAAAACCGTACAATTGGGCCCCCCCCTGGCGGTACACTTTCCTACACTTTTCCTACTGTATTACAACCCCTTGAGTATTGTATATAGGGGTGTCCCAAAATTAACGCAAGATTTCAATCGAACTGTAAGCCGCCGAATTTTCATTATTTTCGAAATATTGTTCGACAATTTTTCAACCCTAAACTGTCCGCTGTCGAAGGGGGGTTGTATTTAAATGGGGTCGTCGACTTTATTCAGCGAGAATTGGGGCGAATTCAAATCTCGCGTCAATTTGTGTGACACCCCAAACATACAAAGCCTCGAACTCCATCCGTTTCTCGGTCAAAAGTGACTACTGAAGACGGGGCGAGGAGCGGCCGAAACCCCCCGGGGGGTCTCGCAAAAGACCACGAAATCGGCTGTATTTTACCACAAAACTGGGATTTTTGCCGCGGCGTAGACTGCTACTGAAGACTGAAACTTTGTCTCTACTAATTGTCGAGGCGTGGCCCTTTAGGGGCGTCAACTCTGTGAATCTCCATTTGGAGGTCGCAGCATCCCCCGCCCCCACCCCCAATGGTAAAGCTCAATTAAGGGCGTGGGCGTTGATATAGCTCCCTCCCCCCTCCCCCACGCCCTTATTCTCGCAACCCTTCGCCGGCGGATGAATCCATCCGTCCCACCCCTAAAACAGTTTAATATTAATAGCGCACCCAAGAACCCCCGGGCAGGGGGGGGGCGGCCGGTGTTCCGCATGCGGTACACGGACATTCATCATCGGCGATAGACGGGGTACACAGATTGAATTTCATAATACAACGGTTCAGAGTACAGTTCAACATGCTGACGGGTACATCGCGACAATCAATTCAAAAAAAAAATATCGATTTTTTAATTTCCCTTTCAGTAGCAAGTTGAACTCACTTTGGGACCACTGTTCACCGAATATATTGGGCAAATCAGGAAAAAATTTTAAAATTTCAAAAATTTTCGATTTTTCGACTTTCCTTTCTGGGGCAAGTTGAACTCACTTTGGGACCACTGTCGACCGAATATGTAGCAAATCGGGGATATTTTTGATAATTTCAAAAATTTTCCATTTTTCCACTTTCCTTTCAGGGGCAAGTTGAACTCACTTTGGGACCACTGTCGACCGAATATGGGCCAAATCGGGGGATATTTTTGAAATTTCAAAATTTTCGATTTTTCGACTTTCCTTTCAGGGGCAAGTTGAACTCACTTTGGGACCGCTGTCGACCGAATATGGGCCAAATCGGGGATATTTTAGAAATTTCAAAAATTTTCGATTTTTCAACTTTCCTTTCAGGGGCAAGTTGAACTCACTTTGGGACCGCTGTCGACCGAATATGGGCCAAATCGGTGAATATTATTGAAATTTCCAAAATTTTCGATTTTTCAACTTTCCTTTCAGGGGCAAGTTGAACTCACTTTGGGACCGCTGTCGACCGAATATGGGCCAAATCGGGGATATTTTTGAAATTTCAAAAATTTTCAATTTTCTACTTTCCTTTCAGGGGCAAGTTGAACTCACTTTGGGACCACTGTCGACCGAATATGGGCCAAATCGGGGGATATTTTTGAAATTTCAAAAATTTTCAATTTTCGACTTTCCTTTCAGGGGCAAGTTGAACTCACTTTGGGACCGCCGTTGACCGAATATGGGCCAAATCGGGGGATATTTTTGAAATTTCAAAAATTTTCAATTTTCGACTTTCCTTTCAGTGGCAAGTTGAACTCACGTTGGGGACAACTTTTGACCGAATATGGGGCAAATCGGGGAATATTTTTGAAATTTCAAAATCGTTTTTCCTACCGTCCGTACAGACCGTGTGGTAGAAACCATCTGTTTTATTATTTTTGATTTTTTTTTTGAACCTGATGACCTCCCGGCCGTCGTCTCGCCCGAATGGACCAATTCGCGCCGTAAAAATACACAGGACAATGTGACAGAGGACGGGGCGTTCGGCGCAAAAATCTCCCCGGGGAGAAAAACGACGCGACACAACCCCCCCCCCCTGGCCAACCCCCGCGTCCAACCCCTTCCACTGTCCGGATAATGGAATATTTCGCGCGGAAGTAACTATGTCAAATTGACACCGAGAGAGTCACTATTTATGTCCCTTTTTTATTGTCCGACTACCGTTGTCAAAGGGAGATATAGAAGGGGGTTGTGACATTTCTACCCCTTTAGGTATTGGGCGTGAGATTGTTACAACCCCTTTTATATATATATATAGTGCTGAAAGGTGCCGCTTTCGGGCGTGGGCGCGCCACCTGTCCCACAATAACTCCGTTCCAATTTAATATCTCTTTTTCTTTTAAGAAAAAGTCCTTAAATCTCCCCAGTATATGTCTCCAGAAGAAACAGTGTATATAGGCAAAAATAGAGCACCCGAAGTTGAGATAGAAAGTTTTTTTATAGGACGTAACGATGTGCCGAACTTGAGTGATATTAGCCAAGTTATTTTTTCTCCATTTTTCTTTCTTCATCGGAGGAAGAAAGTGTTGAAATCGGCCAAAAATTGTACTTTTCGCCTCTCCTTGCGTTTTTACAATTGAAAATTTAAATCCAACTTCGCTACGAAGTATTTGTGCCGGATACACTAGTCGATGATATAATTGTCGAAGAAACGAACTTGGGAAGCCGTGAATTAAAAAAAAAAAAAAAAAAAAAATTGAGCGGACTTTAAATAAATTCCAGACGACAACTTGAAACAGGATGTAAATTTTTTTGTAGTTTCATATCGTTTCTTACCGCTACGGAAACGTGCCGTTTCCTCAAATTCCGTTCGGAACTTTCGTAGCAATTAAAAAAAAAAAAAAAAGGATGATTTTCCACGTCCCGCAGCCGTCCATTGAACCGCATTCCTCGTCGCAGACAACTACCTGAAGAGGTCCCGAATATTGTCCCGTAATTGTTTCTGGAAGGCGGGAACAACTTCCAGTTGTGTTAACTCCAAAGTGGGGCCCATTTTATATTAGTTGACTTATTTAAAAATCACATCATGGGAAGAACTGTCTGTCTGTCTGCGTTTGGGAATGGACAGCGTGAGAAAGACATGGACGGCGATGAGCCGTCCTCAGGAGTTTCTGGAAGAACCCAGAGTCTTCTACCTGAGCGACTACAAGGAGCTGGGCCCAGCAGGAAGGCAGAGAATAAGTAGCTTTTCTGTGCCGATCTAAGGCTTTAAATGGGGCTTAAGGAGTTCGAGGATTACCTTTTCTTACCCCAGTCTTTTCAAACCCCTCCCCCACCCCCACCCCCGCCGCAGCCTCTTGTATTGGCACTTATTTGAAAGTACTTAACATTATTGGGCCGCGAAAAGGGGACTTTCAGAAGATGAAAACACCACAAGGCAAAGTTACGTTTCACACTGAGAACTCCAGTTAAACTGAAAAAACTCGAACTTCCTATTCGAGCCTCGAAGCGTCGAATAAATCGTGCCAAAATATTTGGTCCTAAACTGACGGAATATTCCTGAAAAGGAATCCTCCTCCTTCCTCTATTTGGCCCCGAAGAAAGGATCGAACAACAAAAATCCATAAATTAAGGACCAAAATATTTTACCGTCCACACATTTCCGTTGTAAGGAACTCTTGAGGCCCGTTACTGGGGGGGGGGGAGGGCGTGAAAAGTCGGACAAAAGTCGTACAACAATCCGCTTTTCCATGGGGAATAGAAGCGACGAAAGTCATTTATCCAAGGGCCTTTTCGTCCTACAATAATAGGACCCTCAAACCGGGGCCCTTTTTGTATTTTCTACATCTTTCTTGTAGTCGTCCTGACGAGGACAGTTTTTCTTCTTTTCAAGGAGTTTTCCTCGAGGAGGAGGAGGAGGAGGAGGATGGATCAAAAGTGCTGTTACGATGCTCGGTCTTTAACCCTATTGTTTTTTTTTTTTTTTTTTGGCACTTTTCGTGTCCCAAAATTAACGCGAAATTCGCCACAATTATCGCAGTAAAATTTTCGCCGTCGAAACAATATTTCCAGAAATGATGAAAGTTTGGCGGCCGCACGGTTCGAAAATCTATTCAATACATAAAACCCCATCGTCTCTACTTTACGATTCGATAAAAAATAACGCTTTTTTTTGGGGTGGGGGGAAAACGGTTTTTTTTTTTTAACCCGAGGCAGGATTTTTTACCTCCGCTTTCCTTTCGTCCTTTCTCATCAGGACCTTTCTTCGGCTCAGCTGATATAATATTGCCAAGTCACAACTCTCTCAATCCTCCACGTGGGGTCCATTGTCGCCCATTATTATTATTATTATTATTGTTATACCGAAATCTTCATTAAGGGGCGGCGACATTAAGACCCGGCACACACACACACACACACAGACACAATGGGGGCGGCAACAAAGCAGGAAGAAGTTGAAGAACGCAGGATAGAGAGAGAGAGAGAGAGAGAGAGAGAGAGAGAGAGAGAGAGAGAGAGAGAGAGAGAGAGAGAGACAAAAAGAAATAAGGGTAAGGTTCAGGGCTGGAGTCATCAATTTGAAAGCACCTTTTGAAGGAGGACAGCTCCAGCGACAGATACAAAGAGCTGTCCCCCCAACCCCTCCGTGTATTCATAAGAAGCGGACACATACATAAGACGCGGAATATTTAATAAATTCCAGACCAGTTTTTTTAAACTTTCCCTTATAGGGTGTCCCAAAATTGACTAAAAAACCCGGTTTTTTTTATCTTTAACCGGTTATTTTTTTACCCGTATCCCAAAGTACACAGGATAGGGTTTTATGTGCTGAATAAATTTTCGAACTTTGGCCGACGAAATTTCATCATTTTTGAAATTGAAAACCCTAAACTATCGGCTGTCAAAGAGGGTTTTTTTTCTTTTTCAATTGGGGTTGCAGGACTTTACTCTGCAAGAATTGGTGGAAAATTCAAATCTTGCGTTAATTTTGGGCCACCCTATTATATATATATATATATATATATATATATATATATATATATATATATATATATATATATATATATATGTCAATTTCTCGGCTCTACGAGTAGTATGTTTCGAACCGACTTTTTCTATTCAGTATAGGTCTAAATTTCCGATATAAATCCGTCAATTTCAGTAGATATAACGTCCTGAATATACCCTCTGTGGACCGAATTTTTATTTTAAATCCACCCCAAAAAAAAAAAAAAAATTTGGGGAACGAAATATTCGGCAATTATATTATGGCGGTGGATTTTTTTCTAGAATATAAATTACCCCCCTCTGCGGGCCGAATTTTTCCTTTAAATCCGAAAAAAAATTGGGGCGGGGGGTGGAACGAAAAATCGGCAATTAGAAACCTGTATATGGCGGTGGATTTTTTTCTAGAATATAAATTACCCCCCTCTGCGGTCCGAATTTTTCCTTTAAATCCGAAAAAAATTGGGGTGGGGGGGGGTGGAACGAAAAATCGGCAATTATAAACCTGTATATGGGAATGAAAAAAAAAAAAAAATTGATATCGATATTGGAGGATGGAGGGGATGGTTTGAAGGACTTTCCAGGAATTCTCTCCAGGATTATCTCTCTCTCTGGAATCTCTGGATAGTTGGAATGAAAAAAAAAAAATTGATATTGTCAACGCGTTATAGGATTAAAATTTATTCGACGTCTCACGAAAAAATTTCCGATAAATTTAAATGTCAACTGAAAGTTCTGAAAGACTCCAATAAATTCAAAGTGAAATAGGGGTAAAACTCAAAATTTTAAATCCAGTTAACCCCCCACCCTCCCCCCCTAATATTCCTAAAGCATTACAACCCCCCCCCACCCTTCACAAATCGATACATCGAACGGAGAATAAATATATATATATATATATATATATATATATATATATATATATATATATATATATATATATATATATATATATATATATATATGAAGAACGTAAAAACAGAAACGTAAGACGAAAATAAAATTACGTGGAAAGGAAAGAGGGGGTGGAGGAATAAATAAACGAGTGAATAAAAAAAGAAACGAGAGTTAACGATAAAAAAAAAAAACATAATATATTTTAGTATACAATTTGAAAACGTAAAACAGGCGCACTAAGTAGCAATATTCGAGTATATATATATATATATATGGTGAGAGAGTTTTGGTTTCTCTCTTTTTTTTTATTTTTTTTTTCCGTATTTTTTATTTTATTTTTTTTTTTTTAATAAAATAATTGCTGGACGTTTTAAACGGCGTAGTTAGGTACCTCTAGGTCCTGGTCGGGCATTCTGTCCTGTTGGCCCCGATAGGCCCTCTGCTTCTCCTCGAAGTCCCTCAGCCTCTGGTTGTAGATTTCGATTTGGTCTCTCAGCATCGAGTCTTCGATCTGAAATTTTTGAAAAACGGGTTTTTTTTATTTTTTTATTGTTGTTGTAGTACAATCGATTTATTGTAGTCCGCAGAAAAGAAAAAGTGCACTTTTGCAGCACTTTCGTCTACAACCGCAGGAGGCCTAACCGGTGGAGACCGGTTTGAGACGTCCACGGAGGGTAGGTAGTATTGATGGAGGAAATTTTCGCAAATTTCATACATTTTATAATAAAAAAAAAAAAAATCACCAAATTTCCCCCCACCCCCCCACCGGTACAATACAGAAAGTGATACCGATGACTTAATTATTGAGACGGAGTCTACTTGAATTGACGGAAAATTAACCCTCTACGCCCCTGCCCTGCCCCATCCCGGTGTTGTATTTAAATTTATCGAAATTTCACCACAAATAATTACCAACTTTTGTCGTGAGACATAAATCAATAATCATATATAAACGTTGTCGAGACCGATATCTATATCAATTTTTGCCGATTTTTCGTCCCCACCCTCCCCACCCCAATTTTTTCGGATTTCAAAGGAAAAATTCGGCCCTCAGATTTGTATTCTGGGAAAAAATTCACCCCCAAAGTGTCGATAGAGGGTTATTAAATTTTGTTGGCCAAGCAAAAAAAAAAAAAAACGCCAAATAATGTACAAAAATTCTTACAATAAAAAATAAATAAAAATTAAAATAAATAAATAATACCATCGCTTTGTCTTCGTCGAATTCCAAACAGCCGACACCGTCCAAACGGTCCAAATCGATCCAACCCCGCCATCTGACGCAAACTCCGTTCATTATAAAATGTGATCTGAGGTGGACCTGAAACAGAAAAATAAATATATATATACTTAAATATAAAGTATATTTGTGAAAATGGAGTCTATACCGCGGCAAAAATCCCAGTTTTGTGGTAAAATACCGCAGATTTCGCGGTTTTCTTGGTCTTTCGCTGGACCCCGGGGTTTCGGCCTCTACTAGCCCCGTCTTCAGTAGTCACTTTTGGCCGAGAAACGGATTGAGTTCGAGGCTTTGTATGTGCGGGGTGTGTCACACAAATTGGACGCCAGATTTGAATTCGCCCCCAATTATCGCCGAATAAAGTCGACGACCCCTATTTAAATACAACCCCCCCTTTCGACAGCGGACAGTTTAGGGTTGAACAGTTGTCGAATAATATTTCGAAAATAATGAAAATTCAGCGGCTACAGTTCGATTGAAATCTTGCCTCAATTTTGGGCCACCCCTATATACAATACTCAAGGTGTTAGAGTAGGAAAAGTGTAGTAAAGTGTACCGCCAAGGGGTGCCCAATTGTGTACGGTTTTTCCTCAATTCTGCTTTGTTCTGAAAGCCGAAATTGATTTCGGACCTTCAATCAATCCCCTTTCGGACGGTTACCGGGATGCGAATATAGGGGATGTCCCGAAATTGGACGCGAGATTTGAATACGCCCCCAATTCTCGCACGAATAAAGTCGACGACCCCTATTAAATACAACCCCCCCTTCGACAGCGGACAGTTTAGGGTTGTAGAATTGTCGAACAATATTTCAAAAATAATAAAAATTCAGCGGCTACATTTCGATTGAAATCTTGCCTCAATTTTGAGACACCCCCCCTATATACAATACTCAAGGTCTACAATACAATTGATATTTCGGACCTTGAGCTGACAGAGGTTGAAAGGTCCACACACAAACACACAATATCCAAACGTCAGAATTAGGCCTTTGAGGGGGGTTCTTACCCCCCGTAATAAACAGTTAATCCTTCCATTCACGTCAAAACGTCTACGACGGGAAGGGGTTGAACAACGTGTCATAAACGCCCCCCCCTTCCTTGTTCAGCCCCTACCGACTTCTCTCATAATACCAGCTTTCACCCCAACCTTTCACCACTTTCACCCTCTCTCTCCCCGCCCCCTGTATAATATGAGAAGTCAGCTCTAAATTTGAAATACCCCCCCTCCCTCCCCACACAGCTTAGGATGTTACTCATTTCCGCTTTCAAAACTACGAATTGAACAGTTACTGTACAGCGTTGACGACTGTATATACAGTGTTATGGACCGTAATAACACTGTATATACAGTCTTAAACACTGTATAAACAGGGTTTAAGAGAGGGTTTTCGTGTAAAAAAAAAAAAACCAGGATGGCCGACTCTGTTTACGCCCCCCACCCCCAAACCCCGGAATTTTACCCTCGTGTTCCGAGTTTAGAACGACGACCAATCGACGCCCAAGTTTCTGTTTACAGAATAGAAGAAAAAACCGGTCTATAAAAACTCCGGCTATTGAGTCCAAAGTGTAAACTGTAGCAGGTTTATTTGGGAAACTGAATTAGGACGAGCTTCCCCCCCCACCCCCGGAACTTTTACTGCTCCGTCTTAACAAATTATTAACAACGTTTTTAACCCGAAATCCGCCCCCAGTGTGGGGCAAAGCGATTAAGAGGAATATTAATTTTTTTTTTCTTTCTTTTCCGACTTCTCGCCCCTCTCTTGAGCTTTACGAGGTCCGTCGAAAAAAAAACTTTTGTTGGAATTTTGTTGGAATTTTTTCAAAAATTTATTTACAAACATCTATTTTTTTCTCTCCCCCTCCCGCCCCCCCGGCCCCTCCAAAGTAAACCCCACCGGATAACAGTTCGAAAATTAATTTTTAGATCTCGAATTTTTTTTTTTTTTTTTTTTTGGTTTCACAGTCGTATTGGGCGTTCTGAAACGTGCGTTAAGCGTACACTGTTTTTCAACAAATTTTCGCGGAAAAGGAGAAATTCATTTGAAAAAAAAAAACAAAAAAAAAAACTCATAATTGATAACTATATAACGTTGCTTAGAGGATGCCGATATTTGACGATGACCGTTGAATATTCTATTGAGAACGGCGATGTTGACGGATGCGATTGAATACCGCCGGCAGTTTTCCGCCCGTTGGACTCCGACAATGGGGGGGGGGGGGGGAAAATATCTCTCTTTTCGGACGATAATTTTGATGGATTCCAACCCCAAAACCCCACGTGTCGAGGGGCGGCTATTTAACCGTGGTGGTGGTGGGGGTCAGGAGGGTCGGGGTAGTTTTCTTTCCCTACTTCCCTGTCTGCCTGTGTGTAGAGGACGTCCGAAAAGGGAGGAAAATATCTGTCAAACCAAGTGTCAACAAGTCAATTGACGACAATGGACCGGCGGGGTGGGGGAAGTTCCGGGGGGGCGGCGGGGGTGTACTTCACACCTGGCTTTGTAGGCGAAAATAAACCGGGAAATTATGCTATTATCCGCTTTCAAGGAAGAAAAACCACCCCAAGAACAGACTGAGAGAGAGAGACGGGGGGGGGGGACAGCTGTTTTTCCGGATTTTTCCGACCAAAAATACCTAAAAGTTCGGGCTTCGACGTAAAACTTCATTTTAGTTTCATTCAACGCTCAATTTCGTGTTATATATATATTAGGGGGTACCCGAAATTGATCGACATTACGACTCTGGAATTCATTTTATTTTGCCGGAAAAAGAAACTTTAATTATTAATCCACTGTATATTCACCGATATTATCGACGACAACTCTCTTGAAGAACTCCCTCTGAAGACCGAAATACAACTTATCAAATTGTCTATTACTTTTGGGTACACCTAAACGGAGAAGACCGTACTATTAGGTGTACCCAAAAGTAATCAAAAATTTGATAAGATAAAGGTATTTTGGTCTTGTTGAGGAGTTCCTCAGGAGCCGGAAAATTGGCAGCAGAGAGTTGTCACAATATATATATATATATATATATATATATATATATATATATATATATATATATATATAGTAGACTAATAATTCAAATTTATTTTTCTGGCTAAATAAAATGAATTACAAAGTCAAAATGTCGATCACTTTCGCGTACCCCCAATACCACATGATGTAATTTCGGAAGGTATCTTTTAATGAATGTTGTCTGGAATTTACGTTATTTTTCAATTTTCAATGCGAAATTCAATCAGTTGTACCAAACGGCCGAAGTGCCAAATAATAGTTGGGGAAATGTGGCACAGAGACGTGCCACACGATACGTGCCAAAGCGAGTTGGGCTTCGACAGATGTCTCTTTATGAGAAATTCCGGAGAAATTGAAATGCGTGTACTGACGTGCCGGAAGGGACGCGCGTGCCGGGCCTTCGAGGGCTCGCCAAAAAAAAAAAAAAATTAGGAAAAAGGGCAGAACTTTTCACGGTCGCCGAATTTGGCTAACAATGCCCCGTTTCTGGCACAGCTTTGGGGCTTTCGAAGGGTGAACAACAGAACAACAACATATCCCCCGGTCAAAAACTGGGCATAAATTCCACGAAAAAGAAAAAGTACCGGTCAACGGTACCGAGACCACCCAAAAAAGAAAGAAAAAACACTACCCCTACAAACTTTCGTACAAACAGACTTTCATAAATGAAATTCGAAATTTTCGAAACAATCATTCGTACAATTTGTGGCGCTATTCGTGGCATATCGTGGCATAATTCGCGGCACAATTCGTGGCATAATTCGTGGTATAATTCGTGGCATAATTCGTGGCATAATTCGTGGCATAATTCGTGGCATAATTCGTGGCATAATTCGTGGCATAATTCGTGGCATAATTCGTGGCATAATTCGTGGCATAATTCGTGGCATAATTCGTGGCATAATTCGTGGCATAATTCGGAACTGCATAATTCGTGGCATAATTCGTGGCATAATTCGTGGCATGCGGCACAATTCGTGGCATATCGTGGCATATTGGCATAATCGTGGCACAATTCGTGGCGGTAATTCGTGGCATAATTCTGGTAATAGCACAATTCGTGGCATATCGTGGCATAATTCGTGGCCTGTTTCGTGGCATGATTCGTATATCGCATATCGTGGCATAATTCATGGCATAATTCGCGGTACAATTCGCGGCATAATTCGTGGTATAATTCCTGGAGCACAATTCGTGGCATATCGTGGCATAATTCGTGGCATATCTTGGGATAATTCGTGGCCTGGTTCGTGGCATGATTCGTAGCATAATTCGCGGCACAATTCGTGGCGTATCGTGGCATATCATGGCATAATTCGTGGCATATCATGGTATAATTCGCGGCATAATCCGTGGTATAATTCCTGGCGTAATTCGTAGCACAATTCGTGGCATATCGTGGCATAATTCGTGGCATAATTCGTGGCATAATTCGTGGCATAATTCGTGGCATAATTCGTGGCATAATTCGTGGCATAATTCGTGGCATAATTCGTGGCATAATTCGTGGCATAATTCGTGGCATATCGTGGCATAATTCGTGGCATATCTTGGGATAATTCGTGGCCTGGTTCGTGGCATGATTCGTAGCATAATTCGCGGCACAATTCGTGGCGTATCGTGGCATATCATGGCATAATTCGTGGCATAATTCGTGGCATATCTGGCATACGTGGCTAATTCGCGGCATAATTCGTGGTATAATTCCTGGCGTAATTCGTAGCACAATTCGTGGCATATCGTGGCATAATTCGTGGCATAATTCGTGGCATAATCGTGGTATAATTCGCGGCATAATTCGTGGTATAATTCCTGGCGTAATTCGTAGCACAATTCGTGGCATATCGTGGCATAATTCGTGGCATAATTCGTGGCATAATTCGTGGCATAATTCGTGGTATAATTCGTGGCATATGTGGCATAATTCGTGGTATAATTCCTGGCGTAATTCGTGGCACAATTCGTGGCATATCGTGGCATAATTCGTGGTATAATTCGCGGCATAATTCGTGGTATAATTCCTGGCGTAATTCGTAGCACAATTCGTGGCATATCGTGGCATAATTCGTGGCCTGGTTCGTGGCGTATCGTGGCACAATTCGTGGCATATCGTGGCATAATTCGATGTACAATACTATGTACATTTCGTCGTACAATTTAGTTGTACCGTTCCAATGCGCCGTTCGTTGATACAATTCTCCGTACAATTCGCCGTTGTTGTACCCTCTTCTCATCCATTCGTTGTACCATTTTTTGTACCGTCCTCTGCCACCGTTCGCCGTATAATTCGTTGTACAATTCAGTTGTACCGTTCGTCTGATATTTTTTATTTATTCACTCGTCGAATTCTCCATTCCGCTTCTGTTCGCCGATACCATTCTTTGTACAATTTGTTGTACCTTTCGGCGACCCTTTCTTTGTACCATTTTGTGTACCTTTCTGCAATCGGTGAGCAGTGTTAGTGTCATAATCGTCCGTTTTGGAAAGTCGCCTAACGCCCCTTCCGTCCCCGCCCACCCCCGGAGGGTATTCCTCTTGACCGACTACCCTTAAAGTGTACACTTAAAGTTTATTTACGTTCCAGAAGTATTGGCCCGGTCAAAGTGGCGGCAGTTAATCCCTTTTTGGGGGGTGGGGTGGAGGGGGTATTATGACCCTCGGTACCGCCATTCTACCCCCGGAAGGTACGGTACAGTCGTCGCCACTCGAGCGTACCTTCAATGGGGGTGGGGGGGGGCCGCACAGACACAATATCTATTCTACTACAGATGACATATCTATATATATTGCCCCCCACCACCACCACCACCCCCGTGTTTGTATCTATTTCGTACCGACTGTTGAATAGAATATACAGCGCCTCAGAACGGCAGATTGAGACATAATGGGGATCCTCCCTCTTCTGCCTCTCATCCCCAATTCCGAGCATTGTCACACACACACCCCCCCGGCCCATAATAGATCCCACCCCTGTGAAATAGATTGTCATCGCAGTCTCCATTTTATTTTTTTTCCGGGCGGAGCTGGGGACGTATAATGAAAAGTGTCGGCTTCAGTAGGCCGCCCTCGGTAGTTATTATTTATCGAAAAAGAAAAATCGAAAATCTCGACTCTCGAATCGTAAACTCGAGTCGGTAAACCCTATTAAATAAAAAAAAAATAAAAAAAAAATTAAAAAAAATTCGCCAGCCGATAGTTTAGGGTCAGTACAAATGGAGTTTGTTACAAGATAGAACAAACCGTGGTGTTTTCGTTGTCGAACAAAATTTCAAAAATAATGAAAGTTCGGCAGCCAGACGGTTCGATTCAAATCTTGCGTCAATTTTGGGACACAAAAATTGACCTAAAACTGACAATAGAACTATCCAGAGATTCCAGAGAGAGAGAGAGAGAGAGAGAGAGAGAGAGGGAGAGAGAATCCTGGAGAGAACTCCTGGAAAATCCTTCAAACCATCCTCCATCCTCCAATATCGATAACAAATTTTTTTTTTCATTCCCGTATACAGGTTTATAATTGCCGATTTTTCTTTCCCCCCCCCAATTTTTTTTTGGGGAGGGGGGGGTATTTAAAATGAAAATTCTGCCCACACAGAGTGTTAAATTGTTGGTACTTTTCCCATCGGCCGGGCCCCCCCCGAAAGCAAAAATTGCCAAATAACGTAGAATTCCGCCAAATTTCATAAAGGGAATGTTCGTTTTGTGGGCCTAATCTATTCTCTGAATTCGAAGTCGAAAAACAAAGCGCGTTTTCCTTTTTCTTCGATCTTAATTTTTGTAACGAAAACGACGAAAATCTGTGATTCGGATTTTTTTTTTTTTTTTAAGTGAAAGGTCAAAGAATGCAGCAGCGTCAGAATCGTGAAATGAAACTGTCTGGAAAAACAATAATTAAAAGCTGAAAATTTTTGAAGAATTCTTGTTTGTTGCGTAGAGGGTTGATTTATTTTCCAGAAAAAAATTCCACCGTTCAATTTATTACGATTCGTCTGTTGCGATCATCGCGGACGTTAATTAATTTCATTAAAACCCAAACCCCCGTTATAAATAAATCAATAACGGCGTTTACGGCCTCCAGTAAAAGTCTCCCCGTCCGGGAGTCATACGGCAGGCGGACAGGGGGCGAAGAGACAAAAAACAGAAACATAAAATGGGTACAAAAAACGGCCATAACTCAGTTGGGCAGCCGAAAATACAACGTAATTTCGAATTAGTGTCGATTTTTCATCCGGGGCCGGACACTAAACGCGTCCTTTTCCTGTCTTAATGTCCTTTCTTTAACTTTTGTTATTGTTATTGCCTCATCCTCCTCCTCCTCCTCATCCTGCTCCTCCTCCTCCTCTTTCTCTTCGCCCTTCTCCTCCTTCTCCGCCTTCTCCTCCTCCTTCCTCCTCCTCTTCCTCTTCGTCCCTTTCTTGGGCAAAGGAAGCCCTTCCCCATCCCCCTCATCCCCCTCAAACCCCCACAAGCACACCGACAAATTGCCCATCTGCCGCTGGCCGGCAAAGTCGGTCCCTTTCATCTCTCGGAGACGTCTCAAGGAGTCCGAGGGAAGGGAAATTAAGAGGAACGAGGAGAGGGAAAGCGGACGGCGGAAAAAAAGAGGAAAAAAAAAAAAAAGAAACGGGGGGGGACTTAAAAGGTCCAACACGATATATGCAGACAATTTGAATCCTATTCGGGGGAAATTCCTTTCGTGGGGGCCCCGACTACTGAAGACTACGGAATTTTCACTGTACCTGTTTTTGTCTCATTTCCTTTTTTTTTTATTCCCCAACAACTACAAGCAGAATGAGTCGATTTGATGGATTTTCATGAAACGACATATAGATATCAGAAATTCGGATAAAACTTATATATTCGCCACATTATCTAATTGAAAACCGCAGTAATGCATTTGAATAGTAATATTTAAGGAGTTTTGAGTGATTTAGTTTGATTGAGGTTTCGGCTGCTCGCCATCTTCAGTAGCGCTGTGTTAGTCACTTTAGCGGCACTTTGGAGGTTTTTTTTTCTGGGGCATCCTCATTGTCCCACTGTCAAAAACATCAAAAAAGTGCCGAAAGTGACTAACACCGAGCTACTGAAGACGGCGAGGAGCGGCCGAAAAACCGGTCTAGCAAAAGACGGAACCTTCGTTCAAGTTTTTGACAGTACAAGTGGGCAGAGTGCACGAAAGACATCCAAAGTGCCGAAAGTGACTAACACCGCGCTACTGAAGACGTGGAGAGCGGCCGAAAAACCGGTCTAGCAAAAGACCGAACCGGCGAGAGAAACACACGAAATCTACGGTTGTTGTTCTTTTTTTATCGGAATTTTTTCACCGGCGCTGCCCTAATTTCAACCCCTCCGAGGGGGGGGGGATGCGGGATTCAAAAAGTCAAAATCGAAATTAAAAAAAAAAAAAACAGTAAACGTTTCTGTCACAGATTAATTAGCGCAACAGGCGTGAGTTTAACAGAGAGAAAAAAAAGGTGTGAGAACAAGCTCACTAAACATCTCTCTATCCTTAGCCCTAAGCTAAGGGCACGTCCCGCCACCCCACCCCCCTCCATACCGCCAGTTAGGGCAGGTAGGGCAGTTATAGGGGGGGGGGGAACCCCTACATGGAAGGGTAAACAGCCGGAACGAAAATGGGCAACCATTAAGGGCGTTAGGGCGTCCCGAGTAGGGAACTTATAGACATTATAGACCTGTCTTGCATTAATTACAACATGGTTTTTTTTTCTTTGCCCCTCTCGGTGTGAACACGCGGAAGATAAAAGAAAGAAAGAAAGAAAGAGAGAATGAAAAAACCCCGATAGACCTTTTCGTCTCATTTCCCTCGGCCCTTTATTTGTCTTATTAGGGCCATTAAATATTTAACGGCCCTGTTTTTTTTTTTTTTTTTTTGCTTCTTTACATTCTGAGACGGATTGAGACATTATTCAAACAGTCAGCGTTTCGTCCTTTTTTTTTACTCGTCCCTTTTCCCCAACGAGCCCTACGAATATATAAATATCGCTGCGGACAGAAAGGACTTGGAGGAAAAATGATTTGGTACTTTTCCGTCGGCCGGGCAATTTTCCAACAGAATTGGGTCGATGTCTTTGGGTAGGTCATCAGGAGACAAAAAATTCTTCAGATTGTCCAACAAACCAAGCAAACTTATAGGAAATAAGTTCGTGCCGAAGACAATTTTTGGTACTTTCCCCCAACAGTCGACGGAATAAAAGTCGAAAACTGTTAGACAGATATTAATATATTTTAGAAGAAAACCAGTTTTACCCGAAAAGAATGATTACAATTATCGGTTTTTCCGGACAGTTTCATTTCACGATTCTGATCGCATGCTGTGCGCATTCTTCGCCAATCTATTTTTCAGTTCTGGCCGAATCCCAAATCTTTTTTTTTTCCTACAAAAATTAAGACCCTTACGATTGTAAGAAATATTTGGCGATTTTTTGTTTGCTTGGGGGCCCGGCCAAAGGAAAATTACCAACAATTTAACCCCTCTGAGGGCGTCTAGAAAATAAATTAACCCTCTGTGGGCCGAATTTTACTTTGAATCCAAAAAAAAAAAAATTGGGGAACGAAAATCACCAATTATAAACCTATATATGCGAATTAAAAAAAAATTGATACTGATGTAAGAAATTCGGCGAAATTATACATTATAATGGCGATTTTTGTTTGTTTGGGCCCGGCCAAAGGAAAATTACCAACAATTTAACCCTCTGAGGGCGTCTAGAAAATGAATTAACCCTCTGTGGGCCGAATTTTTACTTTGAATCAAAAAAAAAATTGGGAAAATTACCAACAATTTAACCCTCTATACGGGCTCTACGGAAGTGGATTTTTCTAGAAAATATATTAAACCTCTGTGGGCCGAATTTTTACTTTAAATCAAAAAAAAAAAAAAAATCACGCGGAAGGAAAAATCAGCAATTATAAAACTGTGTATGCGAATGAAAAAAAAAAAATTTGATATCGATATCGGTCGTCTCGACAACGTTATAGGATTAAGGTTTTTTGAGCCATCTCACGAAAAAATCAATTTTTGGTAAAATCTCGATAAATTTTCCCGTCAATTCAAGTAGCCTCTGTCTTAAGTATATAAATGTAGAAAGGCCGGAATGGATGTTTTAACCGACGATTTGTACATCGTTTTTAAAAAAAAAAAATCTGTATCGCTTTCTGTATTGTACCGGTTAGGGTTCATACACTATGAAGAAATTACCCGCTAATGGGGAGGTAATTTCGGTAATTTTTTTTTTATTTTTTTATTATAAAGCGAATGAAATTTGCGAAAATTTCCTCCATTTAACCACACCCCCCCCCTCCACGGACGTCTTTTTTTGTAACTTTATTTATTGTACAATCAACTGTACGCCGGTTATAGGTACAATTGCGGTTCTTTTGATAATGGTACTTTTGACCTCAGTATCCGGGGCCCTACAGAAAGTCTCTGGGCCGGTGGCGTTTAAGCCGGGATAATGGACGGGTCTGTAGAGGAGACTGGATGAACGACTCGGATTACTGGAAGGTAATTTATGGATTGTTCGGTTAGAAACATACCCCAGGAGGATGGAGCATCGAGGACGGTACTGGAAGGAGTTAAGAAGGTACGACGGTACGAAGTAACCGGTCCAAAGATCTAAACACCAGTTATAGACGAAAGTGCACCACCACTTCTTTTCTACAGGCTACAAGTCGGATTGTACAATGAAACCCTTTTAAAAGATCTACTCTAGGACAGGTCTCGGTGGGGACGTCCTTCCGGCGCTCAAGACTCCTGCGGAGGCGCGCGTCCGTTATCGTCGGTTGGTGGGGATGAAAAAGAGATTAACGATATTCTATTGTGGATTGGCAGCGGTAGGACTACGCCGATAACTGTGTCGACAATCGGAATAACGCTTTACAATCGGAAACATTTGTCGCTTAATTATGTGAAGGCGCCGGGGGCCCTTCTCGGCGGGAGTTCTCGGTAGTTCACCGGAGGGTGAAGGGGCTGTAGGTCGAGGGTGACCCCCGCTGGGCCATCCCTCCCTCTCCTCTCTCTCTCTCTCTCGTCCGTAAATACAATCGAGAGGGCGCACAATAGAGGGAGAGGGAGAAATATAAAAAGAGAAAGAGAGAAGAAAGGGAGGGAGGACAAAAAACAGAAGTTGGAGCCGTAATTCGGACACAATCGAGGCCGCCCCCCCCCCCCCCACGACTTTTGACTTTTGAAAGATGATTCAATAAATGGCGAATAGAAAAAATAGAAAAGGATTGTAGCCGGAAGGACGCCCTTTAATCAGAGCCCGTTGGACCGAATTGATTCAACGTCAAAACTTATCCTGGCCCTCCACCTCTTCGGCGTTCACGCCGGCCGCCGCATTCCATTTACTAATAATATTTTATCCATTATATATATTTTCTGTCCCTAAATCCCGTTTTCTCAACCCTAATAAGACCAGTTTCAGGGTGCGAAAAGTTCACTGAAAGTGGACACACCGTAGGCGGTGACTTAAATATCGACAGTTCACCTTATAAATTCAACTTCGTCGTTTTCGCCAATAACAGAACCCCCTTATACTTCGCGATTTACATCCGCCTACTGATCATTGAATTGTGTTAAAAATAAAAAAAAATTGGATTAAAAAATAGATTCACTCGTTCGAATTGCAATTCAAGGAAGTACCAACCCTGCAATGGGTGCGATTTCTTCATCAGAACAATAAATAGACAATTTGCGCGTAAAATATGTTGATTGTGCAATAAAAAATTGTACTCTCACTACTCTATTAAAATAATAACTATTCACCTTATGAATATACCTTAAATTTTCGTAAAACCCCCCCCCACCCCACCACCCGGGTACTTACGTCGAAATTCACTTGTATTTTATTTGTGTACTAATCGTTGAATTGTGTCAAAAAATTCAGACTTTCGAATTGTAAGTCCCCACTTAAACTGGGGGCTTAAACTGGTCATCATAAATTTACTGTCATCGTAAAATTATCAAATCGTCCCCCCCCCCCCTCCCCCCCAACTCGACTTCTCTGGTCGCATCCCCCCCAAATAACGTACAATAAAACCGGATTTCAGTATAATTAAGGGGAAAATAACCGAAATTTATATATATACGACATAGGTTTCAGTTGTCCCGGCGCTCATTCAAAGTGTCATTTAAAATTTGAGAACCATTTTCGGCGCGTTACCGCTTCGTTGTTTCGATGAAAAAAAAAAAATGGTAATAAATGACACTTCGGAGACGAGATTTGCACCGTTTACGCGTCATTGGGGTACTAGGACTATTAGGACCTTTTAGAGACGGGGGTTTCGTACCCGACGATGACGATGCGCTGCTAGCTGCCGGCTACTGCATCCCCGGGCTGTAGAGCAGGGGCGTGAACATCCCCGTTTAGTAGTTTAATATACGGACGTAAAGGGGGTCGGTGTCGTGTTGTAGAAGGAGAAAAAAAAAAAAGATAAAAGGGTTATACGAACAGGAGGGGGGCGCGCTAACCCCCATCAGCAGGGTCGAGTTTGTGTTTTTTAATAAAAGCAATTTCCCCTACACAATGCCCCGTGTCCGTTCATCCATTTATCTCTCACTGTAACCCCGCTGGAACTATTAACACACAATTTCACCCCTGTGTCTCGTTAGTTCTTCATCTTCTTGTTCATCTGTGTAATGTCCTCCCTCCCCGGGGGTGATATACTGCCCGGACGTTACACCGGTGGCTCTGACTGACCTACAGATTTATGTGTACCTATTGTTGTGTACGATAGAAGGGACAGATGTGTCCTGCAGAGAAAATGGTAATTAATAATGGACTTCGGTCATTGGACCGGGCTCGCCGTAATGTCGGCAAGAGGCCCCGACCCCATTTCTATCAAATATATCAAAAGGTCCGCCGATTTCGCACTTATTCGGCGGTCAAAAGTGGTCCCGAACTGAGTTACACTTGCCCCAGAAAGGACAGCTGAAAAATCGAAAATTTTTAAAATTTCAAAAAAGTGGCCCGATTTCGCCCGTATTCGGTCCACAAGAGTCCCGAAGTGAGTTCAACTTGCCCCTGAAAGGAGAGTTGAAAAATCAAAATTGTTGAAATTTCAAAAAAGTCGGCAGATTTCGCCCATATTCGGTCAAAATTGGTCCCAAAGTGAGTTACACTTGCCCCAGAAAGGAGAGCTGAAAAATCGAAAATTTTTGAAATTTCAAAAAAGTCGCCCGATTTTGCCCATATTCCACCCACAAGTGTACCAATGTGAGTTACACTTGCCCCTGAAAGGAGAGCTGAAAAATCGAAAATTTTTGAAATTTTAAAAAAGTCGCCCGATTTTGCCCATATTCCACCCACAAGTGTACCAATGTGAGTTACACTTGCCCCTGAAAGGAGAGCTGAAAAATCGAAAATTTTTGAAATTTCAAAAAAGTCGTCCGATTTCGCCCATATTTGGTCCACAAGTGTACAAAAGTGAGTTACACTTGCCCCTGAAAGGAAAGTCGAAAAATCGAAAATTTTTCTAATTTCAAAAAAGTCCCCCGATTTCGCCCATATTCGGTCCAGAAGTGTACAAAAGTGAGTTACACTTGCCCCTGAAAGGAAAGTCGAAAAATCGAAAATTTTTCAAATTTCAAAAAAGTCGCCCGATTTCGCCCATATTTGGTCCACAAGTGTACAAAAGTGAGTTACACTTGCCCCTGAAAGGAGAGCTGAAAAATCGAAAATTTTTAAATTTCAAAAAAGTCGCCAGATTTCGCCCGTATTCGATCCAGAAGTGTTACAAAGTGAGTTACACTCGCCCCTGAAAGGAGAGTTGAAAAATCGAAATGATTTTTTTGGAATTTAAAATAAAAATTTGCCCCGTAGAGGGGGTTAAGGTTAAATAATTACCCTCCGGTTTTCCGATCCCTTTCAATAACTAGTGGAGCCCACTCGAGAAAGGCCGCGGTATGCGCAGTAATGAAATATATTATAAAAAATCGGTCCATCCCCCTATTGTAATTCGTAGGGCAGGCTCACCCCCGCGCCAATTTCAATTGGACACAACAACAACCCTTTAAAACCCGGCCCGAGGGCCAGATATTAAACTACCCCCTACCAACCCTTCCTTCTGTTGACTGCTGTTAATTGATTTTCATTGTTGAAGGGGGGCGGGGGCAGATAACGGGGGCGTAACAATCCATTAGGTCGGGGCCATAAATCAATGGGATGGGGTGGGTGTGGGGGCGGATTTAATTTTCACTAATCGCCGTTTACCCTATCTATTAGTTCTGTTCTTATTCCCCGCTATTCCTCCATACGACAGAATCGTCATCAACGGCAAAGAATCTATCCACGAAGAAGAATAAAGCAGGACCGGTTTTGTCTTCGGCCGTTCGCCGTCTTCAGTAGCGCTGCGGTGTCGTCGTCAGCCACTGCGGATGTACTGCGACGGTGAGGATGCCCACAAGAGTGGGGACATCCAAAGTGACGCCGCCTACTGATGGAGGACGGTGGCGAGCGGCCGAAACCGGTCTAGCAAAAGACCAAACCTAAAGGGGTGGGGTGGGGGAAATTTGATTTTCACTAATCGCCGTTTACGCTATTTATTAGTTCTGTTCTAGTCCTCTCTTCCTCAGTACGATCCGTCTATAGCGGAATTATCCCGACAGATATCAATCCACGCTACTTACTTATATTAAAGTTACCGCAGCAGAAGTTGATTACTTTACACCGAAATCCGATTGACGAACTTGTTTTTAAATAAAGTGCGGCGCTAATAACGTAAGTTGCCGATAATGTGATGTTGAGGAAATTTTAAAAAAATATGTCTATAAATATATACAGAGGGGTCGAAACAAAAATGTATCCACCGTTCAACAGTCCATAACTTGCAAACTGATTGCAACATTGGAGTTGTGCCTCATTTCTGGGTGAAATTGTAGCTCAAAGTCCAACTTAAAGATATATCAGACACTGTAGGTTTTCGAAATTGTCATTGACGTCATTATACACTATAAAACACTATAAAACACTACCAAAAAAATGAGAACAACTACGTGTCAATTAGTTTGCAAGTTATGGACTTTTAAACAGTGGATCCATTTTTTCGTGGACCCCTCTATATATATATATATATATATATATATATATATATATATATATATATATATATATATATATATATATAATATTGTACATAATAACAATTCTTATTAGCAGCTTTTCCTCTGTTCGGCGACTACTTTGAATATGATTATTTATTTACCTTTATATATATATATATATATATATATATGTGTGTCTATATAAGAGGGATGTTAGTGAGGCAGTGAGGCGTTAATGTGTTTATGTTATATATAATTCGGTAGAGTGAAGTGTCGATTGGGTGGGCGTGAGTGACTTTAAAGCGCGTTTACGGGGGGTCGGCAGCTGAAGGGCCCCCACTCTAATTAGGACCCAACGGGGGGTCGGCCCCTCCCCTGGGGGTCTCTTAGGGTCTGACAACCCTTCCGCCCTTCCGCCCGCCTCCCGGTGACGGGTCCAGGACGCGCCCCCGGGTGGTCCCTACACACCCGTCGTCGACGCCAGAGCCCCAACCCACCCTTCAGTCAAAATATATATATATATATATATATATATATATATATATATATATATATAAGTCAAGAGAGGGCTAGGAGCCCAAAAGATATTAAGAAACGTAAATAAACAACTTATAGATTTGGCAAAGCCCTTTGCTAAGACAACCCTTATATACTGTGAGCCGGGCAGAGCCCGCCAGTTGAGTTTAGGCGTTGTAACAGTTACTGTTGTACTTGCTTATTCCATTCTTTCGTGTATTAAATAAAGTTAATTTTTTTTAAAAACGCTTTCTCCGAACCGGAAAGCTTGACTTATATATATATATATATATATATATATATATATATATATATATATATAAAAGTTATGTTGCTCGGAGTTGAAATTGAGTTTTTAAAAACTGAAAATTTTTTAAGTTTCCACAATTTTTAAGAGATACACGGCAATTATGATACAAAGGGAATATTAACGAAAGAATACGATGTAGCTTACAGAGAGAGACTCAATACCTTGTCGAATCTAAACTACTGATGCTGGTAAACGACTCTTAATTCTTTGTGTGTGCCCTCAGCCACACACATGACTTATATATATATATATATATATATATATATATATATATATATATATATATACATGGGTTGGCAACTATATAATTGCGGAATTTCACATTGCAGAGAAGCCGAATGTATCTTATACCTGGCATTCGAAACCAGTTTACGGCTTATCCGTGCAAAGATGTACTGTGACGTACTTAAAAATATGTACAACGCCACTTGTCGGTGAAATTCCGCAATTACTTAGTTGTCGACCGAATATATATATATGTGTATATATAAAGTAGAGTCCGTTTATTTTCTGCAATATTTACCCGAAATTAGGGAGGCCTAATTTAAGGGCGTCACTACCGAGAGGCGGATGACCGGAGGCGGCCAATTATCGAATTGGAATTGGCTTTTGACTGGTGGGCGGAGAGAACATGCTGAAATCCCCGGCAGGGGCGGACCGTGGTCACTCTGTACCCCACCCACACACCTGTCCTTTTCAACCCCTCCCCAAACAGCCCTTAAAAGGGGCGAATTACTCGGGCCAATCCGCACGCCCACCCTCCCAACGTCCACTAACTAATTTACGACACTCTGTTCGATCGCCACTGACCTTTCGTTTTGTAAAGGGGGATTTTGTATTTGGGGCCATTTAGCTCCGGACACGAGGGCAGTAACAACGTAATCATCCCCAAACGGGATTCCGGTAGTATCGCGTAAAACCGCTGTTGGGAGAGAACCCGGTGGTCGTGGCGGGGTTGAAACCCCCCCATGTCGTTCGGGGACGTTTCCACCCGTTCAGAAACCGCTTCTGGGCACACTGAAACTTCCAGCTACCTCGACAAACGGTCGATGAACTGATGAAATACCGTTTGCTCAAGTTTCATCCCCTAATTCACTCCTCTGTGCCATCCCACCCGGGACGACCCGAACGCCACTTTGGCCCAGAGATGGACGGAGGATGGTTTGAAGGACTTTACAGGAGTCTCTGGACGGGATTCTCTCTCTCTCTTTCTGGAATCTCTGGACGGGAGAGATATCTCTCCCGGGATCTTTTCACAATTATATAGGGTTTCCCAAAATTAACGCAAGATTCGAACCGTGTGGCCATATATAAATAACTCCTCTCTCTCTCTCTCTGTTGTTAGTACCATTTAAGACGACAATTTCCTACAAAATAACCCGGCGTTTAAGCAGTCCTGGGGGTGGAAATTAGACTAGTGAAGTTGGGGTCTAGGAGGAGTGAATTGCGGGAATGAAACTTTAGGAACCTGGATTTTTTTTATTAATTCATCTACTGTGTATATATATTCTTTTTCCTATATATAGGAAAGCGTACAATCTTCAGTACTATTCTCGAGTGGGCTCGAGGCATAAACGAATGTCCGTAGGGTGTAAATCGGGGTATAAACAGCCGGTCGGGGTATAGGAAGCGTTGAGAGGAGGAGTCAGTCACTCAGGTATAGCCGTAGAAGAGAAGGGCCATCCGAGAGGCCCTTGAAAAGGGCCGTTTTACAAGCGGACTAAAGCGCCCTCCCCTCCCCGCTCTATTGGTGTCGGGACCCTTTGTGCTATCGAGCCCAGAACGCCCTCCTCGTCCTCACAACAACGTCCAATTCCAGCAATTTATATTCAATTCCAAATCGTTTTTCGTTTTACACTCTGCCCTGAATACCTGGAAAACCTGGGTGATCGGCGTGGACGTCGAGATTGGCGAAGGGCAAATAAGGTGGACGGAATTTATTCCGACGTCACGGAACGTTTCGGACACGGCTTCCACCGTTGTTGTAACAGTACAACGGCGTGTTATACAAAGGGTGTACAAGTACCATCACTCTGGGGGCCCCGAAGAACGGGGTTAACGAAGGGTGTAACGCGCCCGCGTGTCCGCGTGTACGTGTGCGTGTTTGGGGCGAGCGCGTACACCGCATACTAATGCCCGCCTGCGGCCAGTCATTCTGGTCGACCATCAGTCATCAGTCATGACACGTGTTGTTAACACGGTGACTTTAACGCTGGGTCAGACACAGTGGCGGGGCATTTGTGAAATTTGAGCGCACCGATACTGGCACATTTTTCCTTGAAATTTGAAAAGGCACAAAAAAAAAACGACTTAAACGGAAAATCTTGACTCTTAAGGCCGTTACTAGGACGGACATAGAGCGATACTCAATCCGACATCGCTAGCATCCAGATATTTCGCAAAATCCTGGTTCCTCAAGTTCCACTCCCGCCTTTCTCCACATCCTTTCCTCCGTCTCTAAACGTGACTTAAAATAAAAGTACCGAAATCAAATTCTTCGCCCCCCTTCCCCTACCATCCTCCTACATTGGTGGGTGGGTGGGGGATTGATGGAAACATCCCTCATTTCCGGCGTTTACCCACCCCCGGACGTCCACCAAAACGGGAAACGTTTTCGCCCCCTAAATTGGCTCGGGACGTGAATGGGAATTAGCAGTTTCCGTTACGGTGATGCGCACAGGTGTTATGCATACGCCGTCGACTTAACAGTTGGACGAGCGGCTATTGTTACACTCTAAATTGGACCCATTTTCCGGTGTTCTGAACTCCTTTCCCCGGACGATTATCGAAGAAGCGCTCTTCTTCACGCTCGGAAGAAGCGCGTTCCCCACGGGTTTCGAACCCGCCGGCGGCCCTATTCTGTTTTTTTTTACTGTCCGAGATGGTTCTCTCTCTGGGCCAGTGGCGTTTAAGCCGTCCTGGTGGGGATGACGGATGGATTGGGATGAGGAGAAAGGCGGGAGTGGGACTTTGTGACTTAGTTGACTGTCGGGGTATGTTGAGGTCATGGTGGATTGTATGGTTAGAAACATAAGCCCGGGGGGGGGGGAGCATTAAGGACGGTACTGGAAGGACTTTCGACTGGAATCTCTTCTTGGATGTTGGATGTCTTGTGGTGAAACCCTACACAGTATCGCTTTGTCTACTGTCAGTTTGTTGCTCGAGGTCAATTTCGATGTACGTTCTAGTAACGGCCTTAAGAGTCCAAATTGCCCGGTTTAAGTCGATTCTTTCGAGTCGTCTTCAGTTGCATTCCACAACTTTCTGCCGGTCTCCTAACGGGGACCCACAACGCCGGCGTATCCCGCGCCCCATCCTGGAGCTGGGGTAGTCCTCCTCCAGCCCCCCTAGATTGATCCCGACGGTTAACAAACGACCGCTCCCTCGTGTCGAACCTCTATACATAAGGGCCGCCACCGCCGCCCCCGGGGGCCGGGGCAATAAATGGAAAAGGCTCGCCAGGACAGATTAGGCATTAATGACAGCCTGAGACCGGCACAATGGGGCCAGGGGCCGCCCCATTGTCCACGCCGCCGCCTCTCCCATATTATATATATAACTAGGCATTAGACAATCGGGGTGGCCTACGGGGGGGGGGGCGGAAAATGAAAAAGAGAAACGCGTCCTGTGAACATAAGGTCCTGTGCGAGAGACGCCTTTAATTACTGCCCCAGGCACCGCCAACGACACCCCCGTCCGGGGGACCTGCCAATCAACCCCTGAACATAAAAAAATCGACCCATACACCCCCGCGTATTGTACCAGCAACGGGCGGTATTGTCTTCGACTAGTATAGGGGTGTCCCAAAATTAACGCAAGATTTGAATTTGCCACCATTCTCGCAGTAAAGTCGGCTCAACCCTAATAAAAAAAGACCAAATTTGACAGCCGATAGTTTAGGGTCGGTGGGCAAATGGAGGCGTTGTTACACGATAGAACAACCGGTGTTTTCATTGTCGAACAATATTTCGAAAATAATTAATACGATTCGAATCTTGAACGTATATGGGACATTTCGGTCATCGACTTCTTCGGTGTCCTCTCCGACTGGACGTTTCCCAATTATTCTCGGTCGCGTCTTCGCCAAGCAATAATGAGAGATCTCCATCGAGCCGGTAAAAGGTTGAAACGAGGTGAAAGCGTAGTTCCTTCATTACCGACCCTGGATGGATTCCTTCTCCACTCTTCCTCCCGCCCTGGAGAAGACCACAAAACCGCAACCTCGAGAAACCCGTTACACCGCGGTCGCATTTCAACCGGGACCCACCCGACCGGACACCCCGACTACCCTCCAGTCGTCGAGATATTATGCGTTATTATCATCTCTCGACCCTCTCCTCTGGAGAGATTGGCCGAAAGGGCGAGACAATTCACGACAGTTTTACGACTTCGTAAAAGAGTCGCAAAGTCATCAATTCGAGAAACACTGAGGACTCCCAGTGGTGCGGACAACCGAGAGTTTCAGAAATCTCCAGTTTCGAGCCAAATCCGGAGGTAGAATTATCGTTTAAGACCAGCCTAAGCGTAATTTGGAGAAGGAAACGCGGCTTTACGCCAGTTTTGAGAGCAATACATTGGGGCTTTAGACCATTTTTAACCGCGATTTTGATGTAGATCCCGGGTTTTAGACCAGTCCTAGAGACGTCTGGAGGTAGAAACGGGGTTTTGGACCTATAAAAAAAGTGTTCTTAGATCAGTTTCAGCGCAATTTGCAGTTGGAATGGGTAGTTTTAGACGAATTTTTAGCGTTATTTGGCTACAAGGGACGGTGCTGTAGACCGGTTTCCACTTACCTGAAGGTTTCGTTTGTAATTTCCGATCTATCGCGAATCAGAAACCGGTTCAGAAACTCCCCTCCCATCCCCCCCCCCTGGCCCCCCAATCCCTGCCGGGTATATTTATGAAGGGGATACAACTACCCTCTCCGCGGCGCTCTGTCTGTTGCTTTATTAGGGAGGAACGGACAGAAAGCTACCGACAATTTTACGCTTGCTTAAGCCTCTGTGCGTACGTGTACGATAGTGACGTGTTGAGTGGCGGCAACCCTCGCCCCTAAAATCCACTCGACGTGTGTCATGTGGGGTGTGTCTGTACGTGCGTGTGTGTGTGTAACGTAGTAACGACGACCCCCACCGTAACACAGGACAGGGAGGGATGATTGACAGGCGTAACACAGCTGTGTGTGTTACTGACGTCGCGTTACTAATGTTTTAATTGGCCGTTTAACAACTGGATTCCGGCCTACCTTTACTACTACCGAATTTCCCAGAATTTTACCTTTTTTCGGACCCTTCTCGTGGGGTTCGCTTCGTGGGGACCACCGGAAGAGCTCGTCGCGACTATCGGATAACTCAAATTCTTCATTGTGCAAAATTCAAATTTCCTAATCCAATGAAATATTTGTAATTCTTTTCGTGGATTCCGAACGGAAGAAGGGATTCGTACATAAAAAATACATAAAAAACTCCCGGTAGAAACGAGTAATACTGAGGGAAAAAACTAGCGTTTAGCAGGGATTGACCAAAAGCCATCCTGGATTTTCTCTTATTTGGAAATGGTTTTTCCTCTGTCCTACTGGGAAGCCGATTACCTTATTAAACACTGTGCAAAATTCAAATTTTCTTTGCATAGAGTGTCCCAAAATTAACGCAAGATTCGAATCGAACTGTGTTGGCCGCCAAAATTTCATTATTTTCGAAATATTGTTCGACAATGAAAACACCGGTTGTTATATCGTTTAACGCCCCCATTTGTTGTAGTAACCCAAAATTACCGGATGTAAAATGGTTTTTTTTTAATAGCGTTTCCAACTTTATTTTGTGACACCCTTTATATAAGTTTTTCTGTGCCCGTCGCTAGACCGGGGCGTTTCGGCCGTTCGCCATCTTCAGTAGCGGTGTTGTTGTTGTTGTTGTCAGTCACTTTTTGGGCCAACAAAGAGGCCGAAACCGGTCTATAGCGAAAGAAAGGCCGAAACGGCGAGAGGAGACAACAGAAACAGCATAGGAATACGTTTTCGAAATATTTTCAAAATCGTAAAAATGAATCCTCCGCCAACCCTCCATAAAGGATGGTTACCTAACGGCCGCCCTAAGGGTGGCTTGAATACCTACCGCATTTCGTACCCTCCATCAGACCAAGAGGAAGAGGAGATATTCATAGAGCTATTATTCGAAAGGTCGAGTAGAACAAATTGAGTTTTGACCGATTTCTGACCGGGGGCGCACGCCCAGACCGTGGCGAATGACCGAGTGGCAGCAGCGTCACTAATAGTACTCAATCCTAGTACGGACTCTCCAGACTACAGCCGTCTAAATAGGCCCACCCGGGGAGAACTCACTTTGGTACACTTGTGGGTGGAATATGGGATCGATCTGAGAAAATTTTCGAAAAACCTAAATTTTCGATTTTCGACCCGCCGTTTCAGGGGCAAGTGTAACTCACTTGGTACACTTGTGGGTGGAATATGGGATCGATCTGAGAAAATTTTCGAAAACCTAAATTTTCGATTTTCAAGCCGCTGTTTCATGGGCAAGTGTAACCAATTTCGGTACACTTGTGGGTGGAATATGGGATCGATCTGAGAAAATTTTCGAAAAACCTAAATTTTCGATTTTCGACCCGCCGTTTCAGGGGCAAGTGTAACTCACTTTGGTACACTTGTGGGTGGAATATGGGATCGATCTGAGAAAATTTTCGAAAAACCTAAATTTTCGATTTTCGACCCGCCGTTTCAGGGGCAAGTGTAACTCACTTCGGTACACTTGTGGGTGGAATATGGGATCGATCTGAGAAAATTTTCGAAAAACCTAAATTTTCGATTTTCGACCCGCCGTTTCAGGGGCAAGTGTAACTCACTTTGGTACACTTGTGGGTGGAATATGGGATCGATCTGAGAAAATTTTCGAAAAACCTAAATTTTCGATTTTCGACCCGCCGTTTCAGGGGCAAGTGTAACTCACTTTGGTACACTTGTGGGTGGAATATGGGATCGATCTGAGAAAATTTTCGAAAAACCTAAATTTTCGATTTTCGACCCGCCGTTTCAGGGGCAAGTGTAACTCACTTTGGTACACTTGTGGGTGGAATATGGGATCGATCTGAGAAAATTTTCGAAAAACCTAAATTTTCGATTTTCGACCCGCCGTTTCAGGGGCAAGTGTAACTCACTTTGGTACACTTGTGGGTGGAATATGGGATCGATCTGAGAAAATTTTCGAAAACCTAAATTTTCGATTTCCAGGGACCCGTTGTTTCAGGGGCAAGTGTAACTCACTTTGGTACACTTGTGGGTGGAATATGGGATCGATCTGAGAAAATTTTCGAAAAACCTAAATTTTCGATTTTCGACCCGCCGTTTCAGGGGCAAGTGTAACTCACTTTGGTACACTTGTGGGTGGAATATGGGATCGATCTGAGAAAATTTTCGAAAAACCTAAATTTTCGATTTTCGACCCGCCGTTTCAGGGGCAAGTGTAACTCACTTTGGTACACTTGTGGGTGGAATATGGGATCGATCTGAGAAAATTTTCGAAAAACCTAAATTTTCGATTTTCGACCCGCCGTTTCAGGGGCAAGTGTAACTCACTTTGGTACACTTGTGGGTGGAATATGGGATCGATCTGAGAAAATTTTCGAAAAACCTAAATTTTCGATTTTCGACCCGCCGTTTCAGGGGCAAGTGTAACTCACTTTGGTACACTTGTGGGTGGAATATGGGATCGATCTGAGAAAATTTTCGAAAAACCTAAATTTTCGATTTTCGACCCGCCGTTTCAGGGGCAAGTGTAACTCACTTTGGTACACTTGTGGGTGGAATATGGGATCGATCTGAGAAAATTTTCGAAAAACCTAAATTTTCGATTTTCGACCCGCCGTTTCAGGGCAAGTGTAACTCACTTTGGTACACTTGTGGGTGGAATATGGGATCGATCTGAGAAAATTTTCGAAAACCTAAATTTTCGATTTTCGACCCGCCGTTTCAGGGGCAAGTGTAACTCACTTTGGTACACTTGTGGGTGGAATATGGGATCGATCTGAGAAAATTTTCGAAAAACCTAAATTTTCGATTTTCGACCCGCCGTTTCAGGGGCAAGTGTAACTCACTTTGGTACACTTGTGGGTGGAATATGGGATCGATCTGAGAAAATTTTCGAAAAACCTAAATTTTCGATTTTCGACCCGCCGTTTCAGGGGCAAGTGTAACTCACTTTGGTACACTTGTGGGTGGAATATGGGATCGATCTGAGAAAATTTTCGAAAAACCTAAATTTTCGATTTTCGACCCGCCGTTTCAGGGGCAAGTGTAACTCACTTTGGTACACTTGTGGGTGGAATATGGGATCGATCTGAGAAAATTTTCGAAAACCTAAATTTTCGATTTTCGACCCGCCGTTTCAGGGGCAAGTGTAACTCACTTTGGTACACTTGTGGGTGGAATATGGGATCGATCTGAGAAAATTTTCGAAAAACCTAAATTTTCGATTTTCGACCCGCCGTTTCAGGGGCAAGTGTAACTCACTTTGGTACACTTGTGGGTGGAATATGGGATCGATCTGAGAAAATTTTCGAAAACCTAAATTTTCGATTTTCGACCCGCCGTTTCAGGGGCAAGTGTAACTCACTTTGGTACACTTGTGGGTGGAATATGGGATCGATCTGAGAAAATTTTCGAAAAACCTAAATTTTCGATTTTCGACCCGCCGTTTCAGGGGCAAGTGTAACTCACTTTGGTACACTTGTGGGTGGAATATGGGATCGATCTGAGAAAATTTTCGAAAAACCTAAATTTTCGATTTTCGACCCGCCGTTTCAGGGCAAGTGTAACTCACTTTGGTACACTTGTGGGTGGAATATGGGATCGATCTGAGAAAATTTTCGAAAAACCTAAATTTTCGATTTTCGACCCGCCGTTTCAGGGGCAAGTGTAACTCACTTTGGTACACTTGTGGGTGGAATATGGGATCGATCTGAGAAAATTTTCGAAAACCTAAATTTTCGATTTTCGACCCGCCGTTTCAGGGGCAAGTGTAACTCACTTTGGTACACTTGTGGGTGGAATATGGGATCGATCTGAGAAAATTTTCGAAAAACCTAAATTTTCGATTTTCGACCCGCCGTTTCAGGGGCAAGTGTAACTCACTTTGGTACACTTGTGGGTGGAATATGGGATCGATCTGAGAAAATTTTCGAAAAACCTAAATTTTCGATTTTCGACCCGCCGTTTCAGGGGCAAGTGTAACTCACTTTGGTACACTTGTGGGTGGAATATGGGATCGATCTGAGAAAATTTTCGAAAAACCTAAATTTTCGATTTTCGACCCGCCGTTTCAGGGGCAAGTGTAACTCACTTTGGTACACTTGTGGGTGGAATATGGGATCGATCTGAGAAAATTTTCGAAAACCTAAATTTTCGATTTTCGACCCGCCGTTTCAGGGCAAGTGTAACTCACTTTGGTACACTTGTGGGTGGAATATGGGATCGATCTGAGAAAATTTTCGAAAAACCTAAATTTTCGATTTTCGACCCGCCGTTTCAGGGGCAAGTGTAACTCACTTTGGTACACTTGTGGGTGGAATATGGGATCGAACTGGGAAAATTGCAAATCGTTTTACTCTCCGCTCACACTTGAGCTCTATTCTTAAGGATAGTTCAAATTATAAGAAATATACGGGGGGTCAGATATTTGCATTGCATGTTGTAAAGGTAGGATTAAAACGCTTTAAAGGGCCCCCTACTCTAGGTAAAGGGAAAGGTAAAACTTGGCCCTTGCCCAACAAATCCTCTAGAGAAGATTCCCTCAGGAGTCCGTGCACTCTTTATTAGGTCCCATATTGTCAGGTCTGATATTCACCTGCCAGGTTTTGGAAAAAAAAAAAAAAATCCTCCAGCGGAGGATCTTGAGAAGGAAACGGCAGAGGGATAATCCCGCTTTAGGAAAATTCCGCTCTACAAGAAACCCCTAAATTAGCTTAAGCCTCGCATTGAGGATTATTCGCCGGGTATTATCAGATATGAAATCTACAAGAACTTGAGGAAACGGAGTTCTCGGAAAAATCCCGTTTCCTGTACCCAATTTTTTTTTTTTTTTTATTGTAGACCGGGTCTCAGTTCATAAAACCTGTCTATAATCTCGACGCCGACAGCCTTGGAATATTTACTGAGTAAAATGTTCTGTAGACGATCCGAAATTTTATTGCAATTTTTAATGCTATGCTAAAAACTAAATTGTCAACTTGGAAACTGTTAGAGGAGGAAGACTGCTTATAATAGCCTAATAATAGTACCTCCGTAAAAGAAAAAAAGCTTCTGTACTTCACGCGGCCTTTAAAGGTCTTTAAACAAAGATTTATTAGTGGATAATCGGCAATAAATAAGTGGTATTCAAATGGGCCCCGCTATAAGGAAAATAAGTTGGGGGGCGGAGGGGGGGGGGCGAAAATGTCTCATTAAAACGACTGTCCGTGCAGTTCAAGTTGAAATGGTAATTTAAACAAGTCATTTATCGAATACTGAAGACGGAAAGAAAAAAGTGCTATCTTTACGACGTCCTCGACGAGACGGAAAAGAATGAACCGGTTACCAGTCAACATTAACGTTACGTTGCATAGCGATTAACAGGAATTAAATAATTTAAAATTATCGAATGAAATACCTTCTGATCTTTATACAATTTTACGAAATTTTTCACTTTTGTGGCACACTTCGGATGTACTGGTCTAATTTGGACACGAAAATGGCCCCAAAAATACGGTTTTTACGCCCAAAAATTGGGATTTCAGAAGCAAAAATGCGGTTTTTAGGCCCAAAAATGAGGTTTCAAGACGGAAAAAAGGCCCAAAAATACGATTTTTAGGCCTAAAAATGGGGTTTTCAGACGCAAAACTGCGGTTTCTAGACGCAAAAATGCGGTTTTTAGGCCCAAAATGGCGTTTTCTGACACAAAAATGGCCACAAAATGCGGTTTTTAGGCCCAAAAATGAGGTTTCAAGACGGAAAAAAGGCCCAAAAATACGGTTTTTAGGCCTAAAAATGGGGTTTTCAGACGCAAAAATTGCCCAAAAATTGAGTTTTTAGACGCAAAAAGGGCCAAAAAATACCGCTTTTAGGCACAAAAATGGGGGTTTTAGACCAAAAATGCGGTTTGTAGGCCCAAAAATGGGGTTTTCAGATGCAAAAACGCGGTTTACAGGCCCAAAAGTCAGGTTTCAAGACGCAAAAAAGGCCCAAAAATACGGTTTTTAGGCCTGAAAATGAGGTTTTCAGACGCAAAAATACGGTTTTTAGGCCCAAAAATGGGGTCTTTAGGCCCAAAAACGATGTTTTTAGTAAAAAAAATGGCCCAAGAATGGTGTTTTTAGACACAAAAATGCGGTTTGTAGGCCCAAAAATGAGATTTTTGGTGACACAAAAATGGCCCACAAATGTGGTTTTCGGGCCCAGAAATGAGGCTTTTAAGACGCGAAAATGGCTCAAAAATGCGGATTTCGGGCCCAAAAATGGGCCACTTGGACAAAACATCCAAAGTGAATAACACACTCGGTTCGGTCTTTCGCTAGACCGGTTTTTGGTTGGCCGCTCGGCCGTCTTCAGTAGCGGCGTTGTGTTGTTAGTCACTTTGGGCGACGGAGCGGCCGAAACCGGTCTGGAAAAGAGAAATCTACGCTAGAGTCGGGGGCAATTTCGCATTTTCAGCGCGTTTTCCCCGAGAAAATACATTCTCCGAACCGCAGTTTCGTGGAGTTTCCGGTCTCGCTCGGTTCGATCTTTTTCTAGACCGGTTTCGGCTGCACGTGAATGTATGTAACAGTGGGCAGTGAGGATGGACGAATCGGGAAAAACATCCAAAGTGCCGACACAGCGCGACTGAAGATGGCGGGCGGCCGAAAAAGGTCCGTCGCGGACCACAAAAAAGGTATATCAAACTACTCCCGACATCCGCGGTCGGTCGTCTGGAATCGAACCAATTCTTGTGTGTTACGCGCTAAAATCGAAAAAAAACAAAAAAAAACACGAATAATCCCCCGTAATAATATTCTTGGACGGGGCCACCCGTTCAATGTCCTTCGTCCTCAACCCTCCAATCCGATATTGAGGGCCCCAATTTACCATTGTTTACGGCGATGTTCGGCCCCCCACTAATTGGGGCGACACGGAAGAATTCATTCAGTCCCTCTCCTTCCTTCCTTCCTTCCTTCCTCCGCCTCTTCCTTTCTCTTCCTACGGGAGTTTTTAATTGGCGACGCGTGTCCGGCACGTGTTCAGTGTGTGTTGTCCCGCCGGTTTCGCAGTATTATTCATAATGTCACCTGATTCATCGCCGACGAACGATGAATAGAGGAGACTCAGCCGTTCGAATGGCAACCCATTGTACCCCTCGGCCTTTCATTATTTATTTATTATTCCCCCATTATTCCGCTGTCGGTCCCGTATCGCCCCCGCGGGCTTACTGAACCAGCGCTCTGTCTGTTACGTTAAATAATAAATTATTGAGAAAAGCGATTACTATTTTAAATAAAAACCCTCTCTCTGGATGAACACAGTCGTAGAAACGAATTATATATTATTCAATTTTTTCTGAACCGAAATTACAACGCCGAGCTCCGCCACGTGTCAGTCACCGGTGAGTGACAGTGTAAAATACGATATAGAACTATAAAATTTACATTTTGAATATTGATATAATATTGAATATAATTTGGTCCAAAAAATATTTACATTTCGAATAAGTGAACATATTTTGAAGCCTTCTAGAAACAATCTTGGACAATATTCGGGGCCTTTTGATGAGGTCTATGTTTTGAACAAGTAATGTTGTTGTTTTCAGACGAAAAAATTGCCCAAAAATGGGGTTTTTAGACCCAAAAATGCTGTTTGTAGCCTCAAAAATTATACTTTTACACAAAAATGGCCAAAAATGCGGGTTTTAGGCCCGAAAATGGTGTTGTTGGTCCAAGAAAATTTACATTTCGAATAAGTGAACATATTTTGAAGCCTTCTAGAAACAATTCCGATAAATATTCGGGGCCTTTTGATGAGGTCTAAGTTTTGAATAAGTAATTTTGTTTTCAGACGCAAAAATTGCCCAAAAATGGGGTTTTTAGACGCAAAAAAGGCCCAAAAATACGGTTTTTAGGCCCAAAAATGCGGGTTTTAGGCCCAAAAATGGTGTTGTTAGTCCAAAGAAAATTTACATTTTGAATAAGTGAACATATTTTCAAGCCTTCTAGAAACAATTCCGGAAAATATTCGGGGCGTTTTGATGAGGTCTATGTTTTGAACAAGGAATGTTGTTGTTTTCAGACGCAGAAATTGCCCAAAAATGGGGTTTTTAGACGCAAAAAAGGCCCAAAAATACGGTTTTTAGGTCCAATAAATGGGGTTTAGACCCAATAATGCGGTTTGTAGGCCCAAAAATGAGGTTTTTTTGTGACACAAAAATGGCTCAAAAATGCGGTTTTTAGACCCAAAATGGGTTTTTCAGATGCAAAAACGCGGTTCTCAGGCCAAAAATGAGGTTTCAAGAGGCGAAAAAGACCCAAAAAACCGTTTTGTAGCCCCAAAAATGATGTTTTTACACAAAAATGGCCCAAAAACGCGGGTTTTAAGACCGAAAATGGTGTTGTTGGTCCAAAAAAAAAATTTACATTTTGAATAAGTGAACATATTTTGAAGCCTTCTAGAAACAATTCCGATAAATATTCGGGGCGTTTTGATGAGGTCTGTGTTTTGAACAAGGAATGTTGTTGTTTTCAGACGCAACAAAGGCCCAAAAATACGGTTTTCAGACCCAAAAATGCGGTTTGTAGCCCCAAAAATGATGTTTTTACACAAAAATGGGGTTTTTAGACGCGACAAAGGCCCGAAAATACGGTTTTCAGACCTAAAAATGCGGTTTGTAGCCCCAAAAATGGCCCAAAAATGCCGGTTTTAGGACCAAAAATGGTGTTTTGGGTCCAAAAATAAGTGAACATATATTGAAGCCTTCTAGAAACAATTCCGGACAATATTCTCGGGGCCTTTTGATGAGTATTTTTCTTTCAATGGACAGTTCAAGACATAAAAACAAATCGTACTTTTAATGTTGAAGGGACTGAACTAGTAAATTTTTGATCCCAAACCGAGTTACACAAGAAAATTTTAGAAAATAGAAAATACTCTTCGGGATAACTCGAAAATTGTTGAGAGAAACACAAAGCAGTAAAGAGTCACGCTTACATTGTGAAAATTGAATTGGGCTTAAGGGCTTAACGGCCGACTGTTCCAAAGTACCCTTTCTCTTGTGAAGGGTTGGAGTGGGGTTGGTGGGGGTGGTGGGTGGTGGGCGATATATCGCTTCAGAAAATATCCTCGTAGGAGGCTTAAAAAAAAAAATATTAAGAGAGAGAAAGAGAGAAAAAAAAATTCCCCGATAAAAGATTGTATTTCTCGACGGGAAGGATATATAACCGCTACCGGTTTCGGGGTTTTTGCGGTCTCTTGACCAGGATATCTTCTGGGACGCGACCGCACGGTGGGGGAAGAAAAAATACAAAACCGCATTTTTTTTTTCTTTACCCATTTCGCCGGCCGAGCGTGGAAAATATTCAGCGTTCATGTAATATAATTTCATATTCGAATAGTTGTTAAATAATTGAAATTAACATTATAATTATAATCTCTGGCAAAGGGCACGGGAAAGCTTCTGGGGCGTAAGGATATTTTCATTGAAGAATTTTCATATTTAATTAAAAGGAAAATTCGCACGAAAAATGGTGTTCTCCGGACGCCGTCAAAAACCGGAAAATCTAGACCAAAAACCTAGAGCTTTTTAAAAATAAATGAATAAAATTTAAAGAGCCAAATGGGGGGTGGAGGGATGGGGGGGCGGCCAGAGTTAATGGCACTCGCTAATAGTGCTATTATTAGTACAGCGATTATTTTCTATTTTACAGTAGAAAAAAGGAAAAAAAAATTTTACACGAATACACAAAAAGTACGGGTCTTATAAATTTTAAGCATATCTAAGTCTGTTCATGTCAATTCGGATGTCCGTACACAGTAGTAGTGATGGTGCAAATTATCTTTTATGTACAACAAAAAAATTTACAAAATTACTATTATTATTAATTTTGAATTCCCATTCATCTTTGATATATATATATATATATATATATATATATATATATATATATATATAAAATATATACATTGTCGAGTCCTAAAACTTTAGTTGAGTAGAACTTGAATGAGTAGAAAATATATAGGTGTGGTCCCAAAATTGACGCAAGATTTGAATCGAACTTTGTGGCCGCCAAACTTTCGTTATTTTTTAAATATTTTCCATTTCTATTAACCCTAAACTAAGGGCTGTCTAATGGTATTTTTTTTTTAAGGGTTGCCTACTCTACTCTTGCGCTAATTTCGGGTACACCCCGGACACGCCGTTGGACTGGTAAAGCGGCTTGTCCGAAAAAACACCTTTTCGAAAAGGGGGATGAAGGGGGGGATGTGTACATTTTCAATTTCCTGCCCAAGTATAGCAGAGCCAGCTATAGCTGTATAATCTGTCAAATAGGATCTACTACCCCCCCAATTATCAGGAGGGTACTCAGAGCTACCCGCCATTGTAGGGTTTGTGTACCTTGAAATCCGATAGGGGGATGGTATCCAACAACCATCGAGAATATTCGTTACGCCTAATATACAAAGAGAGAGAGAGTACTACACACGCTATGTATAATAATACAAAATACCTTCTTTTTTTCTCTCTCTCTCTCTTCTTACTGAGGGGTGGACTTAGAGGGGTGGATTATAATGGGATACAGTATATATGACGTCATTCCCCCCCCCGTCGAGGGAGGGCTTGAAGGGAGTGTCCCGGTAGCTAACAATTTCATACCAACCCCTCTCTCTCTCTCTTGAAGGGAGGAAATTACAATAATAATATCAACCCCCTCCAAAGAATAGGGGAGTGACCCCCACCCCCCACCCCTAAAGGCCAGGGGGAGGGCCGTATCGATTCCCCGAGGACGCCATTTTCGAGGGGCGCCATTTTAATGCCTTCCAGGCGAAACCGGGTCTACTGGAAGTCCCGAAATTCATGACGGAACGAACGGGCTTTTTGCCTTTCGCCAGACCGGTTTCTTTCGGCGGGGGGCCGAAAATGGAGGGGGCCATAATTCGCGTAGATTTTTCAAAATACGCCTATATTTACGGGGTTAAAACGCGCTGAAAAGGTCCGGGTACGGACCTTTTGCAAAGACCGGTTTCGGCCGGTCTCTCGGCCAAAGTGACTAACAAACACAACAGCGCTGGTGAAGATTGGCGAGCGGCCGAAGACAGACCGGTCTGGCGAAAGGCCGAAACACTACATTATTTTATTCATCCTGTTTTACCGTAGATTTGTTGAGCCTCCACTCGCCGTTTCTGCTATAGACCGGTTTCCCGCCGTCTCGCCCCGTCTTCAGTAGCGCGGTGTCCACTCGCTTCGGACGTTCTTTTACGGCACAAACAGTGTGACTAACTAACAACACGGCGCTACTGAAGACGGGGCGAGAGGGCGGAAACCGGTCTATATATAGCGGAAGATCGAAACAGGCGAAAGTGGAGGAACATTTAAAAGACAAAATACATCGGGACCGGAAAAGATTTTCGGTCTTTTTTCGTTAGATCTACAGAAAGAAATTCCAACTTCATATTTCGGCTACCGAAGACCACAATTTGACGATTTTTTTTTTGTCCAACCGAAAAAAATCCTCCATAAAATAAGTGAGTTAACTCGTGGAGTAGGCGTAGGGGTTGACGACGCTGTTGGGGCCGGGGGTTGAATCGGATTTCGGGATTTACTGGGGGTTGGAGGGAAAGTCAACGCTATTTGAGACGAGATTTGATGTCTTAAGGAGGATCTGGAGGAAGAAAAGGATCCCCGGCGGGGGGGGGGGTTATTCGAGTGTCCTTTATCCTTAAGGATCCCTCCGAAGGACCCCCCGGACCTTCTTATTGAATGGGGCTTGTTTACTTTGCAGAATAAACGGATAATACTTTGGGCCCGGATTAGACCTGGTTTTTTTTTCTTCTTTCGCCTATTTATATTTCCTATAGGGTCGTATAACCCTTTTTTCAAACAAGCAGAAGAAAAAAAACCCTTCGGCGGTTATTCATATTGGCGATTGTTACGAATTGTTGACGATTTTTTTGCACAGAGGAGGAAGTTTTGCAATTGGAGTGTTTTAAAAATTAAAATTTTAAACCGTCTATAATAACTTAGATTTCGCCCCGTTTCGGTCTTTCGCCAGACCGGTTTCGGCGCCACCTTGTTCGGGGATGCCCGAAAATCACACGGTAAATGGCCAGTGACAGTGACTACTGAAGACGGGGCGAGCGGCCGAAACCGGTCTATAGCGGAAGACCGAAACCGTCGAGAGAGGAGAGACAGAAACACGACGAAATCTACGATCTGGATCATATTAAAATTGTCCGGTTTCGGCTGCTCGCCATCTTCAGTAGCGGTGTTAGTGGCACTTTGGAGGTTTTTTGTCCAAGTGACAGTGACAGTGGGCAGTGAGGATGGCCGAAAAACGTCCAATGTGACCGAACGCGGCGCTACTGAAGACGGGGCGAGCGGCCGAAACCGGTCTATACCGGAAGACCGAAACCGTCGAGAGAGGAGAGACAGAAACACGACGAAATCAACGATATTAAAATTGTCCATTGAAAATTGGGTGCTTTTCAGTTCGTTCTTCCGCTAGACCGGTTTCGGCCGCTCGCCCCGTCTTCAGTAGCGCCGTATTCGGTCACTTTCGCGCCACTTCGGACGTTTTTTTTTTGGACCAGTGCGACAGTGCCCCAGTGAGGATGGCCGAAAAACGTCCAATGTGACCGAACGCGGCGCTACTGAAGACGGGGCGAGCGGCCGAAACACCCCCAGGGTCTGGGAAAAGACCGAAACCGGCGAGAGAGGAGCCGGAAACGCAGGAAATCTACAATTCCCAATCGAAATACCAATTATTTGTTCAAATGAACAAAAAGAAAAAAAATGGGGCCAACTTATTCATAGATCGTATTTAAAATTGTCCATTGAAAATTGGGTACTTTTTGCGTTAGCCCCGTTTGGTCTTCTGCTATAGACCGGGGTTTCGGCCGCTCGCCCCGTCTTCAGTAGCACTTTCGCGGCACTCTGGACGTTTTTTTTTGTCCAGTGTGACAGTGAGGATGGACGAAAAACGTCCAAGGTGACCGGACTCCGCCACTGAAGACGTGGCGAGCGGCCGAAACCCCGGTCCAGCAGAAGACCAAAACCGAAGATCGCTGTTTGTAATAAACTATTTTACAAAGTATTATCGATATGTATCGATTGGAATTTTGTACGTAACGTTCTGTGGACGCGTACCGAACTCGAACCAGTTGAACTCCGGTACAAACCGTCCGACGACAAACAAATCTATTCTATCTCGTCTGAAATAATATAAATTCCAATTTTCCTACCTTTCCGTGCTCCTTTTCGAAATCGCAATCCCTGTTTCCCGGCAGATGGTATCCGTTTGTGCTCGGCGTGAACACCAACTGCATATTTGTCCCCGAAGCTACGAAAGCCTGTCGACAAAAATGGAAAAAAAACTGTTAGTGGAAAAAAGATTTTTAAACAATGTTTAAAAAATTAAAAAAAAAAAAAAAATATTTCTGTACTTTTCCATAAAGTAGAGAATTCCGCCATATTGCCTACAATCATATGGGGAACAGAGCGCGCGTTTTCCCTTTTATTTATTCGATATTAATTTTTGTAAAAAAATCTAATGAAAATTCGGGATTCAGCCGGAATCTATACCGCCCAGTCGGTCGGGAATAAAAATCTGGTGGAAAATTCGCGGAGAAATATCATTTTATACACTCAAATAAATTCCGGTAACGGCCGCGTCGAAATCGAGGAGGCCGTGGATAATTTTCAGCTTTAGTTTTAGATTTTTTTCTATACAACGTTATACCGATATTTCACAGATTTCTAATTGAAATCGTTTAAAATCAATCTATAAGGAGAATTTTTCCTTTGGGGCCATGTTGTGCTCTATTCTCTCAAATTCATTCGAAACAGAGCAAGTTTTCCTTTTTTTCTTCGATCTGAATTTTTGTAAAAAAAAAACTATGAAAATTCGGGATTCGGCTAGAACTGGGGAAAAAGACGCAGTCTCTTTTTTTAAAATGAGCGAAAAATCGTCAAATAATTACAATCATAACGGGGAATTTTTCCTTTGGCGCCATGTTGTGCTCTATTCTCTGAAATTCATTCGAAACAATGCGCGTTTTCCTTTTATTCTTCAATATTAATTTCTGTAAAAAAAAAATTGGAATTTGGCTAGAACTGAAAAAGATGCAGTCCCTATTTTTCGAGTGAAAAGTTATATTGGTAAAAATTGCACGCGCGACGTGCGATTAGAATCATTAAATGAAACCGTCCGGAAAACCAATAATTTTTAGAGTAACCGTATTTTTTACATTATATTCAAAACTATACCGCGCCGAGTCGGCGAGGAATAAAGATTCGGAACAAAATTCAATATATTATATACACTCGAATAAATTCCGGTAATGGCCGCGTCGAAATCGAGGAAGCCGTGGAAAATTTACAGTTTTAGTTTAGATTTTTTTCTATACAAAATTATACCGATATTACAATTTTCTAATTAAAATCGTTTAAAATCATAAACTGTATTTTCCTATGATAATTTCCGAAATTGTTTTGCGAAAATCTTCAATTCCGATTCGGGAATTTTCTACATCCATTGCCAACCTTCGTGAACTCAATTTCTCGCGTGCGAATCGGATAAATTTTGGCCGAAATACAAAAAAAAAAATTTCGATTTCTTCTCATTCAAAAATAACGGCAATGACTAAAGTGTAATTTTGAAAAATGCCCGGATCGAAACGGGCTCGAATTCGGTGTTCTTACGTTGTATATAAGTTTGGCGAGAACTTTTACGGTGACGATAATTTTAAATTTAATTTAATAATTAAATATTTAAATTTCATTAATACTTACGATCTCTGTGTGTCCTTCGCGGCAACCGTTTTGAAATCTGACCTGTCTCTCTTCCTGAGGCCTGTCCCTGTAGCCCGTGTACCGGACCTGAGTGGAAAAAATAAATAAAATATAATAAATAAATATATATAATACAATAGAAATATATATATATTTACGGGTAAATTATCGGGAGAAATTGAAATTTTTCGACCTTCGGTCGTCCAATAGTCGACTTCTCTTTCGGTGGAAACGAACGGCTGAATGAAAAAAATCAGCTGTTAAAAAAATATTTTTTTTTAATTTTAAAACGATATTAATAAAAATTATTGTAATAGCGTATTATTACTCGGATTCCATAATTTTTTTAGCCCCCCCCCCCCCCCAAATACAAAGTATTAAAGACGAAATTTTCGAACGACAATTTGAAATTATCGAATAAAATAAATTTTAATATATTTTGAAATCCCTCGTCCTAATAAATGTATTATCACTAGTCGGGAATTTTACACTTTCCCAATTTATTGTACAGTTTTTTTTTTTTAATACATTTCAAGATAGATTTTAAAATTTACCTTCGCCGATCGCATCTATCGGCCAAATAGCATTTATAACGCAATTAAATAACGATGAAAATCGATTGTACGATTTAAAAAGGATGTTTAAATACAAGAAATGACAATTTTTTTTTTTTTTTTTGGTTCGGTACCAGAATATCGGCAATGAATCCAGAGATATTGTATCGAAGACAATTATTTAACAAATATTGCGTATTGAAAACATTTTTTACAATTATAAATATTATAAAATAATATTTAAATGCAAGGAGGATGGCTCAGATTTCCAGACCGGTTTCGGCCGCTCGCCGTCTTCAGTAGCGCCGAAGTCACTGACGACTCTTTCCCTTTCCGCCGCCGATATTATTTTCACGCGGTCGTTTTATTATTTCTGTACCAACTCTCGAGCTGTTCGGGGAATTTTCGTCGTTCTATTTTCGGACGCGATTCGATTCCAACCGGAAATGGGAGAACCGTAGACCGGTTTCCTTTTTCCGGCGTTGTTCCGCCCCCCCAACACGAGAATAGTCGGAGATAAGTCCAATTGTCACACGCCCGTCTCACACCCAGCGATAAAGGGGGACGACGAAAAAATATTAAAAATAAAAAAAAAATGTTTCACTTTCTCTCCTCGACGAGGTCACGTGTTCTTCTGTCTATATATATATATATATATATATATATATATATATATATATATATATATCCTCCAAGTTCCAAGCATTCAAACATCGAAACATCCAGACATTAAAACATCCAAGCATCCAAGTATTCAAGCATTCAAACATCCAAGCATCCAATCGTCCAAGTATCCAAGTATTAAAGCATCCAAAAATCAAAGCATCCAAGCATCATCAAAACATTCAAGCATTCAAGCATCAAAACATCCAAACATTCAAAACAGTTACCACATTCAACAATTCAACGTGCAAAGCATTCAACATTCAAGACGTTCAACGTTCAAAACATCCAAGCATCCAAACATTCAAAACAGTCGACACACTCAACATTCAAACCATTCAACACTCGCAACATCCAAACATCAAAACTTCCAAGCATCCAGACATCCAAAACGGTCGACACATTCAACATTCAAAACATTCAACATTCATAACATTCAAAATATTCAATATTCAGAATATTCAACGTTCAAAACATTCAACGTTCAAAACATTCAACATTCAAAACATTCAACGTTCAAAACATTCAACATTCATAGCATTCAAAATATTCAGCATTCATAGCATTCAAAATATTCAACATTCAAAACATTCAACGTTCAAAACATTCAACATTCATAGCATTCAAAATATTCAACATTCAGAATATTCAACGTTCAAAACATTCAACGTTCAAAACATTCAGCGTTCAAAACATTCAACGTTCAAATCATTCAACGTTCAAAACATTCAACGTTCAAAACATTCAACATTCAAAACATCTAATCATCCATAGCATTCAAAATATTCAACATTCAGAATATTCAACGTTCAAAACATTCAAGTTCAAAACATTCAACTTTCAAAAGATTCAAAGTTCAAAACATTCAACAACCAGTAGCGGAATAGGCGAAATTTCAACGTGTTTAGAACGTATTTTATTCGATAATTTCAAATTGTTACTGGAAAATTTCATTTTTTTAAAATAATCTGTAACTTCGTCTAAAAACGTAATTTTTTAATTACCGAATCCGAGTACAATACGCTATAATACTGATATTTCAAATTTTTATTCAACGACGTTTTAAAAATTGAAAAAAAAAAGTTGTTTTAATTCCCAAATTCAAGAGGATTTTAAATTCCCCCTAAGTAATTCGGTTTCGAAATTCCAGTCTTCTATAGGAATTAAGTTGAAACATTAAGTACCAACATTTTTTTTTGTTTTTTTTTATGAAAATTTCGCATAAAATTTTATATTATCGAACAGTGGCTCCGAATATGTTTTTAAAAACCGGTTTGACAAATATTTTATTCTTTAAATGGGAAAAAAATTTTTTTTTTTTTTATTTCGAATAATAATCGTAATTACGAGTATTTCAACACGATGTAGTATTTCTAGTGTGAAATTACTGAAAGTAAAAAAAAAAAAAATTTTTTAAATTAACTGATCCCCCATTTGGGGCCTAAGATACTCGATTTGTCTGTAAATTCCTGTAAATTGTGTACCGATTATTGTGCCTAAAATTTTATTTGGGCGTTTTATTATATTCTCAACGATATTGGGAATATAATAAAACTGTATAAATAAGTGTGAATCATTTATAGAAAGCTCTTCGGGACTTCCCGGTCGGGGAATTACAGAACGAGTCACGGGCGTTACGGCACCGGCGTACACCGGATGAATAGGAAACTGTAAAATTAAAAAATATTTCGCCCAGCTTTCGTCGGAGTTTCGGCCGTCGTCGGTAGGCGGTCTGTCGGCAGGATGAGAATAAAAAAAAAAAAAAAATAGTTTCGACAGGAAAAACTTCAGTAGTACAACTGAAAGTTGGATCGATATTGTTCTGAATAACGTGGAGATTTCGTGTTCTCGAAATCGGGCTACTGAAGCGGTGGCGTGGGGCCGAAACCGATCGGGCAAAAGATCAAGTTGGACGGAGCCGGTTTCGGCCGTTCGCCGTCTTCAGTAGCCAGTCGGAAACCGGCGAGAGGAGGAGGAGATACCGGAAACACTATAATATCCCGTTTCCGGTGCCAGTCGGAGGCACCGAGAAACGGCAATGAATCTTAAGATAGGACCAACTTAAGAAGGTCCTTTCCATGTAATGAAACCTCGAAGAAACGTTTTTCAACCGTTTTCTTCAAAAGATCTTTGCAGATCACCAAGATCTGCCCTAATCAGAGAGAGAGAGAGAGAGAGAACTGGATCGCATGGATAAAAATAATAAAACAAAGAACAACGCCTGTCCACAACAGCAGCAGCTGTAGTAGATAGGGGGTGACCTTGACCTTCACACAATCACAGCTCTCTGTTGAGAGAACAGTACCGTTTTTCAACTTCACAATAATCCCGTTTTCTCTGTGTATATATATATATATATATATACACATAACTATGTATTAGGTGTAGCCAAAAGTACATTTTGATAAGATGTATTCTGCTCTTGAGGAGTTCATCAGGAGTGGAATAGATAAATTTGGCCGGAAGAGTGGCGGCGGAGAGTTGTCGATAATATCGGTCAATATATATATATATATATATATATATATATATATATATATATATATATATATTGGTCTTGAGGAGTATCATAATAGATAAATTTGGCCGGAAAAGTGGCGGCGAGAGTTCGATAATATCGGTCAATATATATAGTAGATTAATAATTAAAGTTTCCGAATAAAATGAATCCAAAGTCCATGTCGATGACTTTCGGGTACAAAGGAAGGTTATAAGGGCAGTCGAAAAACCGTCCATTAGCAGTAAAGGGTTGAAGGGTAAAGTTCTCGATTCCTGAGTCATATATATATATATATATATATATATATATATATATATATATAAACGCCCGCATGACTCCAGGAGTCGAGTACTTTACCCTTCAACCGAAGCCCTTGACGAATGGACGGCCCTCAATAACCTTCCTTTGTACCCGAAAGTCATCGACATTTTGGACTTTTGAATTCATTTTATTTCCCTAATATATATATATATATATATATATATATATATATATATATATATATATATATTGACCGATATTATCGACAACAACCCTCCGCCGCCACTTTTCCGGCCAAATTTTCAATTCCACTCCTGATGAACTCCTCAAGACCAAAATACATCTTATCATAATTGTTCGATTACTCGGTTTGGGGAATTTTTCGAACAATTTTTCACCCGTCGGAAAAAAATTCTCTGGGACGCCCGAACAGAAGAGGCAATTTGTCTGTAAAAATTACCGTCCGTAATAATTCCATTGTAATGCGGCGGCGGCGGCGGTGCGCGTTGCAATTATTACAAACTGTGTCAATAAAAATCGCTCGTTTCAAGGCCTCCTCCGCCTGCAAAACGAGAGCGAGCGGCGGCAACAAACACTTGACTGAAAAAACTACTAACGAGGAAAAGCGGAAAAACGTATCGGTTGATTACGGAACGCATTTTGAAATTTCCGCCTCCAGCCTCGACGGTTACGGGGCGGCGTCTTTAGCTAGACCGGGGGAGGGAGGGGGTTTCGGCCGACCGCCGCCGCCACGTCTTCAGTAGCGCGGTGTTCAGAAACCACCACCCCACCCCCGGTCTAGCGAAAGACCCCCGAAAACGGCGAGAGGAGACAAAAACACACGAAATCTACGGCTAACGGGAAAACTACCCAATTTTCAATGCACAATTTTTCAGTGCACAATTTTTCAGTGCACAATTTTTCAGTGCACAATTTTTCAGTGGACAATTTTTCAATGCACAATTTTTCAGTGGATAATTTTTTCAATGCACTATATTTCACAATTTTTCAGTGGATAATTTTTCAACGGACAATTTTTTCAATGCACAATTTTTCAGTGGACAATTTTTCAATGCACTATATTTCACAATTTTTCAGTGGATAATTTTTCAACGGACAATTTTTTTCAATGCACAATTTTTCAGTGGGCAATTTTTCAGTGGGCAACTTTTCAATGCACAATATTTCACAATTTTTCAGTGCACAATTTTTCAGTGGATAATTTTTCAATGCACTATATTTCACAATTTTTCAGTGGATAATTTTTCAACGGACAATTTTTTTCAATGCACAATTTTTCAGTGGGCAATTTTTCAGTGGGCAACTTTTCAATGCACAATATTTCACAAATTTTCAGTGGGCAATTTTTCAGTGGACAATTTTTCAGTGCACAATTTTTCAATGCACAATTTTTGAATGCACAATTTTTCAGTGGATAATTTTTCAATTTTTTCAATTTTTTCAGTGCAATTTTTCAATGCACAATTTTCACAATTTTTCACAATTTTTCAGTGGACAATTTTTCAGTGCACAATTTTTCAAATTTTTCAATGCACAATTTTTCAGTGGACAATTTTTCAGTGCACAATTTTTCAATGGACAATTTTTGCAATTTTTCAATGCACAATTTTTCAGTGCACAATTTTTCAGTGCACAATTTTTCAGTGCACAATTTTTCAATGCACAATATTTCACAATTTTTCAGTGGGCAATTTTTCAATGCAAAATTTTTCAGTGGACAATTTTTCCATGCACAATATTTGAATGCACAATTTTTCAGTGCACAATTTTTCAGTGCACAATTTTTCAATGCACAATATCTCACAATTTTTTAGTGGATAATTTTTCAACGGACAGTTTTTCAACGCAGAATTTTTCAACGGAATTTGTTTCGACGGACAATTTTTCGACGGACAATTTTTTCCACGGACAATTTTAAGATGATCAGTGACTAGGTTGGCCCAATTTTTTTTGTCCATTTACTGTACTCGTGCGCAAACAATGACGTCACTCCGGGGCTGACGGAGAAGTGCCCAATTTTCAATGCGAAATTTTTTTTTTCAACGGACAATTTTTTTCAACGGGCAATTTTAATATGATCTGCGAATTTTTTGTCCATTGGGCGTCAACAATGACGTCACTCTCGGGGGGGAAATTCCAGAAACGGGCGCGGAACGTTTTCCCGAATTTCCCCGGTCGGAAAAATTTTATTTTTTTTTTCTTTTTGTCCCTAGCAATCAATTTTCTGTTTTTACGTTTTTCAATTAGGCCGTGTGAGTCACCCGCGCCGGCGACAGATCCATCCCGTACACGTCCTTGGTATTCCCGTTAAACGTGTTGTCCGGCTCTCTGCTGGCGCCCAGAGCGGATTTCCGGTTACACGTCGAGTAAAACCCCGAACCCGTTTGAAAAAAAAAAAGGAAAAGAAAACCGAAAACGCCTATGCAAATTTTCATCTTTCGCGGCTCGCCTACAACAACGAGAGATCCGCCAATAATATCGTCCTGTAGAGCGGAGTTTATATCACCTTTTTCCTCGTTTTTTTTTTTACCGTCACAACTGTAAAATACAGTACGTGTCTGGTACACGTACAGTCGGTACGTTGTACAGGCGGTACACGGTACCGACGGTACCAGATTGTTCGCCGATTGGGCGCAATTTGAACGCGAAGTTTCCCCCCTGCACTGCGTTCCAAACTGCTTAAATAAATTTATTTAAGTCAATAAATATTTTGGTAAAAAATAAAATAAAATACGGAATAGCGTTGCTTGACGATTACGTCAAGTCCGTATCGGCTTTATTAACCCATCCGAAGTACCGTAGGCCCCGAATTGGAATTCAAAAAATTTTTTGTTATTACTTTCACTAATTTCACATTATAAACAATTAAACCGTGTTAAAATACTCGTAATTACGATTATTATTAAAAATAAAAGATGATCGGACTCACGTGTCGGTTCAACTCTGCAGTGCCCCAATGGGAATTTGATTTGTACGAAATATTTGACAAACCGATTTTTAAAAACATATTCCATAATAATAATGCGTCGTAATGAGGAAATTTTTATGCAATAATTTTCGGAAAAACAAAATTCGCTACTTAATGGTTTAATATCGCTTTCTATATCAGTTTGTTGGCTGAGAGTAAATTCTCTGATGTCCACTCTATGGTCTTAATATTGGACAATTTTTCAGTGGACAATTTTTCAGTGGACGATTTTTCAGTGGACAATTTTTCAATGCACAATTTTTCAGTGCACAATTTTTCAGTGGACAATTTTTTCAGTGGACAATTTTTCAACGCACAATTTTTCAGTGCACAACTTTTTTAGTGGACAATTTTTTCAGTGGACAATTTTTCAACGCACAATTTTTCAGTGCACAATTTTTCAATGCATAATTTTTCTATGCACAATTTTTCAATTCACAATTTTTTCGATGCACAATTTTTCAGTGGACAATTTTTCAATGCACGATTGTTCAATGCACAAATTTTCAGTGCACAATTTTTCGATGCACAACTTTTTTAGTGGACAATTTTTTCAGTGGACAATTTTCAGCACAATTTTCAATGCACATTTTTCAATGCAGAATTTTTCACATTTTTCAATGCACAAATTTTTTCAGTGGACATTTTTCCAATGCACAATTTTTCAATGCACAATTCTTTCAGTTGACAATTTTTCAGTGGACAATTCTCTATGGTCTTAATAGTTCAAATTTACGATTTAAATCAATTCTCCCGAGTCGGGTACGGGGAATATAATCCCGCGCAAGCCGGACTACTTGTCGTCATCCTGGCTATTTGGAAAGTGACTACTGAAGACGGCGAGAAGCCGGTCGGCGGGGTGGGTGGGGGGGGGTGGGGAAGAAAATCGCCCAAAGGTGACGTCACCGATGTACGTACGATCGGGGAAAAACCTCGTCAACAAAGCCGGGCGTAAAGTCCCGACCTTGGGTCACGTGACCCTCCTCCATCTCCTCCTCCTCCTCCTCCTCCTCATCCGCCTCATCCTAGTAAAACCAGCTGTAATCGTCATAGGCTAGTCACCCGTTCTATGAATATATATATATATATATAGACCTGAATACCGCTGAATACCATTCAAAATACCGTTGGACACCGATCAAGGAAGGATTGGTAGGTATTTTAACCATCTACCTTTTAATTGGACACCATTCAACGACTTACAAGTAAGCTCTACATACTTCATTTATTATAAACGATTTTATAGCTCAATTCGTGCTTGGGTTCTCCAGAAAAAGGCTCTTGGAACTATATTTTTTTGTCCAGGAATCGACTTTTTTTTTTTAATATTGCCGAGTCACTGTCGAGGACGCGTTCGATCCCGCATTTCTGGCGTAGAGTTAGAGGGCTCTAAAATGCCCTACAAAATGTCCTGGAACTGGAATTATGGAGAAAAAACGTTTCTTCAGACTCCCGTTAATCTATTTTATCCCTCATTTCCGGTCTAGTTAGGGCTATGAAAGGCCTAGAAAATGCAAAAGAACGGTCTTTCTATCTGTCCTGGAACTGGAGTTATGGAGAAAAAACATTTCTTCAGCCTCCCGTTAATCGATTTAATCCGTAATTTCTGGTCTAGTTAGGGCTCTGAAAGGCCTACAAAATGCAAAAGAACGGTCTTTCTATCCGTCCTGGAACTGGAGTTATGGAGAAAAAACGTTTCTTCAGCCTCCCGTTAATCTATTTAATCCGTAATTTCTGGTCTAGTTAGGGCTCTGAAAGGCCTACAAAATGCAAAAGAACGGTCTTTCTAAATGTCCTGGAACTGGAGTTATGGAGAAAAACGTTTCTTCAGCCTCCCGTTAATCTATTTAATCCGTAATTTCTGGTCTAGTTAGGGCTCTGAAAGGCCTACAAAATGCAATAGAACGGTCTTTCTAAATGTCCTGGAACTGGAGTTATGGAGAAAAACGTTTCCTCAGCCTCCCGTTAATCGATTTAATCCGTAATTTCTGGTCTAGTTAGGGCTATGAAAGGCCTACAAAATGCAAAAGAACGGTCTTTCTATCCGTCCTGGAACTGGAGTTATGGAGAAAAAACGTTTCTTCAGCCTCCCGTTAATCGATTTAATCCGTAATTTCTGGTCTAGTTAGGGCTCTGAAAGGCCTACAAAATGCAAAAGAACGGTCTTTCTATCCGTCCTGGAACTGGAGTTATGGAGAAAAAACGTTTCTCAGCCCCCGTTAATCGATTTAATCCGTAATTTCTGGTCTAGTTAGGGCTCTGAAAGGCCTACAAAATGCATCTTTCTAAATGTCCTGGAACTGGAGTTATGGAGAAAAAACGTTTCTTCAGCCTCCCGTTAATCGATTTAATCCGTAATTTCTGGTCTAGTTAGGGCTCTGAAAGGCCTACAAAATGCAAAAGAACGGTCTTTCTAAATGTCCTGGAACTGGAGTTATGGAGAAAAAACGTTTCTTCAGCCTCCCGTTAATCGATTTAATCCGTAATTTCTGGTCTAGTTAGGGCTCTGAAAGGCCTACAAAATGCAAAGAATGGTCTTTCTAATATCCTAGAACTGGAGTTATGGAGAAAAAACGTTTCTTCAGCCTCCCGTTAATCGATTTAATCCGTAATTTCTGGTCTAGTTAGGGCTCTGAAAGGCCTACAAAATGCAAAAGAACGGTCTTTCTAAATGTCCTGGAACTGGAGTTATGGAGAAAAAACGTTTCTTCAGCCTCCCGTTAATCGATTTAATCCGTAATTTCTGGTCTAGTTAGGGCTCTGAAAGGCCTACAAAATGCAAAAGAACGGTCTTTCTAAATGTCCTGGAACTGGAGTTATGGAGAAAAAACGTTTCTTCAGCCTCCCGTTAATCGATTTAATCCGTAATTTCTGGTCTAGTTAGGGCTCTGAAAGGCCTACAAAATGCAAAAGAATCGTCGAACTGGAGTTATGGAGAAAAAACGTTTCTTCAGCCTCCCGTTAATCTATTTAATCCGTAATTTCTGGTCTAGTTAGGGCTCTGAAAGGCCTACAAAATGTCGTAGAACTGGAGTTATGGAGAAAAAACGTTTCTTCAGCCTCCCGTTAATCGATTTAATCCGTAATTTCTGGTCTAGTTAGGGCTCTGAAAGGCCTACAAAATGTCGTCCTGGGAACTGGAGTTATGGAGAAAAAACGTTTACTCAGCCTCCCGTTAATCGATTTAATCCGTAATTTCTGGTCTAGTTAGGGCTATGAAAGGCCTACAAAATGCAAAAGAACGGTCTTTCTATCCGTCCTAGAACTGGAGTTATGGAGAAAAACGTTTCCTCAGACTCCCGTTAATCTATTTTATCCGTAATTTCTGGTCTAGTTAGGGCTCTGAAAGGCCCTAAAAAATGTCCTAGAACTGGAGTTATGGAGAAAAAACGTTTCTTCAGCCTCCCGTCAATCGATTTAATCCGTCATTTCTGGTCTAGTTAGGGCTCTCTGAAAGGCCTAGAAAATGGAAAAGCCTCTCGCCGATTCGGTCTTTCGCCAGACCGGTTTCGGCCGTTCGCCGTCTTGCTGCCCGAAACCGGTCTAGCGAAAGACCCCAAATCACAGGAAACCCGCCGTATATTCCACAACCGCTTCGCGGACAACACAAAACAGGTATGTCAAATCTGATTATATTTTCCTGTAGTTTTTTCTTTCCGACGCCGTTTCGGCGAATTTACGACGGCGGCGGCAAAGTTGCAATTTCACTTTTGTTGCATTCCTCTTTAATATTTAAAAATTATGTTTTTTATCGATAATATTTATAATGTTTGAGGACGTGTTTTATCAACGGAGAATTTCCACCCGCCAATCGACTGTACTCCGGAGGCCCCAGAGATCCTGGAATATTCGGGATTTTCTCCAGCAGAGCTGGAAATCGGGATATTCTGGAATATTATTGGAGGATCGTCAGTGACTGGCGGAAGGACAGTTTTTTTCAAAACTGAACAGGATTTACGGCGTATTATTCAATCAACACTCGAGTTGGGTGACTTTAACACGACGTTAAGTATTGAGATTGACATTTTTTTTTTGGGAATTTTAACTGGCGGCCCAATTCCAAACTGATAAAAATCAATAGTTAGAATCCGTCGGTGGATTGTCGGAGCGGCCTCAGTAGCAATTTCTTATCCAAAAACAGTTGTATAAATCAATAATTAGAGTCTATTGGTGGATTGTCGGAGCGGCCTCAGTAGCAATTTCTTATCCAAAAACAGTTGTATAAATCAATAATTAGAGTCTATTGGTGGATTGTCGGAGCGGCCTCAGTAGCAATTTCTTATCCAAAAACAGTTGTATAAATCAATAATTAGAATCCGTCGGTGGATTGTCGGAGCGGTCTCAGTAGCAATTTCTTATCCAAAAACAGTTGTATAAATCAATAATTAGAGTCTATTGGTGGATTGTCGGAGCGGCCTCAGTAGCAATTTCTTATCCAAAAACAGTTGTATAAATCAATAATTAGAGTCTATTGGTGGATTGTCGGAGCGGCCTCAGTAGCAATTTCTTATCCAAAAACAGTTGTATAAATCAATAATTAGAGTCTATTGGTGGATTGTCGGAGCGGCCTCAGTAGCAATTTCTTATCCAAAAACAGTTGTATAAATCAATAATTAGAGTCTATTGGTGGATTGTCGGAGCGGCCTCAGTAGCAATTTCTTATCCAAAAACAGTTGTATAAATCAATAATTAGAGTCTATTGGTGGATTGTCGGAGCGGCCTCAGTAGCAATTTCTTATCCAAAAACAGTTGTATAAATCAATAATTAGAGTCTATTGGTGGATTGTCGGAGCGGCCTCAGTAGCAATTTCTTATCCAAAAACAGTTGTATAAATCAATAATTAGAGTCTATTGGTGGATTGTCGGAGCGGCCTCAGTAGCAATTTCTTATCCAAAAACAGTTGTATAAATCAATAATTAGAGTCTATTGGTGGATTGTCGGAGCGGCCTCAGTAGCAATTTCTTATCCAAAAACAGTTGTATAAATCAATAATTAGAGTCTATTGGTGGATTGTCGGAGCGGCCTCAGTAGCAATTTCTTATCCAAAAACAGTTGTATAAATCAATAATTAGAGTCTATTGGTGGATTGTCGGAGCGGCCTCAGTAGCAATTTCTTATCCAAAAACAGTTGTATAAATCAATAATTAGAGTCTATTGGTGGATTGTCGGAGCGGCCTCAGTAGCAATTTCTTATCCAAAAACAGTTGTATAAATCAATAATTAGAGTCTATTGGTGGATTGTCGGAGCGGCCTCAGTAGCAATTTCTTATCCAAAAACAGTTGTATAAATCAATAATTAGAGTCTATTGGTGGATTGTCGGAGCGGCCTCAGTAGCAATTTCTTATCCAAAAACAGTTGTATAAATCAATAATTAGAGTCTATTGGTGGATTGTCGGAGCGGCCTCAGTAGCAATTTCTTAACCAGAAACGATTCGAGATAGAATATAGGAGATGGGATTACTGAGAATATTTTTTCTTTTTCCTTTTTTTGATTTTTTTCATTTTCAGTTTCGTTCGGCATCAGTTGAAACTTTTCGCTCTCCGCGCTGCCGTTTCCCGAACCATGAAATTCTCAATAAGTTTCTTACAATATCCTTATATTAATAGATTCTTCTGTTTATATGTCTGTTCGGCGGCCAATTTTATCGGGTCGGCAACTAAGTAATTGCGGAATTCACCGACAAAAAATGGCGTTCCACTCTATTTTTAAGTACGTCACGGTAAATCTTCTGCAAATTTTTATAGTTGCTATTAAAATAGCGGGCAATTATTAAGCGAATAATAGTCGTTTTCCTATCAAGAATCGAGTTAAATTAACAACAGGATTCGTTATAAAAATTTGACGGGTGCCCCTTCACGAAGTCCATTCACAGATAATTTAAGATAAGTTTTTAGAATTTAATAAATATTTCCAATTTCTCGCCTCTGCGCTAAATTCTATCCGATTAAGCAGTTTTTTTTTCCGCGTTACTTCATCATCATCATCATCACGCCCGTCGAACGAAAAACAGAGAAAAAGATTAGAGAAAAAGGTGAAAAAAAAATGAAAAAATACGGGTTCTATTATCGGGCGTTAGTCAGCTCTTTTAGGTTCCTCCGTATATTGTTGAGTCTTCTAGGTTTTTTTTCCCAACTATCGAATACTAATTTAAATTGAAAAACTATATATATATATATATATATATATATATATATATATATATATATATATATATCGGGTTGACAACTGAGTAATCGCGGAATTACTCGCAACGAGATGTGTACGTATTTACGTATTCGTATCGTCATGTGTCTATGTACGAATTCCGAATAGTCGGTGTTTTCGGGCCCCAAAAACGTATTAAAAAAAATTTATTAAAGGAAATTTATATTAAGAAAATTTATAGCTGGCGGTACATAAGCGCTAAGTCAATATTTTCAATTTTTTTTCTCCTACAACTCGCTATCAGTTCTGGCGTTATCACTGAATTCTGTATATATATATATATATATATATATATATATATATATATATATATATACCCACACGCCCGCATGACTCCAGGAGTCGAGTACTTTGCCCTTCGACCGAACGCCCTTTACGAATGGACGGCCCTCCCATTGTGCCCGAAACTAATCGACACTGTTGGACTTTTCATTTTATTTCTGTAAAAAAAAAAAAAAATTAAGTAAAAAATTTTACCGACCAACTCTCGGCCGGCAAAGGGCGACGGGCGGGTCCTAAACGCGCGAACGGGCACCGGAATTCGGGACTCGTTTTTTTCCGACGCCGACCGAATCGGAAAATTCGATTTTCCGAAGAAAAGCCCGACGGGACAAAAAAAAAACGGGGATTTTGTCCGTTTTTGGGGAAAAAGGGTGGCAATTAGCGGCCGAATGACGTCACCGATCGTCCCGCAACTGGAAATATTCCGGGGAAAAACTCGTAAAACTCGTACATCCAGAGCGGTATATCGACGTCTATAATCTTTGTTTAAATACTTTATATATATATATATATATATATATATATATATATATATTGGGTCGGCAACTAAGTCATTGCGGGTTTCGCCGTCGCTGTACGGAAACGGCGTTATTCGTATTTTTACGCACGTTTTCTACGTCTTCAAAACTTCTATAGAGTGTTTATACCGAAATGTGTATCACTGCGTGCGAAAAAAAAAAAAAAAAGAAATTTCGCTCACGCACCCTGAGACGAGAAGAATCCGCAATTATTTAGTTGCCAGCCGTAAAAACTTCGAAAAACTTCGAATAGCCGTCGTTTTTCTCTAGCCGGTGACAACTTGAAATTAGGTGTAAAATATTTTTTTATTTTTTTTTTTTTCAGTTCTATATTCGTAATTTTTACACACAGGCGGTCGACCGGCGACTGACACGAATAGTGCGGACGAATTTAACCTGAGGCCAACACAATAGTGACAGTGAAACGGGTGATATTATCGATTTTGAGGGGGGGCCCCGCCCAGACCATCCCCCCCCCCCCCCCGTTCTAGAACTTTGTTCTACCCCTTACGGGGTAAAGCGCGCATGTCCGGATTCGACCCGATCACCGGCCCGAATATGGACAAAATGGCACCGACCAGAATTATATATATATATATATATATATTTATTTATTATTTATATATGATGAATATATAAATTTCGGTAAAGCGGAGTTGCGAGAGAGAGGGACAATTTGACGAGATTTTACCACAAATAATTATAGCTTTTTTTTCTGCGTCTTTTTGATGTAATAATTTTTTTTAAATATTGAAATATACAATGTATCCGACCGACGGGACGATAAATAATAGCGTAATTTTGTTTAATTTAATATTTTATCTCGGGATTAACCAATAGCCAAACCCTCTACGGGCCCGCGTAACTTCGTCTTTAAGATTTCAATTTAACGAGATTTTACCACAAATAATTATAGCTTTTTTTCCGTGAGACGGCCGATAAATCTTAATCCTATGACGTTTGTCAAAATTTTTTTTAAATATTAAATATATATTTAATTGAATTTATACACATTCGTATATATATATACATCGGTTTATGTCGGAATCAACTAGGCCGTAACGCTGTACAGAGAAAGATCATTTTTTTCGGTCGCTTTTATTCTCTCTTTAATTAGATTTCTACGAAATTGAAAATTTCGAGCTTTACTTTTTTAATTTCCCGTGGAAAATTCGTTGATTTTGAAATATTGAAATTCATTTTTAGGAGAGCTTTTGTCGTTTCAATCAGCTGACATTATAATTGCCAACTCACGCATAATAAATAATTAAATAAATATGTATATATATATATATATATGATGTAATTATGATTTTATTAGGCCGTAAAAATCATGATTTTCCCGTCGATTTGTAACACCTTATTTTTTGTGTTTTCGCAGGCGCTTAAGCCCAAACTCCATTCCAGAGAAAATACGCATATATATATATATATATATATATATATATATATATATATATGCAAAACGTACACAATTACGTATATATATTATACAATATACAGGATGTATTACATCTATGTATTTCCGCGTACCCGACGTCATTTTTTCAGGCCCAATATTCAGAACCCCCCCCCCTTTACGGAATTACAATATACATATATTGCAATTGTATTACAATATTGCAATATTGTATATTCGTTATAGACATATTTATTGTATTTCTTAGATTTAGGCTCACCTTTTATGTGGGGGGAAATAAACACCTCGGGGTTTTAACCGAATATACTGAGGTGGTCCAAAAAAATGTATCCACCGTTTAAAAGTCCATAACTCGGAAACTAATTGACACGTAGTTGTCTCTCATTTTTTTGGTAGTGTTTTATAGTGTTGTAGTTGCGCCATACAAGTGTTGTATTGCGTTGTTCCGTTTTTGTCAGATGACACAGTCAGTGTTCTGTTGTTGTCAGTTTGTACACCTTGTTGTTGTACTCGGAGTGAACGTGGACTGGCGCAAGGCTTAGAATTGGATGAAAGGAATTCAGTTTTGAACTGGTATATTTTAAGTAGGAATACATTAATGAGGTTCAACCAGTTCATCGGATAAACTTGGAATAGTCAGTTCTTCAGTAGTCAGTAGTCAGTTCGTGCACTGCACAGTTGGGCGGCATCGTTTCTGTCTGCGGATTGTTAATAATGGGTGACAATTTCGAACACCTACAGTCTGTGATATATCTTTAAGTTGGACTTTAAGCTACAATTTCACAAAAATGAGACAACACTCCGTGTCAATTAGTTTTCGAGTTATGGACTGTTAAACGGTGGATACATTTTTTTGGACCACCTCAGTATATTCGGTTAAAACCCCGAGGTGTTTATTCCCCCTAAATAAAAGGGGAGCCTAAAACTAAAAAATACAATAAATAAGTCTACAACGAATATATAATATTGCAATATTGTAATACAATTGCAATATATGTATATTGTAATTCCGTAAAGGGGGTCTGAATATTGGGCCTGAAAAAATGACGTCGGGCACGCGAAATACATAAATGTATTACATCCTGTATATTGTATAATATATATACGTAATTGTGTACGTTTTGTATATATATATATATATATATATATATATATATATATATATATATATATATATATATGCGTGTATTATCTCTGGAATGGAGTTTGGGCTTAAGCGCCTGCGAAAACACAAAAAATAAGGTGTTACAAATCGACGGGAAAATCATGATTTTGACGGCCTAATAAAATCATAATTACATCATATATATATATATATATATATATATATATATATATATATATATATTTATTTAATTATTTATTATGCGTGAGTTGGCAATTATAATGTCAGCTGATTGAAACGACAAAAGCTCTCCTAAATGAATTTCAATATTTCAAAATCAACGAATTTTCCACGGGAAATTAAAAAAGTAAGGCTCGAAATTTTCAATTTCGTAAAAATCTAATTAAAGAGAGAATAAAAGCGACCAAAAAAATGAGATTTCTCTGTACAGCGTTACGGCCTAGTTGATGTCGACATAAACCGATGTGTATATACGAATGTGTATAAATTTAATTAAATATATATTTAATATTTAAAATTAAATTTTTGACAAACGTTATAGGATTAAGATTTTTAGGCCGCCTCACGGAAAAAAAGCTATAATAAGTTTTTGGGTAAAATCTCGTTAAATTGAAATTTTAGTTACGCGGGCCCGTAGAGGGTTAAGCTATTGGTTAATCCCGAGATAAAATATTAAATTAAACAAAATTACGCTATTATTTATCGTTCCGTTGGTCGGATACATTTTGTATTTCAATATTTAAAAAAAAATTATTACATCAAAATTTTATATTGTCACTTCACTTCTGTTAGGCGTTCCTAACCAACCCCAAAGGAAGTTAGTAATACTAATTGAATTTATACCGTTCTGTAATTTTAAAATTACACTAGTTTCAGTTACCGGTGTGATATATTCAAATAAATAAACCGCGAAATAGATTTTACGGCTAAATAAATTTGTTACGGAGAAGAAACCCGCCGCGTATCACGCTCCTGAAACTGAACTGGAACCTGACGATTTTACGGACTGAAATTCTTAAAATTCCTTAGAAGAAGAATTTACTGATTCTCAAACTGTATTCTAAAACATAAAATGGCCAAAAATGGTACCGAATTTAACCGTGTGTTCGTTCGTGGCCTCCGAACTCCGAACAGAATTCAATCTTTGTGTAAATTTTTGTATAACGGTTTTATAATCATCCCTATGAAATTGTTAACGCCCCAATCTATTTTTTTTTTATATGTTTTGAACGCATTTCAAAAATTATGGTTGAGGGGGGGGGCCGGCCGGCTTCTACCTTCATACAGTACAAAAATTTTGTAGTAATACTAATTGAATTACTATCGGGCGAATATTAATAATGTATGCGTTAAATTAATAAATTTATTAATAAATTTATTTCGGTAATTTCAAAAATCGTATCACAACCCCAACCCCCACCACCCCCGGCCGGCTTTCGGACGTTTTAAAACCGAAAAACGGACAGAAAAAAAATTTTTTTTTCGGTTAATCTTCTTAAATATAGTATATATATTGTCGGCTTCGACTTTAAGGAGATATTACGTAAATTTCAAGGATAATATTTTCACTTTTCGGAAACGTTAAAATCTCCGCTTAAGACATTACCGGAATGGACACTTCGGTCGGTCATCCGAAATGTGATTTTTTCTGCGCATTCTAGAAAAATCTATATCGAAGAGTTGTCGAGATTTAAAGGGATATTATAAAAAAAAATATGTAAAACGCTTTTTGGCGTCCTTCGCTATCTGGCGTTGATTAGGGTTGTGCAGTTTGCGTCCTAATAATTAAAAAAAAACTTATCCGAGGATACCGGATTAAAGGCTCCGAGAGGGGTTGCTACTGAAGACGAATTGCCGATTCGAATAAATCGACTTAAACCTGAAAATTTGGTCTCTTAACGCCGTTACTGAAACGTACATCGAAATTGGTATCGAGTAACAAACTGTGACAGTGGACAGAGCGATACTAAAGACGGACACATACGGTATAGAGAGCTACGCTGGGTTCCACCAATATATCCAACATCCAACAGTGATTTCGGTCAAAACTCCTTCCCGCCCGAGGGTATGTTTCCAACCGGAGAATCCACCACGACCTCAACATACCCCCGACAGTCGGGCAGAATCAAGTTTCCCGGCTTAAACGCCACCTCGGCCCCGAGAGAGAGAGAGATACTCCTCGTGGACAGTAGTCGAAAATCGTGTCAAAAAAAAAAAACTCACCTCCGATTCCCTGCTGAGGCGCCTGAACAGTTCGTCGGACTCGAACTTTCCCTTCTGGTCGGGTACGACCCTGGGCATCTTGAATATGAACCTGGGTTTCGGCTGTTCGTAGAGGCCGATGCTGTCGAACGGCAGCATGCCGAGGGCGCCGGGATCGTTCATGGACAACATCGCGCGATTCGGTCTCGTATAAACTTGAGGAGGAGAAAACCCAAAAAAAAAAAAACCCAAGAAAATCGAGTTTGAGAGACGTTGACAGTGCGGACGTTGAGGACCGACTGAAGACCGCCGGCAGAGTTCGGGATCCCCTCCTCTTCTAGGCGCCGTGGGCGTGGCCTCGGGTGGCGGGGGCGCGGCCTGTTGCGGCCAATCGGAAGCCCGGTATTTAAGCCACGCCCCGGCCGGTGGGCGGGCCCCGCCCCTCCCCCCCACACCGATTAACATATCCCGGACGTTCCCGGGGGGCCTTTCCCCCTATCCGATATTTTAATATTCATTACCCGGCCAAATGGAAGGGGGGGAAATTCGATACGGGGGGGGGGGGATTTCAATTTAACTCTACGAGGAAAAACAGATTGTTCCACACCCGATGACTCACTCCTCTATACCTTTTTTTTTCAATTTAATTTCGCAACAATATTTTCTAGCTTAAAATATCCTGTTTTCTACCGCAGATTTCTTGAGTTCTTTGGGTTTCGGCCGTTCGCCGTCTTCAGTAGCGCAGTGTCAGTCACTGTTGGGCACATTGGGCCCCCGTCACCATTTTCCACAAACAATACTGAAAATCTATATATTTCTTACCGTATTTCTAGAATATTCAATCGGTAAATACACAGTACACTTTATATATATATATATATATATATATATATATATATATATATATATACATATATATAAAGACGCTCAGATCGCTTAATTACAACCGACAATGGAAAAGTCAAAGCGTGAAACGTTCGAAGATAAATAATATAATTTTTTTTATTTATTTCGAACATACGTAAATTGACTTATTGTCACGACTGTAAAAAATACAAAAAGCAACATTTATGTTCAAACAGCGCAAACAACGAATAGACAATAATGGAGGAGAAACCCAATGTTTTTTCCCCCTTCTTTATTTTTATTACATTATTTCTATTTGAAAAAAAACCTATTTTGATATATTTATTTATTGTTACAGTAAACAATGTTCTCCCTACGTCACTTCCGGTAGGCATTTCCAAGTGGCCGGATAAACATTATGTATATTTCGTATATGAAAATAAATATTTAACTTTTCTCTCGAAATACGGTTTAAAAAAAAGATCGTACAAAAAGGCAATAAACAGTAAAAATAAACGTTTATAATTTTTCGCCCTACACAGGGTTTAAAAACTAGAAATGTCTTTATAGAAAAGAGAGACCATTTAAATGTAAGTTTTTATTTTTATTGCGGATATAGTTTAGAAAGTTAGGATTTATATTTAGGTAAGCCGCGAGGAGGACTTATTAAAATATTTCAAATTACAAAACTAGGAACGCCTACCTGAATATTTCTAAGCCTTTTCTAGTTTTTAAACCCTGTGTCGGGCAAAAAATTATAAACGTTTATTTTGTATTGTTTATTGCATTTTGTACGATTTTTTTTTCAACCGTATGTCGAGGGAAAAGTTTAATATTTATTTTCGTATACGAAATATACACAATGTGTATCGCCGACAACTCAATTACGTCACATTGGAAACGCCTAGCGGAAGTGACGTAGGGAGAACATCGTTTACTGTAACAATAAAGAAATATATAAAAATACATATTTTTAAAATAGAAATAATGTAATAAAAATAAGAAAGGGGAAAAAAATCCCTCCATTATTGTCTATTAGTTGTTAGTGCCGTTTCAACATCGATGTTGATTTTTGTATTTTTTACAGTTGTGACAATAGAACAGTGAAAAAATACACGATGCATCCAGTCAATTTACATATGTTCGAAATGAATAAAGAATTTATATTATTTATCTTTGAAAGTTATTATAACTTTGAAAATTTACTGATTCTAGAAATACGGTAAGAAAAATGTGTATAAATTTAGCCGTTTATTGTTTGTATAAAAAGATACGGTGGGGGATGATTTGTTTTTCTTCCTAAAATATTCAATTATTCTCTCCGGGGACCCGTTTTCAGTACAAAAGCGTCTGTATTTCTGTTTTTATGTCAATAGACAAAAGTGTAAAAAGACAAAAATGACGACACGCTTCTTCTGTACAGTCAGGTAGTATAACGGTATACGACACCCGGAGTGTTTAAAAATGTTTTGACATTTTCATTTCGTACACACGAGGGCCCCTTCGGTAATACAAAACTGCAATAAAAAGACCTTCCAAACGGGTATTACCTGACACGGGATATAATAAAAGCCCCCCCCCCCCCCCCCCCCCCCCAAGGAACAATATCGGGCCTAAGTCCGTCCCTACAGTAAACCCCTTGGAACTTTTCTAACAGATTATTTCAATATACAGTTCTGAACCCGGAACTACTGGCATATATTCGGCGAATATTCAATCGGTAAATTTTTTCCGCTATGTTTTATAACGGCGATTATACTGGACAGTACACAGTGTATAATTATAACGTTATATATACACATATATAAAGACGCTCGGGTCGCTTAATTACAACCGACAATGGAAACATCAAAGCGTGAAATATTCGAAGATAATAATATAATTTTTTTAAATTTATTTAGGACATACGTAAATTGAGTAGACGTATCGTGTTTTTTTTCACTGTTCTATTGTCACAACTGTAAAAAATACAGAAAGCAAACATCGATGTTGAAACAGCGCTAACAACTAATAGACAATAATCGAGGGATTTTTTTCCATCTCTTATTTTTATTACATTATTTCTATTTTAAAAAAATATGTATTTTTATATATTTATTTATTGTTACAGTAAACAATGTCCCCCCCTCCCTACGTCACTTCCGCTATTGACGTAATTGAGTTGTCGGCAATACACACTACGTATATTTTTGTTATATGAAAATAAATATTTAATTTTTCCCTCGATATACGGTTTAAAACAAAAAATCACAGTACAAAATACGATAAACGATAAAAATAAACGTTTATAATTTTGGGTTGGGGGAAGGGGGGGGCCACTGTTGGGACGAATCGGGGAAAATTTTTAATAAGAAAAAATAAAATTACCGAATTTTTCAACTTCATTTCGGGCAAATCTCTATTGGGACAGTCGGGGACAATTTCAAATATTTTCTTCAGTTTTTTCTTTTACTGGGGCAACTGTAACTCATTATTTTTTTTTTTGGGGGGGGGGCCCACTGTTGACGGAATATGGGACAAATTGGAGATTTATTTTTACGTTTTTAAAGAATTTCGTTTTTACGGGAAACGGAAACGGGATAAAATGCGGAGAGGAAAAATTTTCGGTAATCCGAAAGCGGTTGAAAAGAGAGAGAGAAAAAGAAAACTGGGGGAACGAGAGATTTCATTTCAGCTTTTCCTTCAACGCAAATGTCCAATTCTGTTCACGGTATCAGATAAGCCAGGTAGTCCGGTTACTAAAGGAACCTCCTTTAAGAACCTCAACTCCCTTCTCGAATAGTAAACTGAGGGGGGGGGGCGCCCTTCTAAGGGTATATACAACTCCCGAAAAAAAACAGCACGCTTATGTAAAAAATAAAATTTAAAAAAATTTAAATACCTCCGGTAGTTCCTCCCAGTTGAATATGTCACTGGGACCGGAAAGAAATTTTTTTTTCAATAATAATATTCGGAAGGAAACAGAACAAAATATTCGAAGACTCCAAAGGACAACAGGCCCAATAGAGCGGTCATTTAAATCTGGCTTATTTATATATTTTTTCATTAAAATCGCTTTTTTTAAATATTATTTCAAACCGAACATTTTTTTGGATTTATATACTTAATTTTAAATATATATTGTGAATATATATTAAAAAAAAATAAAACAAAAAAGTAATTATCTTTGTCTGTAAAAATATCATCAGACAAGTTGAAAACAATTTCAAAAAAACCCAAGAAATGGAAACTTTAAATTTGCCTTTTTAAAACTTGTTTTCATTAAAATTGCTTGTTCTTATTATTATTACAAACCGAACATTTATGGGATTTTTATACTCAATTTTAAATATATTCAATTCTATAGTTTTCTCAATTTTCTGTCTCCTGAACTTTAATAATAACCATCAACTAACTGAGTCAGATTTAACATAACTTACTTAAAGATTACTTACTTAATTAACTTGTTTGGTTACTTATTAAGTTTAAAACAATTTCAAGAAGCCTAAAAAATAGAAAATTCCAATATGGCTCAGTTAAATTTATTTTCATTAAAACTTCTTCTTTTTATTATTATTTCAAACTGAACGTTTTGGGTTTTTCATACTAAATTTTAAATATATTCAGAATATATATATATATATATATATATACACAATTTAAACAGGTTTAAAATAATTTCAACAAACCCAAAAAAAATAGAATAATCAAATCTTGTTTGAATAACATTTCTTGGGTTTTTATACTCAATTATAAATATATTCAGAATATATATTGAATTCTTTTTTTAATAATCTTCTGTCTCCTGTACTTTAATAATAAAATACTAACCGACCGAGTCAGATTTTATATACTGTTTACGAAATAATAAAAATATCATCAGACAAGTTTTAAACAATTTCAAGATACCTTAAAAAAAATAGAACATTCTAATCTGGCTTGGTTAAATTTATTTTCATTAAAACTACCTGTTTTTCAGGTTTAAAATAATTTTGACAAAACAAAAAAAATGGAATAATGAAATCTCGCTTGAATAAAATACTTAGTTTCTAATTTGGCCAGTTAAAATTTGATTTCATTAAAACACATTAACAATTTTACATACTGTATAAGAAATAATAAAAATAACATCAGATGTTTAAAACAATTTCAAGAAATCTAAGAAATGGAACATTTAAATCTGCTTTTTATGAATTTTTTTCATTCAAATTGCTTGGTTTTATTATTATTACAAACTCAATGTTTACTTAGTTTACTTGTTTAGTTACTAATTAAGTTTAAAACAATTTCAAGAAGCCTAAAAAAATGGAACATTCCGATCTTGTTTAAATTGGTTTTCATTAAAACTGAACGTTTTTGGGTTTTTCATACTAAATTTTAAATATATTCACAATATATATATATATATATATATATACACAATTTGAACAATAACAGGTTTAAAATAATTTCAAACAAACCGAAAAAATAGAATAATCAAATCTTGCTCGAATAACATTTCTTGGGTTGTTATATTCAATTTTAAATATATTCAGAATATATATTGAATTTTTTTTAATAATCTTATGTCTCCTGTACTGTAATAATTAGCTATTAACCGGGTGAGTCAGATTTTAAATACTGTATAAGAAATAATAAAAATATCAGCAGACGAGTTTAATACAATTTCAAGAAACCTGTTCACTAATTTATTATTATTAAAAACTGGGCTCGGTTAAATTTGTTTTCATTAAAATTGTTTATTTTTATTAATATTTGAAACCGAAAATTTATGGGATTTTCCAATCTTCCGTCTCCTTCAAATAAATGACCTATCAGCCGAGTGAGTCAGATTTTACATACTGTTTAGGATATATTAAAAATATAATTCTACGAGTTTAAAACAATTTTAAAAAATCTAAAAACTAGCGTTTCTATAGTATTTATTTGTTATAATACTATAGTTATATTATTGAAATTTTAGTGTTTTTCTGTCGGCCGTTTATAGAAGGCCGTGGCGGCCGTCAGATGGCGGTGGTTTCGTTATTTTTTATCAGCTGATCGTGTGTACAAGAACGGGCCCTCCTCTACTCGGTGGTCGGAGAAACACGAACTGTCACAATGTTACATAACTGTCGGTTATTAGTTCTGTATTGTCTCTGAAACGTGCCGTGTAGGTAGAGGCCGATATAGGATGGCCGACACGACGGAGGAAACCAGACGTAGCCCGTCCCATCTGACCGGTCAGTCTCTTCCTCCCTTGACACCTTTATAAAAATCCTTCAATTTTCACCTAAAAATCGTGATATTTAATTATTTTTCTGCCGCTTCAATTTCAGTCGTCCTCGGCTCCCTGCTGGACACGGCCGGCGACAAGGAGGGTCTTGTCAAGGAGGTCGTCTGCAATTCGCTCCAGAATCTGGCCAGGGTCTACACCCGGGAGGTCGTCAACAACGTATGCCTCTACAGGCAGAGGAACGCCAAGGTGAAGAGAAAAACTCATACTATATATATATATATATATATATATGATTTAGAGGATAACCTAAAAAAAAAAAAAATTTAAAAAAACATTGAAATCAATCCGATTACATAACCGGGCATATCAGTTAGCGTTTCGAATCCTGTCGTCGACCTCCTTTCTGCCCCGAAACGCTTTCCGTCCGTCCAACGACAATCCGCGAACCAGCACCGTTAAATCCGCAATTACTTAGTTGTCAACCCCATATATATATATATATATATATATATATATATATATATATATATATATATATATGTATTAAACGTTTTCGACTTTTCTTCTGTTGACTGTTTTGTTATTCGCCGCTTTGGCGACTGGGCTCGTGCTAACGGAAAAAGTACAAAATATTCATTTGGTTCGCCGTTAAAATTTTACGTCCAGAGCCCTTCCTCGTCTTTTAACGAGAAATCCCCCGACCGGAATTTCACGAACCGGTACCGACACTGCCCCTCTATTAAGGCTTCATCACCGTACACAGCGTACAACTTTTTATGAGCTCTACGAGGCGTTAACAGGTTTGCGAAACGTTACGGAAACGCTCACTTCGGTCCTCCGTCTTTTAGCTTTTTATACAGGCACGACAATAATTTTGCTTGCCATCTTCAGGAGCATTTCTCTCCGTATTTCCTAGATATATTGGGTTGACAACTAAGTAATTGCGGAATTCACCGACAAGCGGCGTTGTACATATTTTTAAGCGCGTCAGAACATCTTTGTGCACGGATAAAGCCGTAGACGGTTTCGAATGCCAGGTATAAGATACATTCGGCTTCTCCGGCAATGTCCCAGTGTCGAACTGTGGCGATCCGAATCGATAACGGCCTTTATTCGGTCATCGTCGACCTCCACCGGACGTCCTCAGAGCTCCTCGTCTTTTAATGAAAAATCAGTTCTTTTAAGACTAATAACAGCTTTGCGAAAATAAAAAAGCGAAACGTGACGGAAACGCTCACTTCGGTCCGCCGTCTTTTAGCTTTTTTTTATACGCGGACACAATAATTTCGATACCGAATGTTTCGCAGAAAGGACCGAATAATAGCGTATCGAAGAATCGTATCCGTTCAAAGACGCACTTGAAAATATGTACAACGCCGTTTGTCGGTGAAATCCGCGATTACTTATCTTATTTTTACTTAGTCGTCGACCCAATATATTTGCGTTGGACATTCGATGGCCTTCGAAATTTAATTTGAAGGAAAAATTTCCGGTGCGGACCCGGATAGGTTAGGTTGTGTTCTACGAATATAACTGATATTCGGGTCATCTCATACATATATTTGAATTCCGATTCTTCGAATACTTGCCCCCGGTTGCCTTGCGCTCTACAGGTGGGGATTGATCGAATAATAATTCGATTGTAGTCGGGAGAGAAAAATGGGTTTGGGCATTTTTTTTTTCAATAGAAAATCGGGAGCTAAAATAACATACTTAAACCTAATATATAACATTATATATATATATATATATATATATATATATATATATATATATATATATTGGGTTGGCAACTATGTCATTGCGGCTATCCACTGATATATTTGTAACGGATATATTTTTGTTTAAATACATTTTGAAATATGCGTTGAAAAATATAGTTGTATTTTTACGCACGATATGCAAACTTCCCTCTATCTCTATTTAATATTGTCCTTTTTTTTGGCATCAATTTAAACGCGGTGAAAAGAAAAAACGAACATTATTGTCGTTCGGGTGATTTTTTTTCACTAAAAGACGAAAAAAATGAAATTTATCCAGAAAAGCTATGTATTGCCCGCAAATGTGTAAAATCCGCAATTATTTAGTTGCCGAACCAATATATATATATATATATATATATATATATATATATATATATATATATATATATATACACACACATATATAGGTGGCGGTAGGAATTTTACTTTTCAATCGAAATTTTAAAATACCTTTTTACTTTGTGTACATACTTTTGTAATCTGTTATATTATGGGCCGTACGGTAAATCGTAATATTTGTTGCAAATCGATAAGATATGGCCGGGTTGTTAACGACGATTTATCTGATCGACGTTTTCACCGGTGCAATCGATTTTTCCCGAATCGTTTATATCTGAAAACAGAAAAAAAATATATATAACAACGCCGAAGAGGTGATATTTGTTTTTAGTCCAAAAAAGGGGAAAAGTGAAAGGGGCAAAAAATTTTTTTCTTTCTCGGGACGAATACAGGAAATTTATCGATTTTTTATGCACAGAAGATCAGTTAGGAAAAAGTCTATTTTTGCACGAAATATGTTCGTAATTAAACCTCTACGGGGCCCCCGTGTAACTTTCAGTTCGCATTTCAATTTATCGCGATTTTACCACAAATATTTATTATAGTTTGTTTCGGTGAGATGGCCGATAAAATCTTAATCCTATAACGTTGGCAACACTACCAATATCGATATAAAATTTTTCTTTTTCTTCGTTCGCATATACAGTTTTATATAATTGCCCGATTTTTCGTTCCCCAAATTTTTTTCGGATTCAAAATAAAAATTCGGCCCACAGAAGGTTTTTACATTTTGCAATATATTTTTACGCATTTCTCTCCCGATGTTTCAAATTGTCCAAATTGATATTCCCTCCGTATTTAAGTTGAAACGGACTGAAGTAAAATCGGTCTATTACAGTTTAATACACCTGTTTTTTTGGTCTTCGACGGGTTGGAATAAATCGCCGGTTTGGCCTTTCGCCGGGACGGGCGTTTCGGCCGTTCGCCATCTTCAGTAGCGCTGTGTGTTGTTAGTCCCGTTGTGTTGGCACTCGGTCTGTTATATTTTTTACCGGAAATCGATAGAACGGCTTCAACGGAAAAAAAGTCATATTTGTCGCAAATTTCGCCCGTCGATACAGCCGGAAATTTCGGTCTGCTGCCATCTTCAGTACCTTGTATCAATAATGGCGGATGCCATTTATTTATTAAGATTATTTATTAAGATGTCGATAATATCGGTGAATGAATATATATATATATATATATATATATATATATATATATATATATATATATATATAAATCGTTTAACGTAAAATTTGGGGGACGAAAATTTTTTCTTTTTCATCAAAATTTCGTTCATTTCGGACGGCGTTTTTGATTCGAATATTTCGTCGTCTTAATCGTCGAATCGACGATTTTTTTTTTTGGGGGGGGGCTAGAACAAACTGAATTTTCAATTCAGTCCCCCCTTCTTCATTTTTTTATTTATTTGGCGCAGAAGAATCCGATCTCCGCCTCTCGAGAATCGTCCACAGGAGAGGATTTTCAATCGTCCTCGGAGTCGCTGAAAACTTAAGTAGAACACATGAAGATCATCTTCGTATGAAATGGAAATGTTTTCGTGTCAAGAGAAAAAAAAATATATCGTTTTGGCGACTAAGTAATTGCGGAATTCACCACCGACAAGTTGGGGTTGTACATATTTTTATGTGCGTCGCAGTACATCTTCGCACGGATCAGATTCTTCTGATACGTTATTATTATTTGTGGCGAATTGGTGGGGGTTTTTTCATTAAAAGACGAGGAGCGCTCCGGACGTCCAGTTGGAGGTCGATGACCAAATAAAGACCATTATCGATCACCATAGTTCTGAATGTATCTTATACGTGCATTCGAAACCGTCTACGGCTTATCTGTGCAAAGACGTACTTGAAAATATGTACAACGAAACTTAGTACAATTAATTAATCGCCGATCCAATAGATAGTAGTCTGTCGGTTAATCTTCGTCCGGAGCTTTTAAACGTATATTTCGCTGTATATTTATTTATTTATTTATTCTACTGATAAAACTGTCGGTTGCAGCTGTCGACCAGCCACCTGGTGCTGCTGCTGAACGTGCTGGAGACCGTCGCCCAGGAACGCGGCAACGACCTGCCGGAAGACGTCGTCGCCAAATTGGTCAGGTTCACGGTCGACGAGATGGTCACCACCGATTCAGAACAGAGGATACAGTCGATACTCAGCAATATACTCATAGCACTCGGCGGAAGACATTGCACTCAGGTAGTTGACAAAAAAATATCAGTTCGATATGAACCGATTAAAAAAAAATGGCTAATTTTCGGTTTTCTCCGCCTTCGTGACTCCTCTTGCGCTTTCCATCTTCAGGAGCATTTTCTGTCGATTAGTGTGAGACAAAAAGAGAGTAATTTTCTGTAGAAAATCTCCCCGTATTTCCTAGATATATTGGGCCGACAACTAAGTAATTGCGGAATTCACCACGACAAGTGGCGTTGTACATATTTTTAAGTACGTCAGTACATCTTTGCACGGATAAGCCGTAGACGGTTTCGAATGCACGTATAAGACACATTCGGCTTCTCCGGCAATGTCCCGGTGTCGAACTACGGCGATCCGAATCAATAACGGCCTTTATTCGGTCATCGTCGACCTCCACTGGACGTCCTCAGAGCTCCTCGTCTTTTAATGAAAAATCAGTTCTTTTAAGGCTAATAACACCTTTGCAAAAATAAAAAAGCGAAACGTGACGGAAAAACACATACACAATTCAATTTTTATACTGAATGTTTCGGAAAGGACCAAATAATAACGTATCGAAGAATCTTATCTGTGCCTGTGATGTTGACGTACTTAAAAATATGTACAACGCCACTTGTCGGTGAATTCCGCAATTACTTAGTTGTCGACCCAATATACATTTATATATACGTATACATAATCGTATCATAACGGGATATATTTGCAGAGTGTTTTCAATTTCGTTTAAATGTTAAAAAAAATTTGTTTTCGTCAGGAAATTGTTGAGACTGGAGCCGTCGTGCTTCTATAAGCGAAATAATAATAATAAAAAAAAAAGTGTCCTACAGCCTACGTCAGGAACTACAGCGTTTATTAGGAAAACGAGGTATCACTGTAATTCTTCGTTAACTCTTGTAATTCTCATTAAGCGGAACACGGTCGTGCTACTGATAACACGATATATCTATATTTCGTTTAAATGTTAAAAAATGTGTTTTCGTCAGGAAATTGTTGAGACTGGAGCCGTCATGCTTCGATAAGCAAAATAATAATAATAATAAAAAAACAGTATCCTACAGCGTACGTCAGGAAGTACAGCGTTTATTAGGAAAACAAGATCTAGAGAGGTCTAGAGCCGGAATGGTATTGGTGTCTATTCCAAACCTAACTTAGAAATTTGCCCAGCTGTATATACAGAACATGTTTGTTCTGATTTAGAGATACCGATAAGCTGTTGGATTACCGCTTAGAAGTTATCTTAACAAATTTTAACGCCGATTAAGACCGGAGCCATTTTCGGTAGAAATTCAACGATTGCTCATATCTTAGCGTTAACATTTGAAGCCGCACATGTAACATTTATATATATATATATATTGAATTATTTTAATAGGTGTTTCTCATTAAATTTGTTCAGGTTCTATCCGGTGTCGTGCCCCAACTTCAGCCGGGATGCGAAGCGCACCCGTGGATCGTTCACACTTTGGGCCACCTGGCGGCACCAATGTCACCCAGTTCGTGCCGATAATCAAGGTGGCGCTGGACATCATGATACCCATGATGCCGACGGCCAGGAACGAGCAGCTGAGAATCGCGTTCGCTTTCGGTAAAACAATAATTTCTACCGGTCGTTGGGGCCGAAATTGGATTTATCACCGATCGCGTCTTCCGGCGGGAAGACCATCGGAAAACGGTTTTATTGCTATCGGAACTCCCACCGGTTCCTTCATCGGAGCTCCCGAGGGCAAAAAGAATCAGGTGTATCGACCCGCGCATGACCAATTCAGCGATAATTAAATTATTTTTATCTTTTTTTTTTTACAGCGGTCGGTAAATTCAGCGAGGCCATTATCGAATATCTGTCGGCCGGCGAACAGGAGAGGGACGTCGCCGTCACGAAGGAGGCCTACGTCGAGGAGATATCGCAGGCGTACGACGTCATAGCCAATTCCTGGGTTCAGGCCAAAGAGACGAAGGTAATTATTTCGTTATAAAAAAAACGGTACATTCGATGTACGGTGTTTCCTTCGCCACTTCGCGCTCCGTGTTTCGCGGCTTCAGTTTTTTCCAAAATATTGGTCGAAAAAAATAAAAATTAAAAAAATACAACCGTGTCGAGAGCCTCTCCTCCGCCACACACCGCAACACAAGACTCTTCGCCTCTCTCGGAATACAATGTCGATTAATGTTTATTACCGTATAAAGTTTCGTAATCAGCCTTAATAATTAGCGCCGAAACGTTTAAGTAAATACGTATACCGTTGTAATTTTTGTCTTAAATGTGTCACGTATAAATACTGTTTACATATTTAAAACATTCTTGTACACTAGGGGCGAATCCTACTTCGCGGTTTTTCAGCTTTCGCGAAAGGTTCTGTGGTCCCCTTTAACAGCGAAAAACGAGGTATCACTGTAATTCTTCGTTAACTCTTTTAATTCTCATTAAGCGGAACACGGTCGTGCTACGATATATCTATATTTCCTCCATTCGATATTTCCTGTCCGCCATCACACCGTACTAGTGGGTAATTGTTCATGTGCCTAAAGTGCCGCCGCTAGGGCAGCTTCGTCTATATCTTGCTCGTCGATACCATCAGTTGTACTTATAAACGAGTTGATTGTACGAAATAAAATAAATAAACCATTTTGTTTCGCAGGTGACCGAAAGCGCTATAAGGTCGTTGGGGCCCGTTTTCAGTCTTTTGCCTTCGGAAAAGGCGAACGCTTCGACGTCGAGGGCCGTCACCTGCCTGCTGAGCGCTTACAAGAGGCCGTGCATACCCCACCACCTGATCACACAGTGTCTCGCCACGGTGCTACAGTCGGCGTCGCCCAACGTCGTCCAACCGCTACTCGAATCGATACTCTACAACTTGGGCAACATGGTCAGTAGTATATACCGAGGTGTAATTAATTTGATATATACCTGTGTTTGTGGCCTGCGAGGGGTTGGAATATACTGTAGGTTCGTCATGTTTCCGTCTCCTCTCTCGCTGCCGTCTGGTCTTTTGCCAGACCGGTTTGTCGGCTGCTCGCCCCATCTTCTACTGAACACCGCGCTACTGAAGATGGCGAGCGGCCGACAAACCGGTCTAGCAAAAGACCAAACGGCAGCGAGAGAGGAGACGGAAACATCACGAACCTACCGAGGTGTAATATTTTCAAATTTCACAATTTTTATACGGTGAAATCACAGAATATGGTGCCGCCAAATCCGGATCGGTTTGTTCCGCGATGTCATATATCAATATGTCGAACCTCCACTTTTCTCAGGGTAACTACCGATATAAAAAAGAAACCATGTCTTCCTCCATTTCTGTCAGTAGGTTTGTCCTACATAGGAAAGTAATATAACGTTATTTACTTTATTCGATTCCTCTTCCCGGTATAGTTACTATTCCATTGTTGTAGATTTGTTGTGTTTCTGTCTCCTCTCGCTGGTTTGGTCTTTTGCTAAACCGGTTTTGGCTGCTCGCCATCTTCAATAGCGGTGTTAGTCACTATTGGCACTTGTACTGTCTGTAACAACAACTGTAAGTACAGTGACCCGAAAACCATCCAAAGTGCCAATAGTGACTAACACAGCGCTATTGAAGATCGTGAGCAGCCGAAACCAGTCTAGCAAAAGACCAAACCAGCGAGAGGAGACGGAAACGCAAAAAATCTACGGTATTCCATTCCCTTACAGACCACAAAACAGGTATGTTAAGCTATTCCATTGTTATTTTTTAAATTCTTTACATTGTGTCATGTGTCTGTTTTTACATTCTGTATACTACGTTTTCTGTCGGTAGAATCCACGAGTTAGGTTAGAGATATAGAAAACCGATTCATTTTCTGTACGCTGAAATTTATGTTTTTCTTTTCAGGTCGTGATCCCTCCCGATTACACACTGCCGCACACGGTGAAACAGCACAGCGAAGTTCTGCGTTGCTACGACCACCTCGGTAAGTGCGAACTGTCAGCTTTTTTATGTGCAAAATCTGAAATTCGCTCGATTGGTTAATCTGCGGTTGTATTTTCGATTCGCTCTAAAAATTTCCGACTCTGAATCATCGGCTTACAGGACTCGAAAGTACAAAACATATGTCCGCATTGATAACATATAATATAACATTCATGATAACGTAACATTTATGGTAAGAATACGCAACATAGATATTGATTAGGAAAGAGTGTGAAGAACAAATCGAAATATTTTGTAATTGCACCAATCCGAATACAACGATTATAATGCGCAGAACAAGATTTGTTCGTCGTTTTAATTAGTTCATTCCGGGGCCATTTATATTGCCACCAACACAATTTCCCGAGAAGCCCAATGGGGGGTTCTCTGCGTCTTCATCCTCTCGGTGTTGGCCCCAATCCTCTCCCCATATCGGCCTTAACTCGGTTCCGCTATCTTTGTTTCGGTCATCCTACCGGATTAAAAATTTCATCAGCTTCTTCAGTCGCCACACTCCTCTCTCTCCTGTTCACGGTACATGTCTATCTCATCGGATCCTACTACACTTTAAATCGCATATTATATCCGCACACTACTGTAGAGGTCCCCCTATTGATCTCCCTCTATTACGTTTTCCCCCCCGTGTATCTTTCGTAGTACTTTAATTGCTTTTTATTTCGTACCGGAATTTTCTTAATTTCAGGCCTACACTTCAGCGAACGTCTCAGCGACCTTTTGATAAAGCACATGCGGATGGGCAACGAAAGGGACAAAATCGAAGCGCTCGTCGTTTGCGCCCATTTGATATCGGCCGGCGAAAACATACTGAAGCCGCGAATCAACGAAATCACGTCGGCCCTTCGATCCGTTCTGTCGGATCCTTCCGTCAAGGTAATTTATTTATTTTTTTCCAAATTACTGACTACTGACTTATCATAAACAGTCTTCTCCAGTATCACTAACTTCCGGTAAGATCGCTTAATACTGTGGGAAGAACCTCGGTTGCCCCCTGCTATTTCGGGATTTTTCCTGAGGGGTGTTGTCCAACTACCGACGTTTCCGAACTCTTACCGATTCCATAGTCGGGATCCGACTACAAAAGTAGAAGCTCTAACTCAAGCTGAAACTGGGATTTCATTAATCTCTTAATTCCCCGTACTACCGGGAACAATCTTCCACTGATGTCGTACCCCATGAAGTTGTTTTTTCTGGGCTCGCTAATGCTGTTGTAATAGAAAACTGAATCGGCCTACTAAATTCGAAAGCGGCCGAAAACACCCTCCATAGAAGAATAATTTTAATTATAAAATGAATTAATTTTTAGGCTTAGGAAGAATTATTTATTCGTGCCGCTTTGAAGCCTGATATCGTTTGTTCACCCTGCAACAACGTGGGTCACATAATAAATGAGTACGAAAGAAGAAATATCTTATCTAAGGAGAATAACTATCACGATATAATTATCGGGGGTCGTAGCAATCCAGAAAGACAAAAACAACTTCAATATAGGGATAAACGTACTGTAGAAACATCAGTAGAAGATAGTTGCTGGTAATGCGGGAAGAAATAAATCATAATCCCCGGAGGGCTAATGACACCCCAGTTTCAGTTCGGGTTGTGATGGTGATGGAGAAACTGTACTGGAGTTTCGGAAACTATCCGAACGAAATGGCAAGAACCGTTCCGGTGTTAACTAGCTCGGAACACACCCGGAGGAAGGGGTCACACGACCCCTTCTAACCGAGAGATTCTTCCCGCGGCACAATACAATACTACAGCGTCGAATCATCCGACAATGTCTGTTTCTAAGGCAGTACAGGACTTTGGACGATATTGCTGTATAAAATTAATTGTTTCGATATTAAAACGTGTGTTTGAAAGCACATTGTTTATGAACGGGGGTCACAACACGACTGATCCTGGTATCTTGTTAAGAAACGTGCAATGGTCGAGAACCCCGCCCAGCCAGGGTTGTTACGGCCCTCCTATAAAATAAATAAATGTATAAAAATGTTGTTAAAGGTCAAAAAAGCGCTCGTGAAAACTATAGTATCTCTGGCTTACAAAGGTCACGCCGACGACGGGGCCGATTTCATCGAATTCCTCGTCCGACACTGTTCGTGCCTTCCGACGCACGTCGTAAGTTTTCACGATATATTTTTTGTCATTCTCAATGATTTATCCCAATTGTTTTATACGAATTCTAAACCGATAATAATAATCGTTATTTTCTGTTTTATTGGTTTCACAGGTTAATACATCATATACCAAGGAGTTTGGGTTGCAAAATAGTGCTACCAATGTAATTCAATTTTCAATTGTAATATAAAATTTTTATTTCTAATTATTTATATTTAAAAAAAAAAAAAAAAACAAATTAAGACAATCCAGATTGGTGTATTCCCTTGAGAGTGAAAATTCCGAACTCTATTCGAGGCTGTACTGTAATTACTTTTACTCTTTTCTTGGTTGGTTTTTCTTCGAGTTTTCTGTTTCAAAAAGTTTCAGTTTTGCATTTTAAATTTTCACTCGCTGGAAGGTGACCTTGTTGTTTGGGCGTTTTCGTATATTTGTTCGTTTCAGGTTCTTCGAACATTGTTAACGCACACGCCGTTCCCTAAACGGGCAGTTTCTGAAAAATAAAATCAAATAAAAGTCGTACAATCGAGTTTCGATAATAAACCAAATGTTGAAATAAGAAAATATTGCATAATTCAACATTCGTGTCACTTTGTCGCTAATAGCAATTCTGCGTTTTCATTCGAACGGTTTCTGAATTCTTTTTCGATTCTCAAAATGCCACTAAGTTTAGGAGGGAACATAATCGCGTATTGGCGAACGTCAAAGTATCGCTTTTAAACATTATTTCGAGTTATCGATGTTTAATTTTGTTAACATTATACAACAGACTAACAGTGTTAACATTATATCATTAAATTGTTATGGAAGAGGAGAAAAGACCTCAAACAACGAGGGGACCTTCTCTACTCATACTTACATCCGAGTCTTCATCCGTTTCTGAATTTTTTTTTTTTTAATAAAAAAATTCATCATCTTTTATTTTACTCTGTTTTTCGACACAGTTTTTCTTTTCGTTTTTTTTTCATCTACCCGATTGTAAAGCACTGGCATTTTACCCCCCAAGCTCTTGTTAACTCCCCTCCTTGACTTATAACTGTGTTTTATTGTTTTATTGTAGCTCCAGAAACATATTTTAAAAGAAAATGACAGATAATTAGATAATTAGATGCATGTTCAATGTTAGACGATGTTTGAGAATTTAGAGTGGTGTTTAAAACTTTCTGTTTTCTCTCTGTTTTTTTAGTGTGCAATTATCTTATCTTCCCGCCTAGATATATATATATATATATATATATATATATATATATATATATATATAAGTGAGAGTTAGTGATTTCCTTATGGCATGTTCGAGAGCTAGCTACGCTTTGCAATTGCTTTTTTTTTTAGTTTTCCGTTTCTATACTCCGAAAGCGTAACTGCGCAATTCATAGTGGTGTCCAGCTTTCTGAACATGTATCCATAAGTTTTATTATTTTTATTTTTCAACGATTAAACGTAAAGTTTGCATGATATAAAAAGCTGCCCTCATACATCGCTGAATTAAATTCGATTAATTAAATTGTCGATTTAATGTCATCGAGAACTGTTTCATGCAGTATATTATCATTCAGTTTCTAGAAACTTGCTCAGTTCCTGAATATTATTTTTCGGATCGAATTAAATTTCACTAAAATTTTTCGAAAAAACCTAATTTTTCAAGGTTCAAGGGACGAGTGTAACTCACTTTGGTACACTCGTGATATGAGAAAATTTTTGAAAACCTTAAATTTTCGATAGATTTCGAACCTGTATTTGATATAGATTGAAAAACTCGATGTAAAAATTTATTGTTTTTCATGACAATTGGACATTTTTCCTCGTATCGCAAAATCCCAAACGTAAGCTCGTAAGCTTGTGGGAAGAACCTCGAGATCGGCAGGAGTCGAACCCCGGCTGTTCCGGGATGTCCGACAATCAATTTTCGTTTCTAAAGGGGAATACAGGGAAGATATTTTTTGTATAAAATGAATTGTACGATATTAAAAAAAAATGTTTTAAAGTTCTAGAAATCCCTCGTGAAAACGAGTATCCCGGGCAACGGAGACGCTGACTTTCTCTTTTGCTATTTCTGTTCGCTATGATGTTGTGAGGACAGTTTTTTCCTTTTCTGTTTCGATATATATTAAGTTTATTGCGTATTTCCCTGAAAAAAAAAAAATATTGAACGAAAAATGAAATATTTTTAAACTACAGGGCCCCGACTATACGGAATTGGCGAACATCTGTAGCTCGACCATCCACCTGTTGAGCAGCACGGTCGAGAGCCTTCGCCGCCTCCTTTGGACGACTCTTCTAAAACTGCTCACCGATTCAACGTACGATTCGGCGATTCCGATAATAATGAAGGCGCTGACTCAAATAGCGCCGAAATTGGAACCGGCGAAAGGTGAATGGGAAAAATTTGTCGTGCCATTATACGGGCAGAACGCAAATATAATACGAAACATTCGGACTGACTGACAGAAATAATTAGAACTATCGGGGAGGCAGTGGATAGAAAATGGATAGAAGATAAAAACAGCTAAAAAGACTTCATGGACCTGTTTTTCGACCATGAAAGTCGTATTGTTCGATCGATTCAGGGCCCAATAATATTCGGTAATGTCATGATTGCAGTAGAAATTCGTAACGAAAAATTATTCATTTATAATAGCGCCCGTCTGAAGCCATTTGTCCCGGTTACAACAATTGTTTTTTGTAGGTTCGTGATGCCGGTTCGGTCTTTTGCTAGACTGCGGTTTGTCGGCCGCTCGCCCCATCTTCAGTAGCGCTACCGAAGATGGGGCGAGCAGCCGACAAACCGTTCTAGCAAAAGACCAAACCGGCGAGAGGAGACGGAAACATCACGAACCTACAGTATATTCCAACCCCGTCGCAGACCACAAAACAGGTATATCAAATACCTATTTTTCTTTTTTTTAACCTATTATTTTTTTGTACAATCAACCACGTATAGTTATTGGTACAAATGTTGAATGTTTTGTTTTTTTTTTTCCACGTGAATGTCTCGATAAAAGAGACCACACCCGATTGCGAATTGGTAAAAGTGAATTTTTATTCGAGGGGCTCCGGTGCGGAGCCGTTTAAAATTTGTCTTCAGACTCGTGAGGGCTCCGCTGGCGGAGACGATGCGAATAATTTTCACTTTTTTAACGTAAGGACAAAAACAAATCGTAAAAACTATTTATAGGATATTTCCCGCTTTCGGTGACAAATGACGGATTATTATGCTCTCTCCGAGGTTTCAGCGATGTTCCCGCATTCCGCACTCGGATGCAAATGAGTTAAGTCCTGTTATTCAGCGGTAGAGTGTATTAGATTCGAGTTTATCCGTTGTTTTTATATTTCGAATTCATATTTATTTCCTTAATTATCTACTATGGATTTCGATATTTCACCTCGAATTGCCGGACCACAAATTTCCAACGAACCGTATAGATTTTTTTCGATTATACTTTACGGGTTACATCGATCGATTCCATTGTAAAAGAGACAAATGATATGTCTGGTACGAGTTGCTGGTAGTATGAATGAAAAAAAAAAACTTTGAGCGCGAAGGGTTAAAGGCCAGTGGTTTGGAATAGCTCGGTTTACAAGAACTTCTGTAAACCGCCGTCTTCAGTAGCCCTTTTTTTTTTGTATCCGAAACTGAATTTCTGTGTTTCGTCTTGTTGTTGTTACCGACAGAGGGCGATGAGCAGGCCGGTTCGTCGAGGGAGTCGATACTGAGCCGTTGTTTTGCCCTACTCGGCTGTCCGCTGAACAACAACCGCGGCCCGAGCATACTCTGCTTCCTCCAGTACTATTCGCCGCACGTCAGCATACACATCGGCGACCTCTGGGCGCACAAATTGCCGCAGCTCATCAACTACCTACAAGGTGGTATATATATATACCTGCTCATCGCCGGCAAACACTGTGACACATTTATATATATATATATATATATATATATATATATATATATATATATATACTTGACACAACTCTCAGGCACCGACAAGTGGCATTGTACATATTTTTAAGTACGTCAGAACATCTTTGCACAGATAAGCCGAAGATGGTTTTGAATGCGCGTATAAGATACATTCGGCTTCTCGGCAATGTCCCAGTGTCGAACTGTGGCGATCCGAATCGATAACGGCCTTTATTCGGTCATCGTCGACTCCCCACTGGACGTCCTCAGAGCTCCTCGTCTCTTAATGAAAAATCCCCCCCCCGACCGGAATTTCGCGAACCGTTATACCGACACTGCCGTTCTTTTAAGGCTTCATCACCGTCATCTCTCCGTCGCATTTAATTTCGATACCGAATGTTTCGGAAAGGGCCAAATAGTAACATATCAAAGAATCTTATCTGTGCAAAGATGTTGTGACGTACTTAAAAATATGTACAGCGCCACTTGTCGGTGAATTCCGCAATTACTTAGTTGTCAACCAAAAATATATATATATATAAAGATTAATTAATAAATTTTTTGATAGTTTCTGAATGGTGTGGGGACAAATGGGATATATATATATATATTTATGGCTTATTTGTTGTTAGTTTCCGAATGGAGTGAAGATGAATGGGACTCTCTGCTGTTGGAGCTGATCAACAACACAGTGACGACGATATCGTGCCACGACTCTCAATGGCCCGTCATGATGTCGACCGAGCTTTCGTTTCTGCTGTCGTCGTGCGCCCTGACAGACGAGGCGAGTGTCGCCCTGTCGGCGCTGGCGATAACGACGGCCGTCATCGAGGACAAACAGGTGGTATCGATGCACCTCGACACGATACTCGCCAAACTCAAGGCCAACAACTATACCGACTCCAAGGTTATACAAAAAGTACAATCCAATTGTTCCTCTGTATAATTTTTTATCCGACCATTTCGTTGTTTCTCGTACGCGTTTCGTTCGTTTATACCGCCCTGTCGATTCGCTCTCGGTTATCAATGAATTGAGTACATTTTTGTAGATTTCGTTCTGTCTCCTCAAACGAAATCTAAGGTATTCCGACGCCTCGCAGACCGCAAAACAGGTATTCTAAACTGAATACACTTTTCGTGAGTGAAAATTTTATTCTTACGCCTAAGAAGATAATCGAGAGCGAATTGATCATTGTATCTAGTCTTGCGCATGTGTACAGAGATATCGCTTACTGCATGTATCCATTTTGTGTACACTGATTCACGAATCAGTTGGCGTAAAATTCATATTGTTGCGAATTAAACAATATAGTGAATCACTGTATCGTAATTTCTCGTCGAAAAGCTGGACCTTTCGATTTTGTCACATTTCGGCCTCTCTCCGTGTTATTCTAGACTGAAATTCTAATAATTTCTCTTAATGAATTTGTCTTTTTTTTTGTAATAAAAACCTCGTTAACAATTTGTCGTCTGCGTTACAACCGACTTCGTTCGACTGTCAGCGCGACAAACGCATTTCGCCCCTAAAATAAAGGAAGATCGGATTCAGGTATTTCTATATAAGACGAGCTCAAATATTTTCCTAGTCTCTAGAATCTATCTAATACTTTTTTATTATATCGACGATTTCGTTCGGCGTAAATTATTAAATTTAAATATCGAAATTTTCGATTTTTGTTCAGGCGTGCGCCAGAGCCGTGGGCATATTGTCGACGGCGCATTTGGACCTCGTACTCGGCAGGTTGGAGACGATCGCGCAGACCGAACTCAGCCGAAGGAACTCGAGGCTGTTGGGACTTATGAAGGATTCGAAAGCCGACGCCGAGGTGAAGTTTAATACGATTTCGTTTTTAGATATTCATCGGAGGAGACGGCATTAGTTCGTCGTAAGTTAAGTCGTAAGTTGGGTTAAGTGGTCCGAGAAATGAGCGCTCTGTCAGATCTCAAGCGCAGACAAATTGAGGTTTTATGTCAAAAATAATGGTTTATTATATCTATTATACATTCCATTGCTGTCGAAGTAAATTTTTCATACATAATAATAAATATTTGTCCACATTTTATATATATATATATATATATATATATATATATGTATATAAAATTATACATACATAACATATTAGAAATTTGGCACAATTGTGTGGAAAATAAACCAAATAACCTTTTATTCTGTAGGTATTATGTTGGGCTCTCGAGACAAATAACTTACATGTAATCCTGCCCATACCCGGTAAAACCCGTTGGTGTAAAAATTAGAATTTTACATTATATTTACCGTTTTCAGATGGAGAAATGCAGAGAGGCCCTGTTGAACTGTTACGCTTCGATAGGGCACAGATGTCCGCTGATGGAATTGTTGCCCAAACTCGATAATTTGTCCAATTGGATAATGTCGCAGATCACGGCGGCGAAGGTTTGATTTTTAATTTAAATTAATTATAAGATTCGTTTGTTTTTTCTGTCTCCTCTCGCCGGTTTGGCCTTTTGCTAGACCGGTTTTGGCCGCTCGCCATCTTCAGTACCGATTTTAGTCACTCTGGATGTTTTTCGAGATGTTGCTTTTCTTCTTTAGGTGACTAACATATGTAATATTGAATTTGAAAAATGAAAATCCAGTCGGGGGAAAATATCCCTCCGGAAGTTAATATTGTTCTGTTTGCGCCAGGAGCCGTCCGGGCGCGAGGCTGCGATGGAGGCGATACTGAACTGCGCCGAAAGCCTCGTCCGCCACAAGACTGAAGCGAAGCACACGATCAAGTGCCGATCGCAGATCCTCGCCGTCATCATGCAGCACATACAGAATTCCAAGCCGGACCCGATGGCCATTAAAGTCACGACAGCTCTCGTGTATCCTTCACGATTAACCGTCCCATATTATAATTATACCTTTTGCCGGATAAATCGTTGAAAGTCTTTACTGCGGCAATTTGCACCGATCGGACACTGATGGCGGAAGAAACCTCGTAGAGGGAAAAAAACCGTTCCTGCAAAAATGTCCGATTGCAACAAAGTGTTTCCGCAATAATGTCTCCGACGTTCCGACAAACGCCCGCTCCTTTCACTAGGACCTCTTATTGGGTCTGTAATTGCAAATCCTTAGTTGTAAGATGTGTTTTCTTCTATGTCCGTTTTTCTTCCTTAAACTTTGTAAAACAGCAAGCTGCCGCCGTCGCTTTTGTCCGAAGCCCGTTTGCACATACTGAAGACGTGTTTCGACAACATCCTCGCCCAAGAACCGCCGGCCAACGGACACGACAGTACAACGGTCATGCAAACGCTTAAACATTTAGGTAAAGTAAAATTTATATATATATTTCTAATATTTCCCCCTAAGTTTATAAGGTAGTGGATGTAAGAAATATGTTTGTGAACCTTTGGATTTGATTGTGATACCGAAAAATATAGTTTGTCGCCTTAGAAAATCCAATTCGGTCTACGGGTTTTATCGAGAGACCAAAATATAATAAATTCTGTAGACAGATTTGAGGGTGCTCACAGTGTCTTCACTGAAGCATAGGAATACTGAAGGAAGAAACCCCCTCGGTTAGCAGGGGTTGTGACCCCTTCGATATTTCCTGTGTTTGGAAACCACCCGAGTTAACTGGAAGGGTTTTTACCCACCCGGGTGTTGTTCACTAACGATGTTTCATAACTCTTACCGCTTCCGTCATCGTTATCCTCCGTATACCTGAATCCTCTCAATATTATTACTTATATTTGTACCCCCATAACACCCGGGACGGCCACAGGGCAATAAAAAAAAACCCTTCCTCTGGAGCCACCCTTCTGGTGGTTTCCAAACGCAGGGAAAAAATCCCGGAATAGCTGCCCAAAGTATCCGTTAACTCTCTTCCCACAGTAATACAGTAATAAAAAGTGCAGAAGTCAATTCATATAACCGTACATAGCATATCCTGATATTAGCAGCACTTTAGGTACAAGAAGACGGAAGCTTCACTAAACGATCATTAACTCGTTTTCATCTAATTTTTCCTATACTTTGGACAGGAGAGCTGATCGAAGAATTGCTCTTGGACAGCGTCACTCCGGACAGGTTGGACGAAGTGACGACTCTACTCGAGCCGTGGATCAAGGACAGGAACCCTCAGCAGAGGCTACACGCCATTGTAACCCTGAGGACGACCCTCCTGTCCTACTATCATCACATGAATCCGGCCTATCAGGTATTTATTTATTTCATTATCGTTTCGCCGTTTGATATCCTGCATAAATTGTCTCGCAAAATCATCTCTAATCGGTGTAAATTCAGTGTACGTAACCTAAATCCCCCCCGAACAACGTATCAATTATATATCGATTTATCGTTATTTTACACGGCGATATATAATATGGCAGGTAGGAAATATCGAACGGAAAACATCGTATCAATATATGAAAAAAGTCGATAGTGACTTCATGCGTTATCACTGTGATTTGCCTGTATCACTATTCATCGTAAGTCGGTTGTAATTTGGCCCATTTCTTTATGAGTATTGTTTTAACAAAATTGAAATATGAAATATATGGTTACAGTAGAAATGGTTCAGTTAAGCAGATAAGCACATTGAGAATTCTCTCTCTCTCTCCCCCTTCCTTCCTTAAGTTCCTCGATATTTTGTCTATTCGGGTTCTTATGTCTCGTGACAATTCAAGTTCTGGTCGTAGAGAACTTCGCTCCCATCTATTGTCGTCCATTGTTTGTCTCGGATTTTCTGAATGAGTCAGGTATGGGGATTGGGTACAATTTGTTAATCGCTTCGTCCGAACACCGGAGGAGTCCTCGGTCATCTCCCTCGTTCTCCTCTCAATTTCCCTTCCGTCCTCCTCCCGTCTCTTCTAAACAACGTCAGGAGGCGCTTTATTCAGATCTGTGTTGCCGGCTGTCCGCAGAACCCGAGCACTTTCGGCCAGAGCGGCGACATAATCGGCAACATGGTCGTCAGGTATTTCGACTCGAGCGCCGACGTCGGCAGGGTGGCGGCCCACTGCGCCGGAATCGTGCTCGCCATCGCCGGCGTATACGACGGACACGGCCACGATCCGGCACTCGAGAAGATATTCGACGATCTGCCCGAAGAGGACACGTCCTGGCATATGGCTAAGGTCGGACCACAATTTTCTCTTATGCTACAATACTGTAATACTCATTAATATATACACGGTGGACTCAGGGAGGCGTACAGTTTCGGTTGAATATTATTTACCCAAAAGCGTCATTTGTACATGTCGATGTGCAGATATATATATACATATTTACGGGCGGAAAAATCCCGTTTTTAAAAACTGTTTATTACGAATACAAGCAAGAGGTAATATGATACAAGAGATAGATAGTACAACGAAACGGCTTCTACTGGGTCTAGAACTCCGAGCGGATATACAGTACAATAACGACTATAAACTATGCCTACACTCAACTGCCGGGCTCACAATATAAACGTTCTTCTTAACAAAGGGCTTTGCCAAATCTCTATGTTGATGTTTACGATAGTTAATGCCTCTTGGGCTTACGGCCGCCCTTCTGACTTTATATATATATATATATATATATATATATATATATATAAAGTGAAAGATGCACTGCGATGCACCTGATGCAGTAATGGTCTATATGCCGAAAATGTTGATAAAATATTGAAGTGGTAGAGTGACATAGTAGAGCTATCCCAGGAACTGAAGATCGACAAATAAAAACAGTTTTAAATCATAATTACCTTTTTTTTCCCCAACCCAATATTTATATAATCGGGTTTGTTTATTAAACTGTTTTTTGTCCGCGTTTTTTTTAGATCCTCTGCGGTAAATTGCACCATCCCCAATTGCACAAGTTGACCGGTCGGCTTCTGGACGGTCTGACCGATTTTGACCCGACGGCCTGTTCCAACGCGTCTGACGCCCTGGCCGCCGTTTTCACGCTGAAAGGAGCCGAACTATACCATTACGTCAACGATATACTCGGTGAGGTCGCATTCTAGTATTTTGTACTTTTTATAAGCCCGAGCTTTATAAGTATGCTTTATATATCAAAGTGATTCTATATTTGCCCCGCTGTTCCTACTGAAGGACTTCACCCACCCTACCGCCCCTTTCTTGACCAACAGTCCAAACATAGATGTTTTAGTGCTAAGCAATTTTCGATTTATTCGGTGCAAACACAAAAGAAGGGAAATATTGATATTTTTCTCTTGTTAATTCACAGGATCGCTCTTGCTCCAGCTAACATCTTCCGTGAACAATCCTTCGAACGGAGTCAACGCTGTTGTAGCGCTGGCCAAACACCATCCGAAATTGGTCATAAACATACTTCTGAAACAGCCTCTACCGTTACACCCGTAAGTGTGGTATACACAATTATTTCAAGTATAAATACTTGTATATACTTCGGCAACACGTTAAGACCTCATTTGCAGTTTTACTGAACCTAAATTTCGCTTATTATTTTCCGTCAGCTCGATTTCCATCATTTATGCTTCAGGTTGATATTCGTTTACTGGTTCCATCCTGGGCAACGTTATTTGTTCATATTTTTCTCAGTATTTGTTCTCAAACGAACGTATGAATTCTGTCGTGTAAAAACCAAAGAGAAATGTGAGTGGGGAAGCGCTCAGGGGGTTGTTTCCGAACAAAGGAAAAATCCTGGAATTTCCTGGCATTATCCTCTGATGAGGATAGTCGTGTGTTCGTCCACACAGTTGACTTCATGCCTGTGTATGAGTAACAAAAATGATGTCATAAAAAGTATAATTATTATCTCCATTGCAGATTGTATCGCTCTATACAACCCCTCCGGGTGGGGGTGGTTTGAATCCATCCGGCATGCCATGGATATTAGTATAAGTTAAGATATAAATAAGGGTGATGATCGACAAAAAACTGTACCACACTAAATCACTCTCGAAACATGAATAATGAGATGCATAAAGTATTTCATTGATGAACGTCTTCTCACATTTTATTCGCTGTTTGTTTTTCACACGGTGTTCATGGTTCTTTTTTTTTATATATGTCTATAGGAGTGTCTGCGATTGCTGGAAGATATTGGCGAGGGATCAGGGGCTGAGTTCGTTCGCAGTCGAACATCTCCTGCAGATCATTTCGACTTCGGAACTTTACGACGATCAGGCGGTGAACTCCACCAGGTCGAAGATCGCAGCTCTTCAAACTCTGGCGGTGAGTTTAGATCGTTTCTGTTATTTCGTTGCAATAGATAAATAGTTTAAAATACCTGTTCTTCGGTCTGCGAGGGGTCGGAGCACCGTGGATTTCGTGTGTTTTCGTCTAAACCTGTGTTAGACCCGGTTTCGGCCGCTCGCCATCTTCAGTAGCGCTGTGTGTCAGTCACTTCGGTACTTTGGATGTTATTGTCGCCACTGTACAAGTGACGGTGACAGTGGGCAGTGAGGATGTCCATACAACATCCAAAGTGACTGACACCGCTATTGAAGATGGCGAGCGGCCGAAACCTGTATAGCAAAATCAAAATCTACGGTATTCCAACCCCTCGCAGACCACAAAACGGGTATTCTAAAAAATTATTCGTTAACATTTTAAATTGTAAGCATTATTTTACATCTGTTTTTAACCCTTTAAGCGGCTTGATGAATGGTATCCAGTGGACTTGTACTGTAATCGCGCTTAAACATGTTGAAACTTCCATGGCCGTATACCTTCTCTTTTACTAAAAACATATTCCGCATAAACATTAATTCATGATGCAAATATAGCAGTCGAAATTACGTTTAATCGATTTAATTCAGGCGGTGAGCGGGCTTTCTGAGATGGTCCAATGTGGTACAATGGGTCCGATGGTGCGCAGTAACCTCCCCCAACTGTTACCCTGCCTGTTGACACTCATCTCGGCGTACATTGGTACATCGCCGCCCGTCGTCGCACCCAGCCCGTCCAAATCGTCCATCATCACGAATCGTGACGCTTTCAGGATCGTCCCCGCCAAGTGAGCACTCATCCGATATTGCAATTCGTTTGCGCCTCTCCAGCCAGAGCTCGCACCACCGATCAATAATAAGATTTTGTGTGTTTCCGTCTCCTCTCAGCGGGGTTTTGGCCATCTTCAGTAGCGGTGATAGTCACTTTGCCACTTCGGGCACAAGGGGGGGTGAAAGCCACCGTTCGGATTTCTCTCCGTTATTCTCTACTTGTTATCGGTGCTAGTCGGACATCGACTAATTTATTGCATATTATTCGGAGATTAAATCCTTCTTTGAGACCGCAAAGTCATTGAATTTCAAATGTATCGCGAGATGGATTCAATCGCGGAATTAACTAATTGGCCGGCATCCGAGAGCGAGAAGAATTGGGCGGGATAATTCTAAACCGATTCGGTCTTTCGCTACACCGGTTTCGGCTGCTGGCCCCATCTTCAGTAGCGGTGTTAGTCACTATGGATGTTTTTCGGCCATCCCACTCACTGCATGCACTGTCACTGTCAGCCGAAACCCTTTGGTCTAGCAAAAGACCGAACTGGCGAGAGGAGGCAGGAGATCACGAAATCTACGGTATTCCAACCCTTCGCAGACCACAAAACTGGTATTCTAAACGAGTTGCGATAAGTAGGCACAATTGGATTAACTCCAACTCAACAACGTGAAACTGTGTTTCACGCAAATTTTCATCGCATTCAAATTGTATGCATTATGAACGACTGTAAAACGGGTGTCTATTTACTCCTGTCGCCTATTTTTTTTTTCTAACTCAAGAGACTGACACCGAAGAGAAAATTTAGTGTACACTTTAATTTCTGTTTCAGAGTCGTCAAAGAATGTTTACAGAAAGTATTGTTGGGCGTGGATTGCGACGCGGCGCGGAAGCTTTGGTCGCGACCGCACAACTGCAACATATCGATTCTCTGCTTGCGGCCATCCCAAGTCTAACGTTGTAAGTACCGAAAAATACGGCCAGTCCGAGTATTCATATCGGTCACCGCTAGTAATCAAATCGGTCATTACGAGTATTCGTATCGGTTATTGCGCGTGAAGTAATTGCTCGGGCGAGTAGCTTACTTATAATATTGTAAGCCCCAGGGAGGGGGCTGAATTAAGGACATCGAAAATATATATAAACGGAATGGAAAATAAGAAAAAAACCTTAATATTAAAATTCCAGGAATGGGAAGGTTACAATATTAACCTAGGTTATAATAACATTCAATTTGATAAACGGTATTTATGAAAATAATTTTCCAAGTGTGATCTGCCAAAAGTATCACGAGCGCATATTTTGCCTACTTCGCAAGTATTCGCATCTGACATTATAAGTACAACGCATTCAAATCAGCGATTGCGAATATTCATATCAGTTATTGCACGTAAAGTACTCGCTCGGGCAGTTGATTTCAAATAATATTTCCCAGCTTAATAGAATTGGACTCGATAGAAGGCTTTTATTACGATAATTCTTTTCAGGCCGAAATAGTTTAGTCGTCGGTACAATGTTTATGATGTTTGTCAGTGACGAAAACATCGTTGGGAATAAAATGAAAAAACTTATTTAACGCTGTATATTTGTTTGAAAAACGTGAAAATTTGCCGAGTATCACAAGCTCATATTTTGCCTACTTTGCTAATTATCAAATCGGTTATTGCTCATTTTAAGTATTCATATCTGTCATTGCAAGTACTGAAATAACTTATTGTAAGTATTCACATCGTTTATATCAAGTAGTAGTCAACAGACCACACAACTATTACTTGCGAACAAATAATTATTAAGTTATTATTAATTTACAGCCATATTCTGAAATACTGACAGAGCCATCCGACTGGTACAAAATTCAACCATGGCAATCCATAATCCTTAACCCAAAATAGTTATTAACGTCCTTAACCATTTAAAAAGTTAAAAAGAATGATCCCTTCAGAATGTCCTCCAAATTCATTCCGGAATTATTGGCTTCCGGATATAAATCCTTCCATTCAAAACTATCCCGTCACTCCGATCCTTTGATTACGAAGGCTGTGTGTCACATTCCTGAAAATCCCCTTTTCAGAGGAAATAACAAATATTCAGAACTTTTTGGCTATGGATTTTTCTTGTGGTTGATACATTTCCTCTTTCTTACCGTTGTTGATTTTTTTTTTTTTTTCATTTACCAGGAGCTTGTGCCAGAGTTTCCCTCAAATGTTACCGAAAATCATGACGGTAATGAACCAATACGCTACCAGCAGCTATGAGTCACAGCGAATTATCATCACTGCTTTCTATTCTGAGGTAATTAATATTTTTCTCTAAGATAGTCGGTAAAAATATTTATCTTCTAACGAAAGAAAATTAACGTTATCGGAATTAAAATTCCGTCGAAAAACTACCGTCTCATTTCATTTTCGTTATTCCTCAACTAACGAATAATAAGTAACTCTGTCGATTTGATGGATTTTCGTAAAACTAGTACAAAATATAGATATCAGAAAATATACTACTTTTGGATAAAAATTATATATTTTCTGATATAGTAATGCATTGAAATAGTAATATTTAAGTAGTTTCAGTCGGTCGGGATGAATGTTAAATTACATTAACAGGTTTTTTATTCAAACACTGTACTGATCAATAAAATCGTAACAAGAAAAATAAATCCGAACGAAAAAAGAAGTGTCGCATTAAAATAAATAGGAAGGCCCCTGTGAGCCTGTAAATCTAAATTTAGTTTAACATACCTGTTTTGCGGTCTGCGATGGGTTGGAATACTGTAGATTTTTTGCGTTTCTGTCTCCTCTCGCCGGTTCTGTCTTTAGTGCTAGACCGGTTTCGGCCGCTTGCCATCTTCAGTATCGTCACTTTGGATGTTTTTTGGACATCAGTAGAAGTGACTAAGTGTTTGACAAAGTGACTAAAACTGCTACTGAAGATGGCGAGCGGCCGAAATCGGTCCAGCAAAAGACGAAACCGGCGAGACAGGAGACAGAAACGCAAAAAAAAATCTACAATACTAAATTTAGCTATTTTAAAAATTCAGGGAACTAAAGATTGAGGAAATTGGCAGATCAGGGTGTTGAGCGTGTGGCCTGTATTCCGTCCATATTAATTTGTCATTTTTTTTTTTTCAACTTTATTTATTGTACAATCAACTATGTGCCGGTTATAGGTGTACAATTGAGGTATGTTTGATTAGTTTCACTCGATAAAGACGCCGTCCAGTGATGGTACTTTTGATCTGTATCCGGGGCCTACAGAAGGTCTCTGGGCCGGTGGCGTTTAAGCCGGGATAACGGACGGGTCTGAAGAGGAAACTGGATGAACGATTGGATTTGGATGTGGAGAGAGAGGCGGGAATTGAATTTAAGGGAAGCGTTATTTTGCGACTTCGTCCACTGTCGGTATGTTGAGGACTATTGACTGGAATGTTTGGATGCGAACGATGTTGGATTTCTTGGCCAAACCCCGTTTGTCATTAGCGATGAGATACACAACAGTAAGACTGAACGAGTCGCAGAAAAACGCAGACGAAATGTTTAAATTTTGAAATTTGTTCCAATTTCCAGTGTCTGGCCGTTCAGAGCAATGGCGGCGGTAAACTGGGCGACATGAACCTGGTGGACACACTTGTCGCCTCTCTACTGTCGGCCATAGTCGATCCCGACCATTCGGTCAGAGCAATAGCGCTCAGGGGACTCAACTACATTGCCCAACTTCCGCCGACGCAGGTCAGTTAGTTTTATTTTATGCAAGTATATACTGCGGAATATGGAATGAAACTTTGTTGGTCATGTTTTGTGGTCTGCGAGGCGTTGGAATACCGTAGATCTGTTGTGTTTCTGTCTCCTCTCTCGCCGGTTTGGTCTTTTGCGCGCTAGACCGGTTTCGTCCACTCGCCCCGTCTTCAGTAGCGGTGTTAGACTCTATTGGCACTTTGGATGTCTTTCCGGGGGCATCCTCACTGCCCGCTGTCACTTGTACTGTCTGTGACAGTATTTGTGACACTTCTACTAGTACAAGAGATAGTAGACACCGCTACTGAAGATGGGGCAAGCGGACGAAACCGGTCTAGAAAAAGACCAAACCAGCGAGACAGGAGAGAGAAACACAACAAATCTACGATAAGTGTTTCAATTGCAATTGTATGTTTTATGGCACTTGTTCGCCTCGAGATAAAGACGCCACCCAATGATGGATGGTACTTTTGTCTTGTATCTCTGTGGACCAGTGGCATTTAAGTGTTGTCGTATACACTTTTTTCAGTACATAATTCCCTTCTAAATCCCATATTTTTTATACTAATTTATAAGGTCTTTTTATAATATTTCGGGGCGTAAGGTTTGAAATTTTATAACCCGACTTAAACTCAACTTTATTAATCCAAATAAGAACCGGCAGAATCGATACATTTTTGCCAACGGAGAAGAAAGTTTATTTACACGCACTACGATAGATTTTAAATTCGTTAAAAGTAAATTTGTTAAAATAAAAATCCTTCTTCTTATCTCGTGTATCGCTAAGGCCTGAATTTAGGCCTATACTAAATGTTTGTTCGAAAACGAGGAAAGAGGACGAGAAAAGCTTCAATAACTTATATGAGATAAGAGATGTAAACATTGTTCATCCACAGGTTAGGATTTTATAATAACGGACTAGATTAACTGAGACTGGACTAACGGCTTTTTTATATTGTAGAAATTAAGAATTCTACAGTATCTTGTCGCTATTAAAATATGATACAAACAGGCAGTGTGCACACTTTAAAAATAAACTATCAGTGATAACGAAAGGAGGTAATAGTTCAAAAAGTAGAAAACTAAACTGGAGTTCCGTCGGGTTTCCGTAACTAGGAAAAATCCCGGGTTATCAGAAGGTTCTTACTAAATCGGTGATAATTCTATAACAACCTTGGCTCGTTTAAATTAATATTTGGTTTTTTTCTTTTTTTAATTGCAAGAGGAAAAAACACGAGGACAACGTTCTGACGGCTCTTATGCAGGGCGTCGACGATACCGAGGGCGCTGTCCACACCCGAATACCTCTGGAGGCGATAACAAGTCTCTCGACCCTACTGCCAACTCTCGACAACGACACCCTCGTCAGGATACAGAACCCGGTCGCCATCAGGATCAAGCCGTTCTTCGAAAAGGTCGGTATCGCCGATCGGTTTTTATTTCGAGTCATTGGCGCATATAAATACACGTTAACAGATTGAGGACGGGCTCTGCCATCAAATACCGCACATTTTGAACGCTCTAAAACCATGCTCGGCATGTAACAGCGGATGCGCAGATTACTAATTTGCATTTAGTATTTTTAAATAATACTATATATATATAGTTTATATACTGTTTATTATATAAGATTTAATTTTTTTTTAGCCTTATATTTATAAGTAATAGCGATTTTTTTTTCTTCGGAATAATTTGGAAAAATTTATCGCCAAATATACAATCGACGGCTCTTCTTTCGCGCCGCAATTTCTTTGTAACGGTGTTGTACCATGAAATTCTTTCGAAAGGTTCCAGATTCGGAAACGTATCCGCATTTGTCCATTCTTCGATTGTAGACTCATCGGCCTCTCCGCCACTGAATCTTCACTTTCGCTCGAAATGTTATATTTTTTACTCGGATTTTTTCTTCGTCTAATCGCGCATCGCACAATTCGAGAATATCGCTGCGCTATCGCCGAATTCATTTTCGTCGCAAGTTTTGTTCGATCCATCGGCTAAATCGTCATATACCGATTCACTTTGAGTTTCGTTTTCATTACATCTATGCATCGTTTCGCCGCTTTTATAAGGGCTAATTCGTAAAATCAATTTTCGTTATCGATTATCGGTAACGGATAGATTGATGAATATAGACGATACTCGAAAAACTGTTACCTTCCAAATTTAAAACGCAAAGTTTGAAATTCTAAAATGTAGAGTAATAAAACACTTTATAAGAAAACGAGATAGATCTCGTGACCCGTCCCCAATGTGTTAACAAACCTTTAATTGTCGTATCTACATTTTTTAAAATCCTCCAGACCCGACTGAAAAGAATAGATCTAAACCGTAAATTTGGACTCCTAAGACCTCTTTTGAAAAGGACATCATCAGTACTTACAATAGACAACAAACTGACAGTATATAAATCCGTATTAAAACCGACACGGAATAGAGCTGTGGGATTCCGCCAAAAAATCCAACATCGCCCGCATCCGGAGATTCCAGTCGAAAGTCCTTCGCACCGTCCTTAATGCTCCCCCCCCCAGGGTATGTTTCTAACCAAACAATCCATAATGACCTCAACATACCCCGACAGTGGACGAAGTCGCTAAATAACGCTTCCTTAAATTCCATTCCCGCCTCTCTCTCTCCACATCCAAATCCAATCGTTCATCCAGTTTCCTCTTCAGACCCATCCGTTATCCCCGGCTTAAACGCCGCAAGACTTTCTGTAGGTCGGATACGGGTCAAAAGTACCGTCACTGGACGGCGTCTCTATCGAGTGAAACCAATCGAACAAACCGCAATTGGCATATAGTTGATTGTACAATATATAAGTTAAAAAAAAAAAAAATCGGAAGGTTCCTCCTGCCGTTTGCCCGTCTCTAATCGAGAATGAAAGCTTTCATTTCCATCTCTTCGCAGAGCGCATTTCTTTTTTGTAGCGAGAGGCTAAAATAGAAAAAAAATGCCCGATCCGCAACAGATTTGTTAACGGTTTTAGATTTACGGGACAGTTCCTGTTTTGTATTTTTTCAATTCGTACACTTTTTTTTTGTTGCACTCAGATTTAGATGGCATCTGTTCGGGACCGTTATACTAACATTGACGCTTGTCCAAAACCCGATATTGGACACCTCCATTTTTTTTTTTTTGTAATACGGAGTTTAACGACGAAAATTGCATTTATATACGAGTAATTAATGAAATTTCCAGGAGGAGTTGGCGTTGAGAAGCGTCTCCCTGCACCTTTTCGGTCAGTTGGCCGGCAGCGAGGTTTCACCGGCGCAGCAAGGTTATCAGGATCAGGTTAGGTCGGCGCTGACATGCCTCATACTCCACCTCAGCGAGCCCGAATCATCCGTCGTCAAGGTCAATACATATATTAAGTTAATTAGTTGTTAGGTTAATTATGTATGAGGGTTACGGGGTGTCATCGATACATCGATCTATACGGGTGAATCGATGTCGTTGTTTTAATATCGTGTACCTTTATTGAGGCATCCGACGGGTCGTAGCTTTTATTTTGACCATTCCTTTCTAATTAGGCGGCTTATTTCTTTTCAAGTCGCTACGGAAGCGTTAAATTTAATTTCTTTGCGTTGTTTAAAGCGTGAGAGACCGAAAAGCGTGATTAACGTACTGGATATATATATATATATATATATATATATATATATATATATATAAATAACGGGCAGTGGAGTACATCAAATCACAGTGACTAAATATCAGTGAGTTCGCGATTTCAAACAAGTGGCGCATTGTACATATTTTGTACGCATCAACACATCTTTGCACAGATAAGCCCCGTAGATGGTTTCGAACGCACGTATAAGATACATTCGGCTTCTCTGCAATGTCCCAGTGTCGAACTATGGCGATCCGAATCAATAATTGCCTTTATTCGGTCATCGTCGACCTCCTCCACCGGACGTCCGGAGCACTCCTCGTCTTTTAATGAAAACTTTTTATGGGCCCGCGAGGCGTTAACAGCTTTGCGAAAATAAAAAAGCCTTCGCTTCGGTTCACCGTGTTTTAGCTTTTTATACACACACAATTCAACTGGTCGATGTAATTTCGATACCGAATGTTTCAGAAAGGACAAAAATAATAACGTATCGAAGAATCTTATCCGCGCAAAGATGTATTGACGTACTTAAAAATGTGTACAACGCCACTTGTCTGTCGGTGAAATCCGCAAATTACTTAGTCGCCGACCAATATATAAGTAAGGGTACACTTGGATATGGGGAGAAGGAAAATGGTTGTAATACATTTTGATCAACACCAGCTTTTGGTACAATTATATCAACAACGAATTATATTTCAATGATAACATTTGCTCATTTAATTTTAATTTTTTTTTTGAATTGTTTGTGTTTGTTTTCAGGCGTGCAAATACACTTTGAGGCAGGTGTCTCCGTTTTTGGGCGCTCCGAAAGTGGCGACAATGTTCCAACAGCACCTTATAGACGAAATGACGTTGCACTACGAACAATTCATAACGGCGTTGTCCAAAATAATCGTAAGTATTGAAAATACGTTTTCGGCTCTTCTCTCGAAATTCTCAATCGTCAATTCCGTAGATTTCGTGTGTTCCTCCTCCTCCTCCTCCTCCTCCTCTTCCTGTCTCCTATCGCTGGTCCGGTCGTTTGCTATACCGGTTTCGGCCGCTCACCCCGTCTTCAGTAGCGAATAGAAACACACACGAAATCTACGGTATTTTCCACAACCCCTCGCAGACCATAAAACAGGTATTCTTAAGTTAGAATTGTCCCGCCAAATCTTCTCGGTCTTGGATGCCGAAGAAGTCTTGGAAGTCTCAAAGAAGGGTTTAATCTCCGAATAATTTTTTTTTCCCGCACGTTTTATTGTCACGACTGTAAGATATACGATAAATAAGCGATTTCGATGTACCGATAACGGGTAGAGAGTAACGGAAGAGAAATCCGAACGGTGGCTTTCATCCGCTTTTATACAATTTTATTTATTTCTTTTTTAATATACCTGTTTTGTGGTCTTCGATGGGTCGGAATACTGTACGTGTACACGCACAGTACGTGTGAAAGTGACACAGTCGGCAGTGAGGATGCCCCCCAAAAAACATCCAAAGTGCTAATAACAGTGACAACTGACACAGCGCTACTGAAGATGGCGACCGGCCGATGAAACCGTGGTCTAGCAAAAGACCGAACCGGCGAGAGAGAGTAGACTGAAACATCACGAACCTACAGTATTTCTTTTTCTTACGCATTCGGATCGAGCGCGACCACAGTTCCTTTTCGAGTCCGTTCTGGAATATATCTCCAGGATGCCGTACGTGTACGGATGGATTCGTGCGTGAAATTTTTCTTATATTTTTGGTCTCGGACGAGTAGTATTTTAAGATGTCTGCAGGTCGGGGACGCAGCAACCGGGTGCATTGGGATCGTTTTCCTTAATATTTTCGGCCGTAAAATTTCGATTTTATGGATATTTGTGTCGGTTTGGCCGGAGAATCCCAATCTCCGAATAACAATTACACGAAATATATGCTTCCGACCGCAACCATCGACTAACTAACCAGCATGTAGTCTAAGACTATATATATATATATATATATATATATATATATATATATATATATATATATATATATAAAGAGTGCTTAAAAACTTATAAATGAATTGTTCAGGTTGAAGAAATGTCGGAAGTCGCTGTTAATATGGTGACAACGTCGATGACTTATACGAAAAGCAATTGGCCCATAATTCGGGGAAATGCCGCTCTACTTGCAGGTAACGTATACATACATATGTATAGATGTGTGTGTGTGTATATATATATATATATATATATATTTATATATATTACAGTGAACACGGTAAACATAAACATTCTAAGTATTACCAGGGTTGTACTTTTTTTTTTTTACTTACGTTTTCGTAAATAAAGGTTTGTCATTTCTAAAAATCATCGATATTTTTAACCCTTTGCACTCGGAGGGCTCTCCGAGCTCTGAGCCGCTTTAAAATTTGTCTTCAACTCGAGGGCTCCGGCTGGCGGAGACGATGCGAATAATTTTCAGTTTTAACGGACAATAACAAATCGTACAAAACTATTTATAGGATATTTCGCTTTCGCGACAAATGAGGTTGGGGTTCGGATTATTATGCCCCTCCGATAAGGCGGAGAATCGCGGTTCGAGCGACATTCGCATTCCCACGGGCCCAAATGATTAAGTCGTGTTATTCGGCAGTAGAGTTTATCGGATTCGATTTTATCCGTTGTTTTACAATTTCGAATTCATATTTATATCCCCGATATTTGGCGAATAAAAGAAAAATTCGTGAAAATTATACCGATATCGGACAGTAGTAGCGACGGATTCGAAGTTTATAGCGAACGTAATGTAAATAATATAGACACGCTCTTAGCTGTGATAACGCAGACAATATCGAACTAAGCTACGAATCCGATTCTGACCGATAGCGATATATTTCCCGTTATACGACGATACGTACAGCGAGAATTGAAAGTGATATCGAGGACGGATCCGAAAGTGATAGAGGAGAAAATGTAGAAGAGACAGAGCGGATTCGACTGAAAATTACGAATGGATAGATGTTTCGGAAGTGGATAATATTCCGCCTCGCACAAATTTCCGACGATATAAAAGAACCGTTAGATTGTTTTCGATTATACTTTACGGATACATCGATCGATTCCGTTAATAAAAGAGACAGACGATAATATGTCCGGTACGAGTTGCTGGTAATGTTTAAACGGGAAATTTTTTCGGATTTAAAATAAAAATTCGGGTCCGTAGAGGGTTAAAAAAAATATTAGGTAGTTACCCTTTAACTCGGAGGGGGAGGGCCGTTTGTTCTTTCACAATTGGGCCAAGTGTGATTCTTTTCGATTTCGACGTTCGTTCGACAAATGATAATATGAATGGAAAAAAAAACTTCGATTTTACCAGTACAGCCCCGGCAATGCTTAGAACACTCGAACCGGAATCTTTACCGTGCTCGCTGTAAATTACACATAAATATATATAAAATGGGAAACGTTTAAATGTTTGCAGGGCTGCTGTACCGTAGTATGGGCGACGATATGAAGGGCGCGATCGCGCTGGACCCGATAGTCAGCCGATTGCTGCAGCTGATTTCCGATTCGAACAAACAGGTGAGGGCCAAAAGCGCACAGGCCCTAGCCACGCTTTTCCTAACTTAGGAAAAGCGGATTTTCCAGTCTTTCCGCCGGTGTTCCGTTCGAATTTTCAAATTTCCTTTTTTTTTTTTTTTTATCACCACTCTCTCTCCGCCGATATATTCTGTTCTATATATACTTTCCCCCCTCTTTAATATATAAAAATATATGTGTATGTAAAACGTGTATACACTCGAAACTATTGTACGTCGGGTAAAAGTGTGTTAACGGCTTAATGGGATAATTCCGAATACTAATGTTGTTCGGCTTATAATTAACTATTATTATTACTATTTAATGCGCGAATTATATAAACTCTCTCTCTCTCTCTATATATATATATACATATATTTTTTCATTTTGAATAATACGGGACTGATAAAAAAAGAAAACAGAGAAAACGAAACTCGAGGGAACTTATATGCGTAAGTTAATAATATCAGGTGTGATGTACAATAAGAAAGACATTTCCTCGATTAATTTATATTTAAATGTGTGAATGCGCATGTGTGTGTGTAAACGATTCGTTGGCCTAAATTGTTGTTTAAGCATTTTTTTTTGTTTTCGTTTCGGCCGCTTCTTTTTCCGTTCGATAATTTCGTTCTCGATTTTTTTTTTTTATCGGAACGAAAAAGAACCGTCAATTCTGAAGTAAAGTCGAAGTTGTTCGAACGACAAAATTGTAGGGGAAAATTTGCGAGTCGAAGAGGAATTAATAAAAGATTTTTGTATATACATTTATAAATATACATAATATATATATATATATTCTTTATCGATATTGTATAAGCGATGCAAAATTGTTTTTTTGTTATAGCTCTATAGAAAATAGGATTGACAATATACTATAGCATCCTATTCATTTTGCCACATTCCAATTTGTTCGTTTCTGTTATTTGTGTTTTAATCCCACACGAATTTCTTCTCTCTTCACCTTCTTGGGCCAGAATTTGACACCGTATTCAAAAAAGATATGTAATTTTCTGTTTTCAAACAAATTTTCGGTTGAATCGATAATCGACAACAGACTGTTCAACCCGGAAACTGGAAAATGAAAAAAAAAATCTCCGTAAATTTACAGCTAATTTACACCTGTAGGGTTCCTGTACTTTTTCATTCTAGTTTTAATATTCCATATCCCTTATAAATCTAGAATATAATAACCCCATTTAGTCATAAGCGAAGCAGCAAAAAGAATCCGAAAAGAGCGTTCGTTAAATATGTACGAAACGTAACTCTAATATTAGTTATATTTTATATAGCTCTAAAGCGGGTAATTAAACATTGAACATTTTAAGGAACCATATTTTAGTTTTAAAAACCAAACTCTAATGAATAAGCTCTTAAATATCTGTTCTTGTTGCATTTTGTAGGCCATTTGCCTAAAAAAGGGCCTGAGCCTCCCTTTTTTTTAAACGTCCCAAAACCCCATTTTTGGGGCTAAAAACCGCATTTTTACGCCGATTTTAGGCCTAAATACTTCTTCGTTTACGGTTCCAAAAACCGAATTTTTGAGCCAATTTTGCGTCAAAAAATGCTATTTTTAGGTCTAAAAACCCCATTTTTGGTCAAATTTTGCGTCAAAAAATGCCATTTTTGGGCCTAAAAACCGCATTTCTGGGCACATTTTTCGTTTAAAATGCTATTTTTGGGCATAATTTCGACATTTTTGGGCCTAAAAACCACATTTTCGGACCAATTTTGCGTCAAAAAATGCCATTTATGGCTTAAAAAACGCATTTTTGGGCCAATTTGGCGTCTAAAAATGCAATTTTTGGGTCTAAAAACCCCATTTTCGGACCAATTTTGCGTCAAGAAATGCCATTTTTGGGCCTAAAAAACGCATTTTGGGGCCGATTCTGCATCAAAAAATTCCCTTTTTTGGGCTTAAAAACCACATTTTAGGTTCCATTACATATTCCACCCACAAGTGTACCAAAGTGAGTTACACTTGCCCCTGAAAGGGCGGGTCTAAAATCGAAAATTTATGTTTTTCGAAAATTTTCTCAGATCGATCCCATATTCCACCCACAAGTGTCCCTAAGTGAGTTACACTTGCCCCTGAAAGGGCGGGTCTAAAATCGAAAATTTATGTTTTTCGAAAATTTTCTCAGATCGATCCCATATTCCACCCACAAGTGTCCCTAAGTGAGTTACACTTGCCCCTGAAAGGGCGGGTCTAAAATCGAAAATTTATGTTTTTCGAAAATTTTCTCAGATCGATCCATATTCCACCCACAAGTGTCCCTAAGTGAGTTACACTTGCCCCTGAAAGGCGGGTCTAAAATCGAAAATTTAGGTTTTTCGAGAAATTTCTCCAGATCGATCCATATTCCACCCACAAGTGTCCCTAAGTGAGTTACACTTGCCCCTGAAAGGGCGGGTCTAAAATCGAAAATTTATGTTTTTCGAAAATTTTCTCAGATCGATCTCATATTCCACCCACAAGTGTCCCTAAGTGAGTTACACTTGCCCCTGAAAGGGCGGGTCTAAAATCGAAAATTTATGTTTTTCGAAAATTTTCTCAGATCGATCTCATATTCCACCCACAAGTGTCCCTAAGTGAGTTACACTTGCCCCTGAAAGGGCGGGTCTAAAATCGAAAATTTAGGTTTTTCGAAAATTTTCTCAGATCGATCCCATATTCCACCCACAAGTGTCCCTAAGTGAGTTACACTTGCCCCTGAAAGGGCGGGTCTAAAATCGAAAATTTATGTTTGAGAAAATTTTCTCAGATCGATCCCATATTCCACCCACAAGTGTCCCTAAGTGAGTTACACTTGCCCCTGAAAGGGCGGGTCTAAAATCGAAAATTTAGGTTTTTCGAAAATTTTCTCAGATCGATCCCATATTCCACCCACAAGTGTCCTAAGTGAGTTACACTTGCCCTGAAGAACGGGTCTAAAATCGAAAATTTAGGTTTTTCGAAAATTTTCTCAGATCGATCCCATATTCCACCCACAAGTGTCCCTAAGTGAGTTACACTTGCCCCTGAAAGGGCGGGTCTAAAATCGAAAATTTAGGTTTTTCGAAAATTTTCTCAGATCGATCCATATTCCACCCACAAGTGTCTAAAGTGAGTTACACTTGCCCCTGAAAAAGCGGGTCTAAAATCAAAATTTAGGTTTTCGAAAATTTTCTCAGATCGATCCCATATTCCACCCACAAGTGTCCTAAGTGAGTTACACTTGCTGAAAGGGCGGGTCTAAAATCGAAAATTTAGGTTTTCGAAAATTTTCTCAGATCGATCCCATATTCCACCCACAAGTGTCCTAAGTGAGTTACACTTGCCCTGAGGCGGGTCTAAAATCGAGGAAATTTAGGTTTTTCCAGAAAATTTTCTCAGATCGATCCCATATTCCACCCACAAGTGTCCTAAGTGAGTTACACTTGCCCCTGAAAGGGCAGGTCTAAAATCGAAATTTATGTTTTCGAAAATTTTCTCTCAGATCGATCCCATATTCCACCCACAAGTGTCCTAAGTGAGTTACACTTGCCCCTGAAACAGGTCTAAAATCGAATTTATGTTTTTCGAAAATTTTCTCAGATCGATCCATATTCCACCCACAAGTGTCCCTAAGTGAGTTACACTTGCCCCTGAAGGCAGGTCTAAAATCGAAAATTTATTTTTTCGAAAATTTTCTCAGATCGATCCCATATTCCACCCACAAGTGTCCCTAAGTGAGTTACACTTGCCCCTGAAAGGCGCAGGTCTAAAATCGAAAATTTAGGTTTTCGAAAATTTTCTCAGATCGATCCCATATTCCACCCACAAGTGTCCCTAAGTGAGTTACACTTGCCCTGAAAGGCGGGTCTAAAATCGAAAATTTAGGTTTTTCGAAAATTTTCTCAGATCGATCCCATATTCCACCCACAAGTGTCCCTAAGTGAGTTACACTTGCCCCTGAAACGGCGGGTCTAAAATCGAAAATTTAGGTTTTTCGAAAATTTTCTCAGATCGATCCCATATTCCACCCACAAGTGTCCCTAAGTGAGTTACACTTGCCCCTGAAAGGGCGGGTCTAAAATCGAAAATTTAGGTTTTTCGAAAATTTTCTCAGATCGATCCCATATTCCACCCACAAGTGTCCCTAAGTGAGTTACACTTGCCCCTGAAAGGGCGGGTCTAAAATCGAAAATTATGTTTTTCGAAAATTTTCTCAGATCGATCCCATATTCCACCCACAAGTGTACCAAAGTGAGTTACACTTGCCCCTGAAAGGGCGGGTCTAAAATCGAAAATTTAGGTTTTTCGAAAATTTTCTCAGATCGATCCCATATTCCACCCACAAGTGTCCCTAAGTGAGTTACACTTGCCCCTGAAAGGGCGGGTCTAAAATCGAAAATTTATGTTTTTCGAAAATTTTCTCAGATCGATCCCATATTCCACCCACAAGTGTCCCTAAGTGAGTTACACTTGCCCCTGAAAGGGCGGGTCTAAAATCGAAAATTTATGTTTTTCGAAAATTTTCTCAGATCGATCCCATATTCCACCCACAAGTGTCCCTAAGTGAGTTACACTTGCCCCTGAAAGGGCGGGTCTAAAATCGAAAATTTATGTTTTTCAAAAATGTTCTCAGATCGATCCCATATTCCACCCACAAGTGTCCCTAAGTGAGTTACACTTGCCCCTGAAAGGGCGGGTCTAAAATCGAAAATTTAGGTTTTTCGAAAATTTTCTCAGATCGATCCCATATTCCACCCACAAGTGTCCCTAAGTGAGTTACACTTGCCCCTAAAACGGCGGGTCTAAAATCGAAAATTTATGTTTTTCGAAAATTTTCTCAGATCGATCCCATATTCCACCCACAAGTGTCCCTAAGTGAGTTACACTTGCCCCTGAAAGCGGGTCTAAAATCGAAAATTTAGGTTTTCGAAAATTTTCTCAGATCGATCCCATATTCCACCCACAAGTGTCCCTAAGTGAGTTACACTTGCCCCTGAAAGGGCGGGTCTAAAATCGAAAATTTATGTTTTTCGAAAATTTTCTCAGATCGATCCCATATTCCACCCACAAGTGTCCCTAAGTGAGTTACACTTGCCCCTGAAAGGGCGGGTCTAAAATCGAAAATTTATGTTTTTCGAAAATTTTCTCAGATCGATCCCATATTCCACCCACAAGTGTCCCTAAGTGAGTTACACTTGCCCCTGAAAGGGCGGGTCTAAAATCGAAAATTTATGTTTTTCGAAAATTTTCTCAGATCGATCCCATATTCCACCCACAAGTGTACCAAAGTGAAGTTACACTTGCCCCTGAAAGGCAGGTCTAAAATCGAAAATTTAGGTTTTCGAAAATTTTCTCAGATCGATCCCATATTCCACCCACAAGTGTCCCTAAGTGAGTTACACTTGCCCCTGAAAGGGCGGGTCTAAAATCGAAAATTTAGGTTTTTCGAAAATTTTCTCAGATCGATCCCATATTCCACCCACAAGTGTCCCTAAGTGAGTTACACTTGCCCCTGAAAGGGCGGGTCTAAAATCGAAAATTTATGTTTTTCGAAAATTTTCTCAGATCGGTCCCATATTCCACCCACAAGTGTCTAAGTGAGTTACACTTGCCCCTGAAGGGCGGGTCTAAAATCGAAAATTTAGGTTTTTCGAAAATTTTCTCAGATCGATCCCATATTCCACCCACAAGTGTCCCTAAGTGAGTTACACTTGCCCCTGAAAAGGCGGGTCTAAAATCGAAAATTTAGGTTTTTCGAAAATTTTCTCAGATCGATCCCATATTCCACCCACAAGTGTCCCTAAGTGAGTTACACTTGCCCCTGAAAGGGCGGGTCTAAAATCGAAAATTTATGTTTTTGTAAAATTTTCTCAGATCGATCCCATATTCCACCCACAAGTGTCCCTAAGTGAGTTACACTTGCCCCTGAAAGGGCGGGTCTAAAATCGAAAATTTATGTTTTTCGAAAATTTTCTCAGATCGATCCCATATTCCACCCACAAGTGTACCAAAGTGAGTTACACTTGCCCCTGAAAGGGCGGGTCTAAAATCGAAAATTTATGTTTTTCGAAAATTTTCTCAGATCGATCCCATATTCCACCCACAAGTGTCCCTAAGTGAGTTACACTTGCCCCTGAAAGGGCGGGTCTAAAATCGAAAATTTAGGTTTTCGAAAATTTTCTCAGATCGATCCCATATTCCACCCACAAGTGTCCCAAGTGAGTTACACCCACTTGAAAGGGCGGGTCTAAAATCGAAAATTTAGGTTTTCGAAAATTTTCAGATCGATCCCATATTCCACCCACAAGTGTCCCTAAGTGAGTTACACTTGCCCTGAGGGCGGGTCTAAAATCGAAAATTTAGGTTTTTCGAAAATTTTCTCAGATCGATCCCATATTCCACACCACAAGTGGCCCTTAAAAGTGAGTTACACTTGCCCTGAAGGGCGGGTCTAAAATCGAAAATTTATGTTTTCGAAAATTTTCTCAGATCGATCCCATATTCCACCCAAAGTGTCCCTAAGTGAGTTACACTTGCCCCTGAAAGGGCGGGTCTAAAATCGAAAATTTAGGTTTTCGAAAATTTTCTCAGATCGTCCCATATTCCACCCACAAGTGTCCCTAAGTGAGTTACACTTGCCCTGAAAGGGCGGGTCTAAAATCGAAAATTTAGGTTTTCGAAAATTTTCTCAGATCGATCCCATATTCCACCCACAAGTGTCCTAAGTGAGTTACACTTGCCCTGAAAGGGCAGGTCTAAAATCGAAAATTTAGGTTTTTTTGAAAAATTTTTCTCGGATCGATCCGCATATTCCCACCACAAGTGTCCCTAAGTGAGTTACACTTGCCCCTGAAAGGGCGGGTCTAAAATCGAAAATTTAGGTTTTTCGAAAATTTTCTCAGATCGATCCCATATTCCACCCACAAGTGTACCAAAGTGAGTTACACTTGCCCCTGAAAGGGCGGGTCTAAAATCGAAAATTTATGTTTTTCGAAAATTTTCTCAGATCGGTCCCATATTCCACCCACAAGTGTCCCTAAGTGAGTTACACTTGCCCCTGAAAGGGCGGGTCTAAAATCGAAAATTTATGTTTTTGTAAAATTTTCTCAGATCGGTCCCATATTCCACCCACAAGTGTCCCAAAGTGAGTTACACTTGCCCCTGAAAGGGCGGGTCTAAAATCGAAAATTTATGTTTTTCGAAAATTTTCTCAGATCGGTCCCATATTCCACCCACAAGTGTCCCAAAGTGAGTTACACTTGCCCCTGAAAGGGCGGGTCTAAAATCGAAAATTTATGTTTTTCGAAAATTTTCTCAGATCGGTCCCATATTCCACCCACAAGTGTACCTAAGTGAGTTACACTTGCCCCCTGAAACCGGGTCTAAAATCGAAAATTTATGTTTTCGAAATTTTCTCAGATCGATCCCATATTCCACCCACAAGTGTCCCTAAGTGAGTTACACTTGCCCCTGAAAGGGCGGGTCTAAAATCGAAAATTTATGTTTTTCGAAAAATGCCAATTTTGGTGCCAAAACAGCATTTTCGGGCCAATTTTGCGTCAAAAAATGCTATTTTTAGGTCTAAAATCCCCATTTTTAGGTCTAAAAACCCCATTTTGGGCCAATTTTGCGTCAAAATATGCTATTTTTGGGCATAATTTCCGCATTTTTGGGCCAATTTTGTGTCTAAAAATGCAATTTTTGGGTCTAAAAACCCCATTTTCGGTCTAATTTTGGGTCAAAAAATGCCATTTTTTAGCCGATTCTGCGTCTAAAAATGCTATTTTTGGTGCCAAAACCGCATTTTTGGGCCAATTTTGCGTCTATAAATGATATTTTGAGGTCTAAAAACCCCATTTTCTGTCCAATTTTGCGTCAGAAAATGCCATTTTTAGGTCTAAAAACCTCATTTTGTGTCTAATTTTGCGCCAAAAAATGCAATTTTTGGGCCTAAAACCTCATTTTTGGGCATAAAAACCGAATTCTTGGACCCATTTTGCGTCTAAAAATGCCAATTTTGGGCCTAAAAACGGCATTTTCGGACCAATTTTGCGTCAAGAAATGCCATTTTTGGGCCTAAAAAACGCATTTTTGGGTCAAAAAAACGCATTTTCGGCCATAAAAACCGGATTTTTGGGCCAATTTTGCGTCTAAAAATGCTGTTTTTGGGTCTAAAAACCCCATTTTTGGGCCAATTTTGCGTCAAAAAATGCCATTTTTGGGCCAATTTTGCGTCTAAAAATGCTATTATTAGGTCTAAAAACCCTTTTTTTGTCCAATTTTCCGTCAAAAAATGCCATTTTTGGGCCTAGAAACCGCATTATTAGGCACATTTTACGTCTAAAAATGCTATTTTTGGTCATAATTTCCGCATTTTTGGGCCGATTCTGCGTCTAAAAATGCTATTTTTGGTGCCAAAACCGCATTTTTGGGCCAATTTTGTGCCTTAAAATGCTATTTTTGGGTCTAAAAACCCCATTTTCGGTCCAATTTTGCGTCAAAAAATGCCATTTTCGGGTCTAAAAACCGCATTTCTGGGCACATTTTTCGTTCAGAAATGCTATTCTTAACCATAAAACCGCATTTTAGGGCAATTGTGCGTCAAAATGCATAATTTCGGTGCCAAAACCGCATTTTCGGACCAATTTTGCGTCAAAAATGCCATTTTGGGCTAAAACCGCATTTTGGGCACATTTACGTCTAAATGTGCTATTTTGGTGTAAAAACCGCATTTTTGGGCCAATTTTCTAAAATGCTATTTTTAGTTCTAAAAAGCCATTATTTGTCAATTTTGCGTCAGAAACACCATTTTCAGGCCTAAAACCAACTTTTGGGCCTATTTTGCGTCTAAAAATGCCATTTTGGGCTAATTTTGCATCTAAAATGGCATTTTGGGCCAAAACAGCAATTTCGGACCATTTTTACTCAAAAACCCTTTTTGGACAAAAAACCGCATTGGGCTATTTTGCGTCAAAAATGCATTTTTGAGACCAATTTTGCGTTAAAAAAAAATGCCATTTTGGGGTCTAAAAACCGCATTTTGGGCCAATTTTGCTTCTAAAAATGGCATTTTGGGCCAAGAACAGCAATATCAGGCCATTTTGCGTCAAAACCTTTTTGGAACAAAAACCTAATGTTTAGGCTATTTGTCAAAACCGCATTTTTGGGGTATTTTGCGTCAAAATACAATTTCGGCCATAAAACCGCATTTGGGCCAATTTGCGTCTAAAATGCTATTTTAGGTCTAAAAACCCTTTTTTGTCAATTTGCGTCAAAATGCCATTTTGGGCCTAAAACCGCATTATTAGGCACATTTTGCGTCTAAAATGCTATTTTTGGCCATAAAATCCATTTTGGGCCGATTTTGCGTCTAAAATGCTATTTAGTTTACGCAAAACCGCATTTTTGGGCCAATTTGCGCCTTAAAATGCTATTTTGGGTCTAAATTTCTAGGCACATTTGCGTCTAAATGTCTTTTTATTTTGGTGCCAAAACCGCATTTTTAGGCCAAATTTTGCCCTCAAAATGCAATTTTAATATAAAACGCATTTTTGGCCAATTTTGCGTCTAAAAATGCTATTTTTAGGTCTAAAAACCCCTTTTTGTCCAATTTTGTCAAAACGTTTTTGGGCCTAAAAACTCCATTTTAGACACATTTGCGTCTAAAATGCTATTTTTGGCCATAATATCGCATTTTTGGGCCGATTTCACGTCTAAAAATGCTATTTATGGTGCCAAAACCGCATTTTTGGGCCAATTTGTGTCTTAAATGCTATTTTTAGATCTAAAACCCTTTTTGTCAATTTGCGTCAAAAAATGCCATTTTGGGCCTAAAACCGCATTATTAGACACATTTTACGTCTAAAAATGCTATTTTTGGCCATAATATCCTCATTTTTGGGCCGATTCTGCGTCTAAAAATGCTATTTATGGTGCCAAAACCGCATTTTTGGGGCCAATTTTGTGTCTTAAAATGCTATTTTTGGGTCTAAAAACCCCATTTTCGGTCCAATTTTGCGTCAAAAAATGCCATTTTTGGGCCTAAAAACCGCATTTCTGGGCACATTTTTCGTCCAGAAATGCTATTCTTGGCCATAAAAACCGCATTTTTGGGGCAATTGTGCGTCAAAAAATGTAATTTTCGGTGCCAAAACCGCATTTTCGGACCAATTTTGCGTCAAAAAATGCCATTTTTGGGCCTAAAAACCGCATTTCTGGGCACATTTTACGTCTAAATGTGCTATTTTTGGTGCCAAAACCGCATTTTTGGGCCAATTTTGCGTCTAAAAATGCTATTTTTAGCTCTAAAAACCCCATTATTTGTCCAATTTTGCGTCAGAAAATACCATTTTCGGGCCTAAAAACCGCTTTTTTGGGCCTATTTTGCGTCTAAAAATGGTATTTTTAGTTCTAAAAATCCCATTATTTGTCCAATTTTGCGTCAGAAAATACCATTTTCGGGCCTAAAAACCGCTTTTTTGGGCCTATTTTGCGTCTAAAAATGCCATTTTTGGGCTAATTTTGCATCTAAAAATGGCATTTTTGGGCCAAAAACAGCAATATCGGACCATTTTTGCGTCTAAAACCCCTTTTTTGGAGCAAAAAACCGCATTTTTGGGCTATTTTGCGTCAAAAAATGCAATTTTTGGACCAATTTTGCGTTAAAAAAAATGCCATTTTTGGGTCTAAAAACCGCATTTTTGGGCCAATTTTGCTTCTAAAAATGGCATTTTTGGGCCAAGAACAGCAATATCGGGCCATTTTTGCGTCTAAAACCCCTTTTGGAACAAAACCTAATGTTTGGCTATTTGCGTCAAAAACCGCATTTTGGGTATTTTGCGTCAAAATGCAATTTTCGGATAAAAACCGCATTTTGGGGCCAATTTTGCGTCTAAAATGCTATTTTAGGTCAAAAACTGCATCCAATTTGCGTCAAAAATGCCATTTTGGGCCTAAAACCCATTATTAAACATTTACGTCTAAAATGCTATTTTGGCCATAATATCCGCATTTTGGGCCGATTCTGCGTCTAAAATGCTATTTATGGTGCAAACCGCATTTTTGGGTAATTTTGTGTATAATGCTATTTTGGGTCTAAAACCGCATTTCTGGGCACATTTACGTCTAAAATGTGCTATTTTTGTGCAAAACCGCATTTTGGGTAATTTGCGTCAAAATGCAATTTTCAGCCATAAAACCGCATTTTTGGGCCATTTTGCGTCTAAAAATGCTATTTTAGGTCTAAAAACCCTTTTGTCAATTTGCGTCCAAAAATGCATTTTGGGCCTAAGAACTGCATTAATAGACATTTTACGTCTAAAATGCTATTTTTGTTCATAATATCCGTTTTGGGCCGATTTTGCGTCTAAAATGCTATTTGGTGCCAAAACCGCATTTTGGGGCCAATTTTGTGTCTTAAATGCTATTTTTGGGTCTAAAACCCTTTTTGTCCATTTTGCGTCAAAAATGCCATTTTGGGCCTAAAACCGCATTATTAGACACATTTGCGTCTAAAATGCTATTTTTGGCCATAATATCCGCATTTTGGGCCGATTCTGCGTCTAAAATGCTATTTATGGTGCAAAACCGCATTTAGACCAATTGTCTTAAAATGCTATTTTTGGTCTAAAACCGCATTTCTAGGTTTTGTTTACGTCTAAATGTACTATTTTTTGGCCAAAACCGCATTTTTAGACAATTTTGCCTCAAAATGCAATTTTTCAGCCATAAAACCGCATTTTGGGCCATTTTGCGTCTAAAATGCTATTTTAGGTCTAAAACCCTTTTTTGTCAATTTTGCGTCAAAAATGCCATTTTTGGGCCTAAAAACTGCATTATTAGACACATTTTACGTCTAAAAATGCTATTTTTGGCCATAATATCCGCATTTTTGGGCCGATTCTGCGTCTAAAAATGCTATTTATGGTGCCAAAACCGCATTTTTGGGGCCAATTTTGTGTCTTAAAATGCTATTTTTGGGTCTAAAAACCCTTTTTTTGTCCAATTTTGCGTCAAAAAATGCCATTTTTGGGCCTAAAAACCGCATTATTAGACACATTTTACGTCTAAAAATGCTATTTTTGGCCATAATATCCGCATTTTTGGGCCGATTCTGCGTCTAAAAATGCTATTTATGGTGCCAAAACCGCATTTTTGGGGCCAATTTTGTGTCTTAAAATGCTATTTTTGGGTCTAAAACCTTTTTGTCAATTTTTGCGTCTAAAATGCCATTTTGGGCTTAATTTGCATCTAAAAATGCCATTTTGGGCCAAAAAACAGCAATTTCGACCATTTTTGCGTCTAAAATGCCCTTTTGGAGCTAAAACCGCATTTTTGGGTTATTTTGCGTCAAAAATGCAATTTTTGGACTAATTTTGCGTCAGAAAATGTCATTTTTGGGTCTAAAACTGCATTTTTGGGCCAATTTTGCTTTCTAAAATGGTATTTTGGGGCCAAAACCGCAATATCGGGCCATTTTTGCGTCTAAAACCCTTTTTGGAACAAAACCTAATGTTTGCTTATTTTGCGTCAAAACCGCATTTTGGGGTATTTTGTCAAAAAATGCAATTTTTGGACCCATTTTGCGTCAAAATGCCATTTTGGGCTATTTGGCTCTAAAATGGCATTTTGCCGTTAGCACATTAGGACCATTTTGCGTCTAAAACCCCTTTTTTGGAGCAAAAAACCGCATTTTTGGGCTATTTTGCGTCAAAAAATGCAATTTTTGGACCAATTTTGCGTCAAAAAATGTCATTTTTGGGTCTAAAAACCGCATTTTTGGGCCAATTTTGCTTCTAAAAATGGCATTTTTGGGCCAAGAACAGCAATATCGGGCCATTTTTGCGTCTAAAACCCCTTTTTTGGAACAAAAAACCTAATGTTTGGGCTATTTTGCGTCAAAAACCGCATTTTTGGGGTATTTTGCGTCAAAAAATGCAATTTTTGGACCCATTTTGCGTCAAAAAATGCCATTCTTGGGCTAATTTTGCTTCTAAAAATGGCATTTTTTGGCCAAAAACAGCAATATCGGACCATTTTTGCGTCTAAAACCCCTTTTTTGGTGCAAAAAACCGCATTTTTGGGCTATTTTGCGTCAAAAAATGCCATTTTTGGGGGCAATTTTGCGTCTAAAAATGCCATTTTTGGGCCTAAAAACCGCATTTTTTAATATTTGAACTTTAGAACACAGGACGTAGAGAACAACGGGGGACATATCGGCGAAAGGAAAACCGTAAATAATAGATTTAAAAAAAATTCTGAGCGCGGTATGAAATTATATTTAACTCGTTCGCTACCGACCGTCACACACACAAATATGTGATGTGATATTTTTGCACAATTTACACACAAAGGCACGTTTGAACGTGTCGAGTATTGAACAGAATTATCAACTTCTAAAAGTGTAAAATGTACTCAGTCTGTACTCGGGGTCCGCTCAGTCGAGTTAGATTATTTACAGTCTTTATAACAGTCGAATAGAGGTCGTTTTAGCAGTATCAGTGAAAATAACGGGCAATAAGTTCAAGTTAAAAAGGAAAATTGTTACGTAAGTAGCTAGATATAAGCGAGCTATAAAAATTATTATTAAATTCGTGAACGATTTTTTCAAAATATATTCTCGGAATTAAATTTTCCGACGATTGTCCTACCGAAAAAGACCAAAAACCGTGCGAGAGGAGAAGGAAACGCGCGAAATCTGCGGTATCGTATCGTTCGTTTCCGGAATTTAATTTTTTTTCGACGCACCATATACGAAATAATATAAAGTCCTGTTGAAAACATTCAAAATGTTTTTTTCCGTCTCAACGGAATAATTAGTCTCAACAAAAAATCGTTCAATACCACTCATCGGAAGCATTGAGGATGGTTGGATCGATTCTGAAACTGCATTTTCGGTAAAAGTTATTCTAATTTAAATTTAAATCGAAGTATAGAAACCGCCGTTGGGTGGAATGGTTGTCGGCCGTGCCGCTGGGGGCGCTGCTCTCGGTGTACACAACGGCCGACTGATCGAAACTTATTTACTGGACGCACATTTCGAGAAAATAATTTGTAATTTCCCATTAATAAAACATCTATAATCACCCCGAAAATTCTGTTTCTTTTTTTTCTTTTTTTTCATTTTTTTCTTTTTTTAATTTTTTTCCATTTTTTTCCTTTTTATCTTTTTTTTCTTTCCCTACGTCTCCCCCCCTGTAATTTTTCTTTTTTTTCTCTCCTTTCTTTTTTCTCATTTTTCTCTTTTTTTTCCATTTTTTCTTTTTTTTCCCTTTTTTCTACATTTCACTACAACAACAACAAACAGAGTACATCATATTTATCGAGACAACTCTTTTAGTTTTACTCGATTGTGACAATAAATATATAATTCTTTTGATACCGACTGTTCGAAAGTATCGAGTTTAAGGGTTTTTTTTATTTTTCGGTCTCCGGGGTTAAAAAAGACTGAATTTTGAAAAGATAACTTGTGGAATATGATTTATAGGATATGATTTATGGAATATGATTGTGGAATATTGGCCTTGTTAATATAGGTTTTGTTTAGATTGTAAATGAGGTGGTGCCAGTTGCATTTCTCCAATTTTAACTTTTAAAATTACTGCACGATAGGAAAAATACAATACTTCAAATGGAATTAAAAATAAAAGTACCTTTAGTTGAGTTTGGAATTTCTAGCAGTTGTTGAGAGTTTAGCATTTATTTTAATTCCGAAGAATCATTTCACATTTAATACCCAGTTCAATCGGTTAAATGATGAATGTTCTATTTTTTCTAAATCATTTACAGGACGGGGCGAATAATGTTATGAGATTAAGAGATAAAAAAAAAGTGTTGTTCGGGGCTAAACATTGGAAATAAAGCTTATTGTTGAAATTTGAATTATTTGTAAACGACGGATAATGGCTGTTCGGTGGTTATTTATCATTTGATAGTGGCGCGTGAAATATTTGGAAAATGAATTTAAAAATAGTTTCAATCGGCTTTTTTCGGACACGCTAAATACCGGACATTACCTACATACATTTTTTGTATAATAACAAAAAAAAAAAATCCTACAATATACAACCGATTGTATCGCTTGTAAAACAGTTACAGAAAACTGATTCAATAATGTACGCAATGTGCATACATAATTTTGGTTCTCCCATTTTCTATATTTATTCTAGTTCGGAAATAAAAATAATTGCCGTTAATACTTGATAAAATTGTGCAAAAACGATTAGTTGTTTCCTTCTTATTTATCGTACAATCGACCTTTATTGTCGACTTATCGTAGTCTTTATTATAGACAAGCGAAGTGAGTTTGTCTAGGAATGAAAGTGAATGAGTGTAGCCGAACTGTGCCGAAACCGCACAGTTTTATAATAAAGTATCTCAATGACTCGAACGTCTTAGAATATTTTCACGTTCGACGTCTCCATTTGTTAATACGTTGAAATTTTGTTCAGAAACGAAATTCCGACTTTGCGTCGGGAAATTAAACGAAAACGACTCGAACGCTCGGACTCGGCCTCCTTTTGTTTACATTCGGTATATAATTTATAGAAACGCATACAGTTGAAAGTAATTCGATTGATTTGAAGTTTTAAAATTTTATTATAAATAAAATGTTTGTCGGCGAATAACTTTCATTAGACAATCCGCTTAATTACCGTGTAAATACAATTTGATACAGTCGAGCCGTTGTTTTAATCGGGCGCCAATTTCTTTTTTATAGAAATAATAAAGGCTACACAAATATGTAATATAAATATATTTCTATAGCAATCTCAATCTGAATCGTAGAAACAATTCAACAACTCGTTACTAATGTTGTATATATCGGCTAACAACAATCAATATTTTTCAAACAAATGTATTTATTATCAAATACAAATAAAAAAGATAGATACAAAAAGGGCTACACTGTAAACATGCAGTAACGTTATTCTAACTCTTACCCTTATAAAAAATAATGCCAATTAAGCGTTACAAATATTAAGTAAAAGTAAATTTTAATATGGTATAAATGAATTTGATAATTAAATCCAAATATGTTAAAAATTTGTCGAATTGTAAACATTCAGTAACCTTCCCAACGTTTAACTCTCCAATTGATAGGAACAAGGCCATTATTAAGATATTTGAATATTGTTTAGTCCACACAACAATGATAAATTAATTTAAATTAAATTTAAATTAATTTAAAGATTAAATTCGGGTAAATTTAAAGTTTGAATAATAAATTTGGGCCACACTATAAACATTCAGTAACCTTCTCATTGTTACAAAATAACACCACATTGGACTTATACAAATTTAGCATTAGCCGAAATCTGCCTAAAAACGATGGAAATTTTATTATTTCTGACTTAATATTTAAAATTAAAGAGAAATAATAATTAATTCGTACTATTCGCTGTCTCATTATTCGATTTATATTTGCGAAAAATTACCAATTGTCTCGGGTTACATTTTAACAGTTGGGAAACATTTTTAAAGGGTTCAAAAAAAAAAATGTTCAAACATTTAAAACATTGAAAACATTTAAAACAGTCGAAACATTGAAAAAGGCCAAAACATTGAAAACATTCGAAACGTTGAAAACATTCAAAACATTGGTAATAAATGTTCAGTTGTTGTAAAGAGCGGTCGTCGTTTTCTGATATTACGGTTCTGATATATTTTTTTCGCCCTGTAAATTGATAAATGCTTTATGTATAAAAACATATACGCGACTCGTGGGCGGGCGTTTAGAAATATTCGTCGCGACTAAGTTGGCCCGACTGGCGGTCGAAGTGTGTCGTGGGGACAAAGTTTCGTTAATCCCCGCCGCCGTCTTCGTTTCGTGGGGAGGCCCCCCCCTACGTATTTATATTATTGATATTTCTAGTTTTCAGCCAGCTGAGGGTGGAAAAACGCCTCAGTCATGACGACAGCGGCGAGACCGACTTTCGAGCCGGCGAGAGGCGGCCAGGGCCGCGGAGAGAAGGACCTCAGCGCTATATCAAAACAGTACTCCAGCCGTGATCTGCCCGGACATACAAAGCTCAAATTCAGGTCTCTTCGCCCTTTATTTTATACATACAAATACTTTGGTAAAGTTCCGGTCGATGCACAGGCCATAAAGATGTATTTAAGTCACCTGGGGGGGTTGGGTGGGGGCGATCTCGGAGGTCATAGGTCAATTCCCGATGTTCGGATGAGCTGAAATTACATATAAATATGTAACTACGATGACAGTGTAATATTCAGGTTCATCCCGGGTCATAGGGCGATCTCGGAGGTCATAGGTCAATTCCCGATGTTCGGATGAGCTGAAATTACATATAAATATGTAACTACGATGACAGTGTAATATTCAGGTTCATTCATATCTCGAGGTCATAGGTCAATTCCGATGTTCATGAGCTGAAATTACATATAAATATGTAACTCACGATGTATTCAGGTCATCCGGGTTCATGAGTCAATTCTATTCATAGTAACTTCGGTCAGGTATACAATTCATTCCATATGTATTCATACAAGTTCGATGTTGGATGAGCTGAAATTACATATAAATATGTAACTTCGATGACAGTGTAATATTCAGGTTCATCCGGTCATAGGGCGATCTCGGACATCATATTCCGATGTTGGATGAGCTGAAATTATATATAAATATGTAACTAATCATCGGAATAGGTCAAATGAGCTGAAATTATGTAAACGATGCAATATTCAGATTTGATCCAGGGTCGTAGGTGACCTCGGAGGTCATAGGTCAATTCCGATGTTCGGATGAGCTGAAATTCTGCATGACGGATGCAATATTCAGGTTTGATAGGGTGAAGGTCATAGGTCAATTCCAATGGATACTTTGGTAAAGTTCGGTCGATTTATTCCTGTGGAGATGGGGGTGGAATGAAAAAGGAAAAAATGCGACCAATTTTCACTAACGTATCAGATTTTTACAAGCTTTTATTATTCTATTTATTTAATTTCACATCGTGTCCTGTCGTCAAATCTCGCAACTTAAATTTGACCCATTTTCCCGATGTTCGGATGAAATTCTGCAAACACATGTAACTACGACGACAATGCAATATTCAGGTTTGATCCCGGGTCGTAGGTGACCTCGGAGGTCATAGGTCAATTCCCAATGTATTATACATAGATATACTTTGGTAAAGTTCCGGTCGATGCACAGGCCATAAAGATGTATTTAAGTACCTGGGGGGTGGAATGAAAAAGGAAAAATCGACCAATTTTCACTAACGTATCAGATTTTACGCTTTTATTATTCTATTTATTTAATTTCACATCGTGTCTGTGCGTCAAATCCTACGCTACTTAAATTTGACCCATTTCGATGTTCGGATGAAATTCGCATACACATGTAACTACGACGACAGTGCAATATTCAGGTTCTGATCATCTGGTCGGTCGTAGGTGACCTCGGAGGTCATAGGTCAATTCCCAATGTATTATACATATAAATACTTTGGTAAAGTTCTGGTCGATGTCTAGGCCATAAAGATGTATTTAAGTACCTGTGGGGGGGTGGAATGAAAAAGGAAAAAATGCGACCAATTTTCACTAACGTATCAGATTTTTACAAGCTTTTATTATTCTATTTATTTAATTTCACATCGTGTCCCGTCGTCAAATCTCGCAACGTAAATTTGACCCATTTTCCCGATGTTCGGATGAGCTGAAATTACACATAAATGTGTAACTCCGACGATGATGCAATATTCAGGTTTGATCCCGGGGTCGTAGGTAACCTCGGAGGTCGTAGGTCAATTCCCAATGTTCGGATGAGCTGCAATTTTGCATACGCGTGTAATTCCGACGACAATGCAATTTTTTTGGGTTCATCCCCGGTTCATTCATAAACGGAGTGAAATTTCTGTCAAGACTAAAAATTGGGTAATAAAAAAAATACTTTTTAAAAACACGCTTTCATTTAAATGCACCAAAAAGGAGAAAATAATTTCTCCACACACACACACACACACACCACAATTTCCTTACAATTAATCGAATCTAAAAAATGAAAAGTGTGGGCGTCAAACATGCGGGGAAAAATGCAAATTCTACTTCAAATAGACACAAAGGGTCAAGATTTATGAGCCATTCTCACGAAAAAAGCTATAATTATTTGTCGTAAAATCTCGATAAATTGAAATGCGACCTGAAAGTTACACAAAGTTACCCTCCCCCCACAGAGGGTTAACAATTTAATGTCTGCTGTTGTGTTATCGGTTTACCTCCCACTTGAGGTCCTTGAAGCGGACTTAGAGTGTCTGGATCTCTCGTGTACGACGTATCGATATTACGAAGCCACGCCGACTTAGCCCGTCGACAGTAAATTTTAACCGAACTTCGTAACGGAAGATTGTTTAACCGGGCGTAACGATTCATGTGGTGATGTGATTCAGGAATTTCAAAGGACGTGTGCCTCCAATACCGAACTAATTTGCAATACGTAATCTGTAGCGCTAATAGAATTTTTTATTTTTTCTGCCGACACAGGGAACACGGACAGGGCACTGCCGAGGAACTGCGCAGCCGCGATTTCAGGAAGGACCTCGACGAAAGGGAAAGGGAGAAGGAGAAGACGGCCGGCGGTCGTGGCGCAGTCAGAGCGCTTCCTCCTCTGCCCAACGAACAACAGTCAGTACACGCCGTTCGGATACCTTTAAACGATTTTATTTAATTTAATATACCTGTTTTGTGGTCTGCGACGGGTTGGAATACCCCTCTGGAGGATGTTTCTGTCTCCTCTCGCCGCGGTTCGGTCTTTTCCTAGACCGGTTTGTCGGCCGCTCGCCGTCTTCAGTAGCGCTGTGTCAGTAGTCACCGTTAGCACTTTGGATGTTTTTTGCGCGTCCTCACTTGAAAGTGACAGTGCAGTGCTAACAGTGACGGTAGTAACACAGCGCTACTGAAGATGGCACGTGGCCGAAACCCCGGTCTAGCAAAAGACCAAACCGCGGCGAGAAGAGACGGAAACATCACGAACCTACAGATTTTATTTAACTCGTTCGCTACCGACATATATGCGATAGATATTTTTGCACAATTTACACACAAAGGCACGTTTGAACGTGTCGAGTATTGAACAGAATTATCAACTTCTAAAAGTGTAAAATGTACTCAGTCTGTACTCGGGGTCCGCTCAGTCGAGTTAAATTATTTATAACTGTCGAATAGAGGTCGTTTTAGCGGGTTAAATTTAAAAAGGAAAAGATTTTGCCGGATAAACAATTTCCTAACGGAAAACACAATTTTTAAAATTTGAACGAATTGAAAACACTCTGCAAATATATCCCATTATGCTACAATTATATATATGTATATATAAATATATATTGGGTTAAAAACTAAGTAATTGCGGAATTCACCGACAAGTGGCGTTGTACATATTTTTAATCTGCGTCAGTACATCTTTGCACAGATAAGATTCTTCGATACGTTATTATTCGGTCCTTTCTGAAACATTCGGTATCAAAATTACATTGAATTGTTTGTGTGTTTATAAAAAGCTAAAACACGGTGAACCGAAGCGAGTGTTTACGTCGCATTTCGCTTTTTTATTTTCGCAAACCTGTTAATGTCTCGCGGGCTCGTAAAAAGTTGTACGCCGTGTACGGTGACGAAGCTTTAAAAGAACGGCAGTGTCGGTGCACCGGTTCGCGAAATTCCGTTCGGGGAATTTTTCGTTAAAAGACGAGGAGCTCTGAGGACGTCCGGTGGAGGTCGACGATGACCGAATAAAGGCCGTAGTTCGACACTGGGACATTGCGGAGAAGCCGAATGTATCTTATCAGTGCATTCGAAACCATCTACGGCATATCTGTGCAAAGATATACTGACGTACTTAAAATATGTACGATGCTAGTTGTCGGTGAATATCGCAATCGCTTAGTCGTCAAACCAGATATAATCTGTTGTGTTGTCGCAGCAAGAGGCTGAAATTGGATCAGGTGCCGGCGGCGAGTTTGGACGCCGACGATCCGATAGACGACGACGATTCTGACGACGGCGACAGCGAGGACGACACCGCCGTCCTCCTGGCGGAGCTGGCGCGAATACGCAAAGAGAGAGCCGCCGACCACATCAGAAAGGTAACAAAACCGAACGTCGGTTACAATTGGCGAAACTAATTCAAAATCGAATTGCAAAGAAAACGGACAAACGATTACCCCAAATGTTGTGTCGAACGCGCTACGGAATAAAAGGTAACGATAGAGCCGATGCACTAACAAAAGAGGCGTATTCTCTGACTGAAATTTACCTCAGAAACAAAGTCAGAACAGAATTATTCTATGACATCTACAAAAAGGGGCCCTAAATGACCCAAGTGCATATCACCTAAAGGAAAATTGCGTTATAAAAATAGTGACAAAAACTCAAATTTATATGCCGTTTCGTCTTGAAATATGACACCGATCCGGTGTTTCGCATTGCTTTCTATTTCCTTGAAGTGGGGGACGCTGATGAAAAGAAAAACTAATATATATCTTACGAAATATGTAACCATTTTCATATGTGTTTACGTTAATAATGTAATATATACGTAACCCGACCGAACCGCGGCGAGGGTACGGTCGCCGTACGGAGAAAACTCCGATTAAACGTTTCTGACGAGTCTTAACTCGTTCGCCGGCAGCAGACCCGTCTGCGTACGCAAGTCTGCGTTACGATATGGACTTTTCAGAAATACATTTTGATTCGTTACATAGGCAAGATTGAGAATGAAGAAATACATTTTTAACGACCAGTCCAACACAAATTGACGACACGCTTTCTGTATTTTTTTTGTTCTCCGAATAATTTTTAATCCACTTATATTTTTTGTCGTTTTTTTTTTTTTTCCCCCAGGAAAATGAAAAGAGACAAGAAGAAGAAAGAATACGAATGGAAAATATACTGAGCGGTAATCCGCTCTTGAACTACAGTTCACAGGCTCCCAAATCAGACCTCAAGGTTTTTATTTTATTTATTACTATTATTATTATTTTACACTCATAAAATAGAATTTTCATTAATTACTCGCCCCTTCTCGGATATTTTTTGTATAACGGGGGGACCGATTGGTCCACGGAATATAAAGATTTGCGAATTCGCCACCATTCTTGCAGAGTAAAGTTGGGGCGACCGTATAAAAAAAAAAAAAAAAAATCAAATTCAACACCCGATAGTTTAAGGTCAGTTAATGTCGCGATCGCGCGCTTTCGTTGTCGGACAATATTTAAAAATAATGAAAGTTCGGCCATATAGGCGTGTAGCCGTCGTGCACATTTCAATCGATAAATAGAATGGCGTCGTCCGATATTGCCGATATGTATAGGCGGCGATAGAGGCTATACGAACGTCCGTCGCACATTCAATCGATAAATAAAGAATGGTGTCAGCGGATATTTGCCGATATAGACGTATAACCGTCGATAACTAGAGAACGGCGTGCGATAATCGGTTATAGCCGTCCGATATTTGCCGATATGTAAGCTGACGGCTACCGTCCGACCGACGAACGACGGCTGTAGCGTGCACATTTAATCGATAACTAGAGAACGGCGTCAGTGCGAAATGACGGCTATAGCCGTCCGATATTTGCCGATATGCGAACGACGGCTAGCCATCGCACCTTTTAATCGATAAATAAAGCGTCAGTGCGAAATGACGGCTATAGCCATCGTCCGATATTTGCCGAATCGAGCCATAAATAAGAGAACGGCGTCAGTGCGAAATGACGGCTATAGCCGTCCGATATTTGCCGATATGTAGGCGAACGACGGCTGTAGCCGTCGTGCACATTTTAATCGATAAATAATATAGAACGACGGCGGCGTCACCTTTTAATCGTAACAGAGAACGAAAATGACGCGGCCGATATTTGCCGAGCCGTCCGATATTTGCCGATATAGGCGAGCAGCGGCTGTAGCCGTCCGTGCACCTTTTAATCGATAAATAAAGAAAGCGGCGTCAGTGCGAAAATTATAGCCGTCCGATATTTGCCGATATGTAGGCGAGCCAGCGGCTATAACGTCGCCGATATAGGGCGACGGCTCGATAACTAGAGAAGCGGCGTCAGTGCGAAATGACGGCTATAGCCATCCGATATGTAGGCGAACGACGGCTGTAGCCGTCGTGCACATTTAATCGATAAATAAAGAACGGCGTCAGTGCGAAATGACGGCTATAGCCGTCCGATATTTGCCGATATGTAGGCGAACGACGGCTGTAGCCATCGTGCACCTTTTAATCGATAAATAAAGAACGGCGTCAGTGCGAAATGACGGCTATAGCCGTCCGATATTTGCCGATATGTAGGCGAACGACGGCTGTAGCCATCGTGCACATTTTAATCGATAAATAAATAACGGCGTCAGTGCGAAATGACACGACAACTGAATAGCCGTCGACAGTTTTTTCTGCAAAAACTGTCGTAAGTCAAATGTGATAATTTTCACTTCCGAATATACAAGTTACAATCGATCTCATCCGGCAGCCGTAAACGATTGAAAAAAAAAGTGTTTCTGAGCGACATCGTCGAAAATAAAAAGTGTCCGGCGACGGGTCAACTTCGTCAACTGCGAAGAGTTTAGGATCGACTGTGGCGACGCTGAACATATCTGGCCGTTCGAATATCAATATCGACTTTCGGTGCCTGAGAGTGTTTGTGAACATCGACAATGAGTGGATGCGGATTTATCGAACGAAATCATTTTTAGCGACGAAGCGCATTTTCACCTCGACTGTGATGGTGATGACTCCGTTCGTACTGACCCTAAACTGTCGGCTGTCGAATTTGGTTTTTTTTTTTTTTAATACGGTCGCAACAACATTACCGCAAGAACGGTGTGGCGAATTCACAAATCCAGGCGAACCATTCTTGCAGTATAAACCGTATTAAAAAGAAAAAAAAACCCCATTCGACAGCCGATAGTTTAGGGGTCAGTACGAATGGAGTCATCACCGTCGAAAGATGAAAATGATGAAGCTTCATCGGTAAAAACGATTTTTTTCGAAAGATCCGCATCATCCACTCGATCCACTGTTCCGCGACTGAGGCCGCCAAAGTGTCATTATTTTTAAATATTGTCCAACAATGAAAACACCGTTGTTCTATCGTTTTGTACCGACCCTAAACTATCGGCTGTCGAATGGTTTTTTTTATAACTTCACTGCAAGAATTGTGGAAAATTCAAATCTTGCATTAATTTTGGTACACCTTTATATATATATATATATATATATATATATATATATATGTGTGGCGCTGAATAATCACCGGGACAGAATTTGCGCTGAATGTTTTGTTGAATACGGTCGCGACAACTTTACTGCAAAAACGGTGGCGAATTCACAAATCTTGCGTTAATTTTGGAACAACCCTTTATAAGCGGTTACTTGAAAATATAATATCGGATAACTTGGACGTCGGCTCACGAGCCGCAGTCGAGTGTAAGCCCCTACGATGACGAACGGGGTGAATATAAGAGAAGTTTACGAGTGTTTAAACGTCAGGTGAAGCGGAGGTGGGACGACGACGTCGTATTCAAAAACTGCGCCAGATCTGAGCCGGAGAAGAAGAACCATTTCATCAACGACTCGCTCAGATCTGACTTCCACCGCAAGTTCATGGAGAAGTACATCAAGTGATCGGGCGATCGCCACATTCGACACAAAGTTTGCATTTCGCTTCGTTTTGTTTTTTTTTTGTATCTCAATAAGTTTTCTACCGAAATTGTCTTGTAAATATATTAATTGTAAAAAAAAACAACAACGTATTCCGTTCGTAGTAGAGCGAGACCCGCGCCCGACTAATGTATTCGAAATGTATCGTTGGGTATTTTTTAATATACCGAAATGAAATACACGTAATCTCAATTTTTTTTTTTATTATTATTCCCCCAAAAACTGTGTTCTCTACATCGAGTTGTCCGACAAAAAAATTTTGAAATGTAAATACATCATAAAAACGTAGATATATGTATTGTCTTCGTAACGGTAACGTTTTGCTTTTAAAGCGAAGTAACTAGTCGAATAATTTTAATTTTGAATTTCTGGACTCTGCGGTTCAAAAATCCGTCCCGAATGCCGTTTGTAAATTATGTAATTAGGATTTGTAGTGCACTGGTTGGAGAGACGAAAACATTTTATACAAAAACATGTCGCTCGTAATGTGATCGAATACTTCGTTCATTATTTTCCTAGATCTATAACTGCGCAATACAATTATATCAGCGATGTTAATATTTTCCGCAGTACTAAGTTTTGACAGTTTTTAAATTATTTTTTTTCTCAACGCCTAACTAAGACTACGACTGTGAATCCCGACAACAAATCTTTTGTATTGAACTTTTTATCCGAGAGATACCAAATTTTATTCAATTACAGATAATTCGAATAGCCGAGTCGAACGATATGAACTTTCAAGGTATGTGGGTAAGAAAAAGTAATTGCGGAAAAGATTATCCAAAGAGATTTTTGCCTAACGCCACAGTAAATTCCAGTAGATATTTGGTTTCGTGTAAGAAATTGTTGATAAATTAGTGGGGGGCGAATTACATTTTATTTTTTATGAAAATTTGTTTTGTGGCGAAATTTTGTTGTATAGGCATTTAAAGTTTTGAGTTGTTTGAGGGGGGCGCCGGATTTTTTTGGAAAAATTGGCTTACTGCCGATATACAAACGTAATGATAAATTAGTGGGGGGGAATTCCATTTTATTTTTTATGAAAATTTGTTTTGTGGCCGAAATTTTGTTGTATGGGCATTTAAAGTTTTGAGTTGTTTGGGGGGGATTTTTTTTTGGAAAAAACTGGCTTATGGCCGCTATACAAACGTAATTATATTATAACGTGAATAACGTAACGGTTTATTTTTTAAACTATTTTTATAACGTAAAATAATTATATATATATATATATATATATATATATATATATATATATGTATAAATATCGTTGTCGCGAAGTGGTCAACAGGCGGGTGGGTTGTATTGGCCTATTTCCTTATAGAATAAGATGGAACTTTTCGGAAAATTCCTTTTTCTTCTCACTATTTATTATTGAACTGTATGATTTTTTTTCTTTAACATTAACGTGTAATAGATTAGCTCGAAAGTCGTACCGCACGGGGAATTGTCTTAGTTCGTTATATACAATTATTTAGGTTTTCTCTTGTCAGTATTAAAACTAGGCGTGAATTTTTATTCGCCCTATAATATTTGTTTAATAAATTGTCTCGTCGTGTTTTATGTATAGTTTTTATGTTTTTTGTACGGGAACATTTTAAATGGTACAGTTGGCAACGGAGACGGCTTATTGTTGCGGAGTGCGCACCCCCCCCTCCCCCCCAGTGTTTGTTGACAGATCGTGGTAGTAAGTTGTTGGGTAATTTCAGTCGCGTTTTCATTGTTGAAAAATGACTGGGCTGGGTTTCGGTGTATTTCAGCTGCGTTCTGTGTCTGTGCGGTGGGACGCTCTCCGGCCTCTACACGGACAACGGTCGCGGCCAGACTGTGATGCAGGAGGCGATGTCGGCCGAAGACAGGCTGATGGTGGAGGAACGTCTTCTCGGCCTGTTGGGCGTTGCTGAGAGGCCGAGGCTGAGGGGCCGCGGTGGTGGTGGCGCCGCCGCCGCCGCCGCCTCCCTACTGCCGCGGGCCGCCCCCAAATTCCTGCTCGACGTCTACTCCTCGCTGGCCGGCCAGGACGACGACGAGTCATCCTCCTCCTCTTCTTCATCGCCGACGATGCCGCCCCTACTCAGCTCGGAGTTCAACCTGAGCGGCCGCGACCTCCAGGCGATCAGGGACAGCGACGTCATCATGACACTCACATCCCAACGTAACTAGTTTAATATACCTGTTTTGCGGTCTGCGAGGGGTTGGAATACCGTAGGTTCGTGATGTTTCTGTCTCCTCTCTCGCTGCGGTTTGGTCTTTTGCTAGACCGCGGTTTGTCGGCCGCTCGCCATCTTCAGTAGCGCTGTGTTAGCACTTTGGATGTATTTCGGGCATCCTCACTGCCCCCACTGTCACTTTCACACGTACTGTCAGTACAGGCAATCGTAGCCGCACTGTAGGCGGTGCGTACAGTTGCTAGGGAAGCGTTAAATTTAGTATCGTTTAAGTCGCGTCGCTATCGATCTTCTCGACTAACCGGGCCCGGGGGCGAGTCATTAGATTAGTCCTCGCGCGGAAATCCCCGCACACGGCTCAAAAGAATCGACTTAAACCGGGCAATTTGGACTCTCAAGGCCGTCACTAGAACGGACATCGAAATTGACCTCGACTAACAAACTGACAGTAGACAAAGCGATACTAAAATCGACACGGACATAGAGGTATTGAGCTATGGGGTTCCACCACCGAGATATCCGACATCCAAGAAGAGATTACAGTCAAAAGTCCTTCCAGTACCGTCCTTAATGCTCCCCCCCCCCCTCCCAGGGCGGGAGAAAGGCGGGAGTGGAACTTCGGGAACCGGGACTGTCGGGGGTATGTTGAGGGGTCATTACGGATTGTCTGGTTGGAAACATACCCCCCGGGGGGGGGAGCATTAACTCATTCCCTACTGACCGTCACACATATTGGACAGATATTTTTGCACAATTTACACACAAAGGCACGTTTGAACGTGTCGAGTATTGAACAGAATTGTCAAGTTCTAAAAGTGTAAAATGTACTCAGTCTGTACTCGGGGTCCGCTCAGTCGCGTTAGATTATTTACAGTCTTTATAACAGTCGAATAGAGGTCATATTTTAGCGGGTTGAATTTAAAAAGGAAAAGATTTTGCGAAGCGAAATTATTAAAATTGTTACGTAAGTAGCCGGATATAAGCGAGCTATAAAAATTATTATGACAGTTAATATTTTTTAACGGAAACATATCTCTCGACAAAATGACGAATTTTCGTAAAATAAAATGAATTTCGTATCGATAAATTGTATTTATATTTCTTTTGGCTTATAATCAATTTCTTTTAATTTAATGCGACACGTGTATGCGACACGTGGGCTACAGTGTTCAGTTTTTATCTCTAGGCCGGCGTCACATATTTGTGTGTCAGTTTAAAAGAATATTTATTTCACTTTTTTAGACTGTTCTAAATACAAACACACGTAAAATCTATTCCAATTGATTTCGTATAATTGCGAAAAAAATCTTGGGCTACGGTGGACGTTTTCTCCAGAAGAGAACCCCCCCCGTTAGTGAACCGGTTAATGCTGGTAAATTAAACGGGTTTATTTGCATATTAATACTTCGTTTTCAGGGAGGCACGTGCCCAATGTGAGGCACGAGAGGGGCAAGCGGTTGTGGTTCGACGTCTCCGAAATACCGGCCGGTAGCGACCTCGTCGGCGCCGAGCTCAGGCTCTACCAGACGGCCAACTACTCGCTCTTTCCGAAACAGACGTACACGCTGACCGTATACACGGTGCTCAACAACGAAAGGTAAACGCCCACCACCACCACGACACAGGCCCCCGCCCCCCGGAATATCGTATATTTTTCATACCCCCGATATGGCGATATTTCGAAAGCCGAATTTTTCATCAATCCACAATGTCGCAACTAGCCAATAATAAAATATAACTAATATTACATACATTCTACTTTCGCACTTACTTTACAGTTTCTAGGGGGGGGGCTATATGGAATATCAAAACTAGATGTAGAAGCCGGGGCTGTGTGTATTAACTGCGATTTTACCGCAGTGTATTCATTGGTTTTACAACTAAGTAATTGCGGAATTCGCCGACAAGTGGCGTTGTACACATTTTTAAGTACGTCACAGTACATCTACAGCACAGATAAACCGCGTAGACGGTTTCGAATGCGCTGATAAGATACATTCGGCTTCTCTGCAATGTCCCAGTGTTGTGAACTTACGGCCTTTATTCAGGGGTCATCATTCGACCTCCTGAGCTCCTCGCCTTTTAACGAAAAATCCCCGACCGAATTTCGCGAACCGGTACCGACACCGCCGTTCTCTTTTAAGGCTTCATCACCGTAGACGGCGTACTTTTTATGAGCCTGCGACGCTAACACCTTTGCAGTGATAAAAAAGCGAAATTTGACGGAAACGCCCGCACACGCAATTCGACCGGTCGATGTAATTTCGATACCGAATGTTTGACAGAAAGGACCGAATAATAACGTATCGAAGAATCTTATCCGCGCAAAAATGTTGACGTACTTAAAAATATGTACGCCGCTTGTCGGTGAATTTCCCAATTACTTAGTTGTCAGCCCAGTATATATATATATATAATTGTAGCATAATGGGATATATTTGCAGAGTGTTTTCAATTCGTTCAAATTTTAAAAAATGTGTTTTCGTCAGGAAATTGTTTTTCCGGCAAATTCTTCAAACGCCACTCGTCGGTGAATTCCGCAATCGCTTAGTCGTCGACCTGTGTTTGCTTCGGTGTTTTGGGAAATATTATTATTATTGGGTCGGGAGGTTTTTTTTTTATTTTAAATCGCGTCCGTTGTCGCAGGGAAAAGGAGCTGGAGTACGTGGACAGCGTGAAGACGAGCGGCGACCACCACGGTTGGCTGATCATGAACATGACGAGGCCGCTGACGCGGTGGATGGCGCACCCTCAGCGCAACAGGGGCCTCTACCTGTCGCTGCACCTCGAGCACTATTCAGGTATACAATTTTACCGAGGTACAACGGCCGAAAAAAAAACCGAGACGGGCGCAGGGGAAATCTACGATAGTTTTCTAATTTGATATACCCGTTTTGTGGTCTGCGGCGGGTTGGAATACTGTAGATTTCGCGATGTTTCTGTCTCCCGTCTCGCCGCTGTTCGGTCTTTCGCTAATATAGCATAAAACAATCCTCCGAGTCGCCAAGAACAACGGATATCCCGCCGGCGCGATAACAAAACCGTTAAAAAAAAAGAAAAGAAGAAGCCCACAAAGAACCTCACGAAAATGGGCCACATTCACTTACACTGGCCCACCGCACAACCTACAAAATCATCGACATATTTTAGAAAACTAAAATTCGGAATATCGTACAGAACAACCGATAGACTGGAAAAACACATCGACACACGACAACAAAATAAACGCAAACAAAGCGGGATATACGAGATAACATGCGGATCGTGCGACGGAGTTTACATCGGCCAAACCGGGCGAAAAATTGAGGACATATCTGACAAGGGACATATCAGAGCCATAAAATACAAAACGGGTATTCGTATTTTGCCAACCACATCATAAACTCCCCGGACACGAAACAATGAACATCGAAAGATCCATTAAAGTTATTAGACCCGGGCAAGAAAGGGAAAGAATTGGATATTATAGAAAACCTGGAAATCTTCGAACGTAAGAAAAACAAAATTATAAATGAGAAAATTAATTCAATCTGACTCACACTTAGAAAACGGATTAACAAAATCCGAAGACAAACATAACCCCCAATAACAATAACGGAACACATATATATATATATATATATATATATATATATATATATATATATAAACGACTGACAGACACTACAGTACACGTGAAAGTGACAGTGGGGCAGTAGGATGGCAAAAACATCCAAAGTGCTAACAGTGACTGACACAGCGCTACTGAAGACGGCATGGCTGTAAACCGGTCTAGCAAAAGACCAGACCAGTGAGAATAGACAGAAACATTATGAACCTACGGAACAACAGAACACATATATATATAAATGACTGACATACTGACAGACACTACAGTACATGTGATAGTGACGGTGGGCACTGAGGATGCCCAAAAAAAACATCCAAAGTGCTAACAGTGACTGACAACACAGCGCTACTGAAGACGGCGAGCGGCCAACAAACCGGTCTAGCAAAAGACCAGACCAGTGAGAATAGACAGAAACATTATGAACCTACGGAACAACAGAACACATATATATATAAATGACTGACATACTGACAGACACTACAGTACATGTGAAAGTGACGGTGGGCACTGAGGATGCCCCCAGAAAACATCCAAAGTGCTAACAGTGACAGTAACACAGTGCTACAAACCGGTCTAGCAAAAGACCAAACTGGCGAGAGGAGACAGAAACATCACGAACCTACAGGGTATTCCAACCCGTCGCAGACCACAAAACAGGTATATTAAATTAAATAAAATCGTTTAAAAGTATCGAACGGACTACTGACTGTTGTTCGTTGGGGAGAGGCGGAAGCGGTCTGACTGCGCCACGACCGCCGGCCGTCTTCTCCTTCTCCGTTTCCCTTTCGTCGAGGTCCTTCCTGAAATCGCGGCGCCGAAACGCCACGAACCTACAGTACGATTGTTTTCGTCCGTACAGTGAAGGAGCTGCTGCCCGAAGACATCGGTATAACGACGTCGGATTCGGGCGGCAAGGAGCCGTTCATGGTGGTGTTCCTGAGCTGCGGTGCGGAGGGCAACCGGCCGGTGATGGTGGCCGGAGGCGGGCCGAAGAGGCCGAGGAGGCAGGCCGGCAACGCGTCGAGGAGGCGCAAGAAGACGGCCGAGACGAGCTCGCTGCACAACCCGCTGTTGGAGAGGTCGCCGGCGTGGACGAGGCCGCACAACACGTGCCAGATACAGACGCTCTACGTCAGCTTCAAGGACCTCAAGTGGGAGGTGATTCAATTCTTACCTTCGACTATTGTAACTTCCGGGTCGCGTTTCAATTTACCGAGATTTTACCGCAAATAATTATAGCTGTTGGAGGCACGCGTCCGTTGAAATACCCGGTTCACATCGCAGCGTCAATCGTTACGCCCGGTTAAACAATCTTCAGTTACGAAGTTCGGTGAAAAATTTACTGTAGACGGGTTACGTCGTACGCGACAGATCCGGAGAGATACAGACGCTCTAAGTCGGCATCAATGACCTCAACTGGGTGGTAAACCGATAACACAACAGTAGACATTAAATTGTTAACCCTCTACATGGGGGATCGTGTTTCAATTTATCGAGATTTTACCGCAAATAATTATAGCTTTTTTCGTGATAATGGCGCATAAATTTTGACCCATTGCAGTCGAAGGCTCCGCCCACGGATGCGAATAATTTTCAGTTTTTAACGTAAGGACAAAAACAAATCGTAACAACTATTTATAGGATATTTCGCTTTCGGCGACAAATGACGCCTGATTATTATGCTCTCGATAATCGCGGTTTGAGCGAAATTCCGCACTTCAGTCAAGTCCTGTTATTCGGGGCAGTAGAGTGTATCAGATTCAAGTTTATCCGTCGTTTTTATATTTCGAATTCGTATTTATATCCCCGATACGGCGAATAGAAGAAAAATTTGTGAAAATTATTGGCGATATCGGACAGTAAGTAGCGACGAATTAAAATTTGAAGTTTATAGCGAACATAATGTAAATAATATAGACACGCTCTTAGCCGCGATAACGCCGACTATATTGAACTAAGCTACGAATCCGATTCTAACGATAGTGATATATTTCCCGTTATACGACGTATACGTACCGAAAATTGAAAGTGATATCGAGGAGGGATACAAAAGTGATAGAGGAGAAAATGTAGAAGAGACAGAGCGGATTCGACTGAAAATGACGAATGGATAGATGTTTCGGAAGTGGATAATATTCCGCCTCGCACAAATTTCCGACGATATAAAAGAACCGTTAGATTGTTTTCGATTATACTTTACGGATACATCGATCGATTCCGTTAATAAAAGAGACAAATGATAATATGTCCGGTACGTGTTGCTGGTAATGTTTAAACGGGAAATTTTTTTTTCATTCGCGTATATAAGTTTATAATTGCTGTATTTTCGTTACCCCCAATTTTTTTTTCGGATTTAAAATAAAAAATTGGGGTCCGTAGAGGGTTAAAAAATGTTAGGCCAAATAAAAATATTAGGTACTTACCATTTAACTTGGAGGGGGAGGGCCACGTGTATTCCTAGTCATATTTTCGGCTTTGTGCATCGTTTTACCGATTAAACAATGTTCCGTTACAAATTTCAATGTCCTCAAACGAGACACCGATTGAAACTCGGTTTGAGGAATTCAAACTGTACGTTAATTCCGGTTTTCTTTTCGTTTCATTCCGTCGCCAGGATTGGATAATAGCTCCGGTCGGCTACGAGGCTTTCTACTGCAGCGGCGAGTGCAATTTCCCGTTGAACGCCGTAATGAACGCTACGAACCACGCCGTCGTCCAGACCCTCGTCCACCTGATGAATCCAGTCCTGGCGCCGAAACCGTGCTGCGCGCCGACCAAACTGTCGACGATATCGGTCCTATTCCTCGTCGATACGTCCAACGTCGTTCTCAAGAAGTACAAAAATATGGTCGTCAAAAGTTGCGGCTGTCACTGATGAAGGAATATCAGCGTTTCTCGGCGCTATTCCGCTATTGCTACAGGATTTTATTATTCTTTTTTTTTCTCTTTTTTTTTAATTTAAATTATCCGAGAGTCGACAATATAATAAACACTGTAAAGATAGTTTTAAAAATATTTCGAGAATAAGTTATCGAGTATCGGATAAAATACGATAGAAATCTCTCTCTCTCTCTCCGTATAGAAATAATGCCGGGAAAATTGATTCTGCGACAATACATTTCGATCCGCCATCGTTTGTCATAAAATTAAAGAGTTTAATTAAAAATTTTTGCTCGTGAGATATTCGCCGAAAAGAGATTTACGCCTAAATATCCGTTAAGTTTTCGATCTTCAGTAAATTCGGTTTGTCGCGTTTTTTATTTTTTCGAGCTTAGTGAATACGTTTCGTTCGATTTACAAAATACGAACTCTCGAAGACACCGTTCTTACCGAAATTCGAGTTACTTCGATTCGACCGATATATAAAGTGATTTCTGTAGAAATTCGTGTCTCAATTTCGTATCTAATCTGAAACCGATCGCGTACCGAATCTGTGGAAACGGACGGAAAAATTTTGGGGAGAAATTTTTTTTTTTCAAACTCGCCTAAGAACGTTCGCGTACGGATATAGAAAGGGTTTAAATTCATTCAATATTTTATCCGATATTTTCGAATTCCGTTCTCGATCGGTCGGATATATTATCGGAAAAATCCGTATTTAAGTATTTTTTTTTAATGCGCGGAAGCCGAGACGTTTCATTCGTATTGATCGGCTTAGAATCTCAAAACGGAACCGAAATTCGATCCGAACTTTCAAAGTCGACTTCGGTGCCCTCCGACGCCAGCACACTTTGTCCTTCGACAGATTTTAAAACAGTTTTTTACGTAGCCCAATTAAAGTACATAAGACATCTTTTTTTTATATATATATAGACGTACGTTTACGTACCGATAATCCGTCCGGTTGTGTAATCAATGTGATCTGTACAATTTTTTGGCGACGATCGAAAAGTGTCTTACGTTCGATTATTTTTACGCCGATATTTATATCCCACGTCCGAAATGTACAAAAGTTACACAAAACGGTCCTTTTAAAACAGAACAACAATTGTAAATTTAAAAACAGAGTAACAAATTTCGAAGCGCAAAATTTGTACGGGGAAACTTTTCGATCGTCGGTGGATTTCCGATTGCGCCATTTAGTTTACCGATTTTACGATTTACAAATAAAAAAAAAAATAAATACTCTTAGTTTTAACAACGAACAATTATTAAATATTAGGTTAATGATATACATATATTTTAAGGGGCCATTTTGAATTAAAGTCTTTAACATACTATTATCGAATAAATGTGTATTTTTTTTAATGTTTGATGTTACTATATTTAAAAACTTAAAAAAAAAAAAAAAACGAAAAATAATTGAATTATTGAGATGTTCAAATTTGTTCGAGCATTTAACGTTATATAATCATATCGTTTTATAGACTTGTCTCTTCAACAATTCTTTGTTATAAATATCGATTTATTTTTATTAACAGTAATATTACAGTTGTCTCTATTGGAATCGTGGAGAATTCGTCGAAGCGAAACAGAATTTTGTATTCAAATATTGAAAAGGTACCGCCTTTATTTTTTACTTTTTTTTATATATATATTCTAAGTACAGTATAAACGTTTTACGATCTTTAGAGTTAAGAATTAGAGTTATGTCAAACCACAACCGATAGAAAAAATTACTTAAGAAATTGAAACAATTTGTTCGTTCAACGTCGAAAAAATGTAATGGAGATTTGTACACGAAATTGACGATTATTCGCAAGATTTGCTGTCGGCCAATTCGTTCCGATAACGAATGTCAAAATCGAAATGCTCAATTAACGTCCCCGTAATTGATGTCATTTTCGAAAGACAAAATTCGTGAATTATAACATCACTTTGGCGAGTCGCGAAACTTTCGACAGAAGAACCGATCTTCAATTCGTGTTTAATACTGAACGAATTTCAAGGACTTACCTCTATTATATTTTCAAAAAAGCTAAACTAAATCGTCAGAACGAGTTATAAAAAATCGATTTTTTTTTTTGTCTCTTTCTCGTTAACGGAAATTCTTGCCTTCACTGACGACCGAACGAATAACGTCGTCTATTTATTTGTTTCTAATCTACAGAATAAATAAATTCGAACGAATAAAAAATAATCACACGTCGAAATATTATTAGTTATCTTTTTTTTTTGTAGTCTTATATTTGTAATAAATATTTTTTATTTAACGACGACTCGTTTATTGAAATCGATCCCTTATTGTCAGCGTATTTGTGTTGAGTTTGCGACCGGAATTAACTTTTAATATCTATATATATCTATATATATATATATATATATATATATATATATATATATATACACGTTTACTTCCTGTTTCATTGTATTTGTTAATTTATCTATATATTATAACTTATCTGTATATTATTCATGCTTATTTATATATATTTTAGAAAGGTACCAGCAAATTGGAATTTCGATCGGTGGAAAAAAAAGTTGGTCTTCTCAATGGAGCCACCTCAAACTGGTAATTCCCAATTCATTAACTTTTCGTATTTAAAATAAAAATGATTTCACATTTTATATATATATATATATATATATGTGTGTGTGTGTGTGTGTGTGTGAATTTTAGATACAAAGAATTAAACATTTAGATTACATTATAGACGCCTGAAAAGGAAGTGGCCACCCGACCTAAATGTTTAAATAAATAAAATAAAATAAATAAAAAAAGGGGGGGGGGAAACCAGTGGGTTTCTCCTCTAATTGTCGACTATTGTAGCCGGTGCCTATATAAATGTTGGTTGTTGTATAATTTTACAGTCGTAACAATAAAAGAGTGGAAAAAAGAAAGATTACATTATAATACAGATTTTATATATATATATAATATATATAGGAGAAATAATAGTGAGAAAAAGGGGTGGGGTGATTGAGGGTGGGGGTGGGTGGGCTGAATGATGATGTGAGAAGTGGAGGGGACATGATGATGGTGATGATGGCTCGGTATTGTCTAGTACTGCGAGTGTTGTTGTCCGTGATGCTGTTGTTGTTGTTGTCGGTGTTGTTACTGTTGTCGGTGATGGGCGGTGGCGGACTGTCGGGGCTGTACCTGGACGACGGCCGAGGTCGCAGCGTGAGGCAGAGGGAGCTCAGCGACGAGGACCGACTCCTGGTGGAGGTCCAACTGTCGGCGCTTCTCGGTGTTGTCAGGCCGCCCCAGGAGGGCGGCCGCCACCCGCGCGGTCGTCCCGCCTCCGCCCCGTTGGACTACATCCTGGGGCTGTACTCTTCGTCACGGTACCCCCATCGGGGCGATACGGTCATCGCGCTGGCCCCCAGAGGTACCTACTCCAGGGGGCCGTTGGATCGGATTGTCCACTGTCTTTACTCCTCCCCGAGGAAACGCCTTCAGTACCTCCCTCAGGACAATTGCGATTCAAAAATTCCCATTTCTGTCATCGGACCGGGTCAGCCCCCAACCGCGCCTTCAGACCTAATTTATATACATAAATAGATATAAGTCCTTCTGTATAAGGACATCGTGTCGTAAGAGAGAAGCCGAATTGTCCTTGGAGGACGCGCGCCCAAAATCGCTGTATTTCCACCGAATTTTCACAACCTGCACGCCAATCTCATCTCCTGACGGGTCTCAAGAAGAGCGCCTTCGGAGGTCGCAAAGGTCGGCACTGTGACCTCTCACCTCTATATCGTCAACGACATAGAGAGGAGATGTGTCTACAGTAGGTTTCGCCGAGTGTTTCGAGGTCAGGGGTCACGTCAAAGGTCTTTCAGCTCCACTATAAGGTGAACGGCCGGTCAGATTTCTCCGAACAGATTTAGGCTTACAGGAGATGTCTACAGTAGGTTTCGCGACGTGTTCCGAGGTCATGGGTCACGTCAAAGGTCAGCAGCCATTCAGCTCTATATCGTCAACGGCCGCTCCGATTTCTCGACAAATTTAGGCTTACTGGATGTCTACAGGACATCGCCACATGTTACGAGGTCAGGGGTCACGTCAAAGGTCTTACAGCTCTACTATAAGGTGAACGGCCGGTCAGATTTCTCGACGCATTTAGGCCTACAGGAAATGTCTACAGTAGGTTTCGCGACGTGTTCCGAGGTCAGGGGTCATGTCAAAGGTCTTTGAGCTCTACTATTGTGAACGGCCGCTCCGATTTCTCCGAACAGATTTAGGCTTACATGTCTATCGGGGTCACGTCAAGGTCTTTCAGCTCCGGCCGCTCCGATTTCTCAACAAATTTAGGCTTACAGAATAGTCTTTTAGAGGACTTTTCGCCGCGTGTTCGAGGTCAGGGTCACGTCAAAGGTCTTGAGCTCTATAGTGAACGGCAGCTCCGATTTCTACGAACAAATTTAGGCTTACAGGATGTCTAAAGGACATCGCCACATGTTACGAGGTCAGGGGTCACGTCAAAGGTCTTCCAGCTCCACTATAAGGTGAACGGCCGGTCAGATTTCTCCGTACAGATTTGGGCTTACACAGGAGATGTCTGGCCACGTGGTCATGTGTCAGGTCGAAGGTGACACCGCTGACCTCCGTACGCCTCCGTATCCTTCACCACCGCCCCGCTTTGCTCATCGAGCGGAGGAAAAGTCTTTTTCTTTAGACGACGGAAAATGGTACTCCTCGAGTACTCTCAAAAACTTGAAAGATGTCATTCAATAGTAGCATATTGATGCGTATATAGAGAAGGTGAGATACGTACGTGAGATATTGCGCAATTTTGGCCTGCCGCCAATCTCGTCGGATTGCCGATCTTGGCAACGTTTCGCACTGATATATATATATATATGCGCCTTATCTCAGGTCTGTTTTTTGTTCTCGCCTCGCGTCGCTACCGAGCATAAATAATTAGACATTCCAGGGACGATAGCGTCAAATTACAATTGGAAACCGAAACGTATTTAACCATTAAAGTGTGTCGCAAAATTAACGCAAGATTTGAATTGGCCACAATTCTCCAGGTAAAGTCGGGGCGACCCTATTTAAAATTTTTCGTTTTTGTTCAAAAATCCGCATCCACTTGTCCAGTCGATACACTATTCCGCGACTGTAGCCGCCGAACTTTCAGTATATATTGCACAATAATGAAAAAACCGGTTGTTCTATCGTCTAACAAACTGCATTTGTACTGACCCTAAACTAAGGGCTGTCGTATGGTTTAAATTTTTAATAGGGTTGACGACTTTACTGCAGTAATTGTGGCCAATTCGAATTCTCGCGTTCATTTTGCGACACCCCCCCCCTCCTATACAGGGATGGAAATTGTGTCCGCAGAGGGTGTAGTCGAAGGGCTGAGGCACGGCAAGGGCACGAGGATGTGGTTCGATCCGGAGGAGATCGCTGGGGACGTGGCGATGGCGGCTGGCCAACTTGTTGCCGCGGAACTGAGGCTCTACCGAAGACCCACGAGTAGGTACCCGGCGGCCGACTACAGCGTGACACTCTACACCGTCCTCGAACGAACGCCGGGGTACGAAAACCGTTATATATTGCTCCGCTACTGAAGACGGGAACTGAAGGGGGCGACTGAAGGGAATAGACATCGCCCCCCGTCCGGAGATTCCAGTCGAAAGTCTTTTTGACACGATTTAACTACGGATTGGGATGAGGAGGAGAAAGGCGGGAGTGGAACTTCCGGGAGCCTGGATTCTGTGACTTGGCCGACTGTCGGGGGGTATGTTGAGGTCATCGTGGATCGTCTGGTCGGAAACATACCCCCGGTGGGAGCACTAAGGATGGCGTTCAGGAAGGACTTTCGACTGGAATCGGCTGGATGCCAGCCATGTCGGATGTCTCCCGGTGGAACCCCAAAGCTCAAATTGAGCTTTGTAAATTGTCAGTTTGTTACTCGAGGTCAATTTTCTTAAGAGTCCAAATTTTCTACCGTTTTCTCTTCACCCTGTGTCCAGGGAGACGGAAGGTTTGGAGCCGGTTGACAGGCTGGTGACGACCTCAGGCCGCAGTGGCTGGCTGGTCATGAACATGACCCGTCCCCTGACCCAGTGGATGACCCGCCCTCGGACCAACAGAGGACTCTATCTCTCCATCCGACGGGCCCGAGATACAGGTACGACTGTGAAGAAGAGTTGGGGGGGGCGGCCGCTCGCCGTCTTCAGTAGCACAAGTGACAGTCACAGAGGATACGTTGAGGATACGCCGCTACTGAAGATGGGGCGAGCAGCCGAAAACCGGTCGGAAACGCGACAAAACCATGTTTTCAGACTTTGGAGGGTCGGAAATCACTGTCTGTTTTCATTTCGAATCTGTGAGATACCGGGGCCATCTCATTATCCACTCTATTACCTCGTTTTTTTTTATTACGCGGGACCAAAAACACCTCTGAACCGAGGCCGAAACCTTCGGTTAAAACTCCCGAGAATCCTCCGACTCCGAGCGGATTGGGATGAGGAGGAGAAAGGCGGGAGTGGAACTTGAGGAACCGGGATTCTTTGACTTGGCCGACTGTCGTGGTATGTTGAGGTCCTGGTGGATTGTCTGGTTGGGTGCATTAAGGATGGTTTGAAGGACTTTTGATTGGAATCTCTGGATGCTAGCGATGTTGGATGTCTTGGTGGTGGAACCCAGCATAGCTCTATACCTTATGTACATGTCGGTTTGAGTATCGCTTTGTATATTTCGATGTCCGTTTTAGTAACGGCCTTAAGAGTCCAATTTCTGCTAAATCTAATTCTTTTGAGTCGGGTTTGGGGATTCCACGTGAGTCGTTGTACGGGTGGAACCCCAAAGATTGAGTGGAGAAAAAAGCTTGTCTTAAGAATGGAGAATTTCCACGTACCTCTCTCGGTCCTCAGACGGCGCGGAGTTGGCCGCCGAAGACGTCGGCCTGGTGACGTCGGGACGGGGCGGCGACGAAGCGCCGTTCTCCGTCCTCTTCCTGGCCGGCGCCGGGGGGACGCCGCCGAAATCGGAGTACGAAGACGACAGGAGGAAGAGGATGAGGCGGAGGAGGACCAAGAGACTGGCGGAGAAATCATCCAGGCGGAAGAAGACCATCGTCCAAACGGCGTTGCAGAACGGCGACGACACCTGCAGGATGCACACACTCTACGTCAGCTTCAAGGACCTCAACTGGGATGTAACAAGCACTTATACATATATATATATATATATATATACAGAGGGGTCCAAAAAAATGTATCCACCGTTTAAAAGTCCATAACTTGCAAACTAATTGACACAAAAGTGTCTCTTTTTGGTCAACAACTGAACACGTTGTGCAGTCAGAGTAGTTGGTGGTGCACAGTTGGGCGGCATCGTTTCTGTCTGCCGATTGTTAATAATGGTGACAATTTCGAAAACCTACAGTGCGATATATCTTTAAGTTGGACTTTAAGCTAGACTTTCACCAAAAATGAGACAACACTGTGTCAATTAGTTTGCAAGTTATGGACTGTTAAACGGTGGATACATTTTTTTGGACCACTCTCTCTCTGTATATGTATTGGGTTGGCAACTAAGTAATTACGAATCGATAACGGCCTTTATATTCGGTCGTCGTCGACCTCCACCGTCGACCCGCAGAGCGCTCCGGGACGTCCGTCCGGTGGAGGTCGACGACGAAGAGGCCGAATTTATCTTGGACGTGAATTCGAAACCGTCTACGGCTTATCTGCGTCTGTGTTCCAGGACTGGATCCGGGCGCCGCCGGGATTCCACGCCTCGTACTGCGGCGGCGAATGCAATTTCCCGTTGAACGCCGTCATGAACGCCACCAACCACGCCGTCGTCCAGACCCTCGTCCACCTGATGAATCCAGTCCTGGCGCCCAAACCCTGCTGCGCCCCGACCACCCTGGCGTCGGTCAACGTCGTCTTCACGATTGATCCGGTCAACGTCATGCTCAAGAAGTACAGGCAGATGGCCGTCTCCAGCTGCGGCTGTCACTGAACGCGGACCGAAAGGGTTCGATACGGGCCGCAATCCCCGGGAATAAACCCCGGGCATCGTGGACGGATAACGGCGGTTTCGACCGCTCGCCGTCTTCAGTAGCGGTGCCGGCCAATTTCGGCACTTTGGCCAATAATCTGTGTATATATATATAACTTTCCTTGTACTGTGGTCGCAGTAACACCGCTACTGAAGACGTGGCGAGCGGCCGAAACCGGTCTAGCAGGAGACCGAACACTGCTGGATAACATTTCCCACAGGTCCAACCGTTGAATATATAAATGTAAAATCAATATATCGATATATATATATATATATATATATATATATATATATATATATATATATATATATATATAAGTTAGACTTCCCCGGTCGAAACTAGAGTTTTTTAAAAAATAATAAATTTTATTGCACAGAAATATAACAGTTACAAGCACACGCACTCAATCTCCTCATATATAAAGGTTGTTCTGACAAAGGGCTTTGCCAAATCTATAGTTGTTTATGTTTATCTTTCCAATACCTTTTGGGCTCCTAGCCTTCTCTTAACTGTTTATGTTTATCTTTCTAATACCTTTTGGGCTGCTAGCCCTCTCTTAACTTATATATATACATATATATAAATACCTGGAAGTCTTCAACTCTGGCCTTAGTCCGTACCCTCAACTTTCGATTTATGAAGTTTCTCCGTTGAGAGGACCAAACCTGAGGAGGAATATTTGTTGTGAATCGAATTTGAATTCGGCGTCTGAATATATAGACCTGAAAAAATCCAGAAAAAGAAGAACAGTTTATTAACAACAGAAGCTTGAAGAAAAAAAAAACCAATCATCTATTAAATATGTGTATTCGAATGATTTTTGTTCGGCTGTGTATTGCATTTACACAATCAGCAGAAAAAGTATATATTACGGATCGAGTAGCCACTTTTTCTTATAATATTTATATTATTAAAAAATGGCTATTATAATTAGATAATAATTCAATTGTTTTTCAGTAACAATATATTCTAACGTTTGAAATTATTAAACAAATATCCGAGAATATTGTCGAGCGTAAATGTAGGACAATATTAAAAATTATATATATATATATATATATATATATATATATATATATATATATATATATTAACAATAGAATTTAATGTACAAATTATTAGTGTTTGTAGAAACCTTGTGAGGGTCAGAAACATTCATTTACTAACTATTGTAAAAACAAATTAACATTCAATCGACAGTTTATGATTTCAATTATATTTTGTAACTTTACCCGTACTTTTGCATTTGTGTAAGCATTGACAATATGTAATAGGCGATTCTATAAGTTATGAAATATGTATACATAATATTTATATATAAAACATAATTATTTAACCCATTAAGTACTGTAGGCAGTTTTTTTTTTATTACTCTCAGTAATTTCACGTTATAAATACTAAATCGTGTTAAAATATTTGTAATTATTATTATTATTCGAAATAAAAGATGATCTGTCTCATCGTGTGTCGGCTCAACTCAATTCCCAAATGGGACTCGATTTAAAAAAAACATATTCGACAAACCGGTTTTTAAAAACATATTTGATAATAATGCATCATAATAAGTAAATTTTATGCATCATTTGCAGGAAAAAACAATTTTTGTACTCAATGGGTTAACCTGTGGCATCACTTCCGGATATTTTTCATATTGTGGTAACGTAGAAATTTTATGCGGTTTCAAATTGACATTTTTAACCATAAAATATTATGGTTTAATAACGGCTTCCAGATATTTTTCATATTATGGAAACAAATATAAATTTGATAGAAATTTAAGTGTACATATACAAATACAATTATTAATAAAAAAACTATTAGGATCGGTTCAGTTCCGATTGAACCGTCGCGTAGAATTATGACTTTTAGATACACGAGCTGTATCTAAATATATGTAATATATAATATATAATAAATATATTATATTATAAGTATAATTTAATGTCAAACTGCATTGACATTTTTAACTTTTTGAAAAATTTGAAAAAATATTAGTTTAAACAATTTATACGTACCTTTTCTTTTTTATACAATTCCAGTAGGCCTCAGAATGATTTGTAAGGTCATGAATAAATTTGGGAAATGCGGACAATTTTTAAAAATTATATTTAATGATAATGGGCTTCGATGACTGGAATTTTTGTTGGTGATTCCGCTTTGCAAACGATTGTGATTTTAAGAAACATTAAATAGAATAATAATTGTCTTTTATAAAGCCTTAATAAAGAACAACAATGGCTAAACAAGTTGATGATAAATCAATATATTGAATGTACCTGATAAACTGATAGCTCCTGCAGTAAATTTTAACCAAATATACAAATTTCAAAAAGGCAATTATTATTCTATTTAAAGTTACTTAAAATCGCGATAATTTGCGAAACGGGAATCTCCACAAAAAATTCCGGCCATCGAAGCTCGCTGTCATTAAATATAATTTATAAAAATTGTCCGCATTTCCAAAATTTATTCACGACATCGCAAATAATTTTTAGACCTAGTTGAATTGTATAAAAAAAAGAAAAGATAAATCGTTTAAGCTAAAATTTCAAAAAAAATTATTTGACCGGTTAAAAATGTCAATGCTGTTTTACATACAATTATATGTATAATATATTTATCGAATGCAACCGCACTCAAACGGCTAATTCCATCTGAAAGTCGTAATTCTATGCGATGGTTCCTATTAGTTTTTTTTATAATTGTATTTGTGTACAAAATATTTTATATCGTAGCGATATTTTATATTGTATATTTTTGAATTTGTACGGTCCGCGCATGGATCGTGGTGGGGGATAAGTTGGCCAGACTGGGCCCGGTCGTAAGTTTCGCCCCGTAGCTATTTACCCCCGTGTAGGTTTTCTTTCCCCCTAATTCGGGGGGTCGATTTTAACCGTTTAATATCGCGAAATTTATTCTTTTTCCTCGCCTGGACGGGGCCGGTCCCCGCGTCGTCCGTAACAGGGGTGTGAGATACGGCCGGTCGTCGGTATCGAGAGGGCGGTGGCGTTCTAATGCCGGACCTAGGCCCTGGTTACCTCTCTGGTCGGCCGTCCATTTCAACCGGTTTACGTTTATCCCGGAGTGAAATCGCCAGTTGGCGCCAACCGCCAGAGGACGACGCCTCCTCCGCCTCCGCCTCCGCCGCCTCCATCGCCGCCCCCGCCACCGACACAACACCCGGACACCGACTGCGATATGACAGTGGGACACTTTGATGTGGGGTGCTATTTCGAGGCTGTTCCATAGAGGGGGAGGACAACAACAGGAAGAACAACAGGAACAGAACGGGGAGGAGGACGAGGAGGGGACGGCCGCCGACATGGAGAGGAAGCGGTACCAGGACACCGAACAGGAGACCTTCGAGACCAGACAAGTTAGTATCCGTTGCACACACACACGTTGGGTTAATACCCAGGTAAATAAATCAGTAATCCCCCGGTCCATCCTAGAGAATGGGGGGTTGTACATCGAGTACTTCCCGGGTACGACTGAGGGGTCCAAACCGCACCCTCCAACAACGCACCGATTCTATATCGAAGTACGAAGTTCCAGTATAAACTGTACACGATAAATTCCGCTCGGCCAGTCGGGCGCGACCATTCAAATGCGACCAATAAACGTTAAAAATCGTAGTTGACACCCCACATATACATCGAGATTTCCCCGCACCCTTCAACAACGGACTGATTGTATATCGCGACATACAAATGTACGGGATACAAGGGATGGATCACGTAGCTGGCCGACAGTACGATGGAAACCAGCGGGCTAATTTTTCCCCTATTCCGTCGGGCCCTGAATTGTCGCCGAGCGTATTCCGGTTTGTGCGTCGTTCGGAAACCGCACTCGGAGCGGGCTCCGTCAGAAGGCGTCGCGACATCCGGGAACCGACCAGATCTTACCGGAATCCGGCCGGTGACGGAATAGGGAAAAAATGCGCCCGCGGGTTCGCACTATACTCACTTTTGTTACAGGTGAACGGAGACGTTTCCCGATGCGTTTTCGATTCCGCACCCGGTCCGACTACCGTTAGTCGTAAACAAAATTAGCTCTCGAAACGGATAATACCCTACGTAGCGAGAATGGATTCTAGTCCACCTGAGATAAGATCGCCCAAGTAACCGGGATAAGCTGTCAATTAGCCGGCTCAAATGTCCATTTGAGTCCTCCGGTCGAGGCTAAAGAAAGGCGGGGGGGGGAGGGGTTGTCGGGTACATCCAGTTTTCGCCCCCCAACCGCACCCTTCAACAACGTACCGATTCTATATCGATGTACGAATGTATAGGATACAACGAATGGATCACACAGTGAGCCGCCGTACTGTCCGGTACCCGATAGGTACGCGGCGGGATGGATAACGGGATGGAGAATCGGATTGAATTGACGATTTGATTCTAAACGTTTTAGTGCCAGGGGGTTTTTGAAAATCCGTGTCGGATTGTGCCACAAAGTGCGATAGCGTTTCCTTCATTTATCCGCGAGAATTAACAACGTACCGAATTTATATCGATGTACAAAGTTCCGGTACTCGATCTACCCGTCTAGACATGTTCAGTCCTCAAATAAACGTCAAAATTATCTATACTATAGTTTAACATACCTGTTCCGCGGTCTGCGAGCGGTTGGAATATAGTAGGTTTGCGGAGTTTCTGTCTCCTGTCTCCTGCCGGTCTGACTTTTGCTAGACCGGTTTCGGCTGCTCGCCATCTTCAGTAGCGCTGTGTTAGTCACTGTTAGGGAACAAATAGTTTCTTACGATATATCGCAAGCTTATCCCTAAACGCTAAACGTTACAGTGCGAGGAAACGGTGTAGAATGTTGGAAACGAATTTCTCGTCACGAGCTCTATCGTTGGTATAGAACGTTAGAAACGACGGCCAGGAAACTGAACCCGGCGGAAGAAGGACCGATTCTGCTTTTCTTAATACGAACGAAGATTCCATTCGAAAGATTCAACCAAGTTACTGAATCTACGTAATGTATCTTTATACATCCGCATCATTATGCGGAAAATATGCTCTATTAATGTCTCCCTGACGATCACAACAGCCCTCGGACAATCAATCGGTAAGCCGATTGAAGCGAAATCAAATGGACATTAGTCGCTAATTAAACCGGCTAATTGACGGCTCATCCAGGTACCTGGGTGAGTAGGGTATTCAGGCATTGCGGGTGCATCAGAGTCCATTTCATTAAAACATCAGGTCGATCTTATCTCGGGTCGACTAGAATCCATTCTCGCTACGTTGGGTATTATCCGTTTCGAAAGCTAATTTTGTTTACGATTAACGGTAGTCGGACTGCGTGCGGAATCGAACACGCATCGGGAAACGTCTCCGTACACCTGTGACAAAAGTGAGTATAACGCAAACCTGCGGGCGCATTTTTCCCTATTTCGTCACCGGCCGGATTCCGGTAAGATCTGGTCGGTTCCCGGAATGTCGCGACGCCTTCTGACGGAGCCCGCTCCGAGTGCGGTTTCCGAACAACGCACAAACCGGAATACGCTCGGTGACAATTCAGGGCCCTGACGAAATAGGGGAAAAATGAGCCCGCTGGTTTCCATTATACTGTCGGCTCGCTACGCGATCCATTCGTTATATCCCATATATTTGTATGTTGCGATATACAATCAGTCCGTTGTTGAAGGGTGCGGCGGGGGAAACTCGATGTATAAGTTGGGTGTCAACTACGATTTTAACATTTATTGATCGCATTTGAATAATCGCACCCAACTGTCCGAGCGGGATTTATCGTGTACAGTTTTAGTGCCCGCCGATATCGCCTCTGTTTCACTCCCTCGGATTGAGTAGTGTCAGATAAAAAATTGATTTTGGAATTCAATTTAGGAAGGTTTTAATTGTCCCCCTCTGTGTCACGTTCCCTATCAAAAGAGAATGGTCCATTGAAATCACCTTGTGTGTGTGTGTGTGTGTGTGGTGGTGGTGTAGGGTTGATTGAGTTGTTTTGAGCTCATTGTCGTGGGTCGGTCCTCGAATCAATAGCTATGTTTTTTCCCCCTTTCAGGCTTATCGACATACGGAATATCGTTCTCTGTCGTAATACTGCGCAACTGAATCCGTATCCGGATAATAAATATACCGTATTTCCTCGGTTATAAGACGGTTGCGTTTCTTTCCCAATCTCGGGGCGGCTCTGAATTCCGGCTCTGGTCTTGTAATCGATGTAAAATACAAATTGTTACTACGGGGTGAAATCGATTTAACTGGCTACGAAATATTGTAATAGCAGTACTTCTTTTATTGTTCGAGAGCTTTTCGAATTGAATTAAGCATCTTCGTATTCGTCACCCCTGGTTTTTTGGTTTATAGGTTTTGTTTTCTATTCCTTTGACAATTGAGTGAAGCCCCGAGTCTTTTAATCGAGGAAATACGTTATGTTGTGTGACAGTTTACGTGTGCAGATTTTATGATATATCGTATTATTTTATCCATCTGAAGCCAATTTATAATGAAAATGTGCACGGTCCCCGTAGTGTGATTTTTTTTTAATATCGACCCCCCGAATTGTTGGCCGATTAAATCGCTGTCGCCCGATTCTGTCGGCTATGATCGATTCGTTTTATTGTAAGCGACGAATGGAACGAAATGGAAGAAATCGCGTTTTTGTTCGTATACATCGATGCTATAGAGTCTGCGCTCGCTGTGACCAGTCAGTAACCTTCCGACAGCTGTCTGCATCTTTGATATTTAGTTCACATTATTTATACACTCGAGGCGAGAGAATGAATTTTTAAAAAGAATCGTGATCGTTGACCGATTCTGATAATGCGACAAATTCGTTTTCTCCAATACGAACGTAATCGTGCCGTTTTGCAATCCGGTTTGAATCTGAAATGGGATACATTCCGTTTTTGTTACGAATAAATCGGAAAGCAGCGGTCGTTGTTCGGCACATTCGTCGCCCCAAACAATTCAGTCGGGAGAATTAAAAAGCTCTCGAGACGTACAATTTTGAGCTCAAAATTTGATACAAGGTAATACGACACAGTGGTGGGTTGTATACACGAAAATGCTTGACACTTATCTCCATCTAAAGAGATAGTCGATATCTCGAAAACAGGCCGTACAAATGAAAAATGAAAATAAATTAAATATTAGCATCGCTCCCTGAAAATTATCAACGTCGTTGAGATTTTGTTTTTATTGCGTCTTTTTATCGTATAGGATTTTAAATTGTACCATACATTTCTCGAGTGTGTTGTCATTATTGTGTCCAAAAAATGCGAAATTACAATTTACATTTATCACCGTTCAAATCGTCTTATCTCCGAGACATTTTTCGCGATTGTTCGATGTGTCGTTTACCGTTTTCACATTTCGATTTCGGCTGAAATGCTGGAAATAATTTCCTGAAGAGGTTTAGTCCCTCTTCAGACACAGCGTCATATCTTTTTTTTTTTTTTAGTGTGTGTTGAACATTTTCCGAGCTCTCGCCCAGACACTGTACGCCTTGTATTCGGTGTTAAATTGATGTTACGTCAAATCCTGTTGGATTAAGAAGGCCGTCCGACGTTTTGTCAGCGTTGTATAAATAATTCTATTTATTGAATTCGTTCCTATAAAATACAAGCTCTCTCTCTCTCTCTCTCACACAGTTTCAGCAGATTTGTGAAAGTGATTGTTGTTTGAAATCAATAAATGTTCCCCGCTGACAAAAACCAGATTTATCTCTGGCTTTGTTTCTAATTTTTATTATAGTTAGAGTTATGAATGCTCGAATTGATTTGAAAAGTGCAAGAAATTTTTCATTTTACCGACCGTATCTCTTCAATATTCACCGAATATTCTTGAAGAATTGTCTTTCGATTGATATCAAATATCGAAATATTAAGTATAATTAATAATTGAACCTGTTTACAGTTATAACTATCAGATGATTCAAGCGGTTAGTACAAATAAGGAAAAAATTTCACATTTTATTGAAGAAATTCGATAAGTATAATCAGTTTTCAATTTGAATTTGTCCGTATTCTAAATATTTTGAAACAATAATGACTCACCCATTTATGTTTATTAGAGGGGAACATTTTTCAAAATAATCTCTCGATTGCTTTCCGGCTATTATTGTGATTGGAATTGTTTGTATTTAGCTGTTTGTAATGGAAGAATATAGTTTTTTATATTTGATTTATACACTTTTTTTTAATACTGATAAGAAAATACTGGATTGGGGTGTCAATTCTGTGTAAATATTTTTCAGTTGAGTGAATATAATTTGTCTATCTATTAGGGGTATCCAAAAGTAATCGAAATTTTGACTTTGGAATTCATTTTATTTTGCTAAAAAAGAAACTTTAATTATTAATCTACTGTATATATTCGCAGATATTATCGACAACTCTCCGCCGCCACTTTTCCGGCATATTTTCGATTCTTGAAGAACTCTGCCCAAGAGCCAAAATACACCTTATCGAATTGTCGATTACTTTTGGGTACACCCAATAATTAGAATTAATTTTTTATATTGGCCAACGATATTATAACTAATTAAAATTGCCTAGCGTTTATTATACTCGAGAGTATCATAAAATATGGTGTCCAATCTGTCGATATAGGACAGTATAACCGAAATCCAAAATATGAACTCAACGAAGAAATTATGAATATCTGTTGTGGTCAGTTACATTTTAAAAATTGGCCAGAGGCCAAGCCACAGTCGAGCTGATTCATTTCGCAGTAAAAAATAAACTTTTCAGTCTTTCCGGTCATAATCAAATACCGAATAAATTCCTGACTGTATCCATATTACAGTCAGTACAACACAGTTGTAATAATTGAATGTCTGTAAATGATTATTGTGAAAATGTTTTATGCGCTGCTGTTCATCCTGAACATTAACAGCGACAATTTCCATTTTTTACCCCAGTATATTTTGTTTCAATTATTGAGAACGTTGTTAAAACTGCAATTAGTGTATTGCACATTCAGCGCAAATTCTTTCCCGGTGATTATTCAGTGCCACACATATATATATATATATATATATATATATATATTTTTTTTTTTTTTTTTTAAAAACCATTTGACAGCCGATAGTTTAGGGTCAGTACAAAACTATAGAACAACCGGTGTTTTCATTGTTGAACAATATTTAAAAAAATAATGACACTTTGGCGGCCTCAGTCGCGGAATAGTGGATCGAGTGGATGATGCGGATTTTTCGAAAAAAATCGTTTTTACCGATGAAGCTTCATCATTTTCACCTTTCGACGGTGATGACTCCATTCGTACTGACCCCTAAACTATCGGCTGTCAAATAGTTTTTTTTTTACAATACGGTTCACCGCATGAATGGTGGTAAATTCAAATCTTGCGTTAATTTTGGGATACCAATTTTTATATATCTTTTACTGTATTTATTTTTGGCAACGCATGGTTTACGTAGGATCGCTCTGTCACTGTCACGTTTTCTGTCTGTTTACGGCGGACAATTTCACTATTTTTTATCCTCACATTCAAACATTCATTGATTTCTGTACTAAAACGGAATGAATTGTTCCGGCGATTTGAAATTTTGTCAGGATGACGACGGGTAAAATTGATGACTGACGGGTTGTGTCAGTTGTACTGAAAAAGTGAAAAATTATTTTCATCCCACTACAGAGAAGGAGTAAAAATCATTTAATGAAATTTAGTTTAAATCGGCGATATAAAATATTTTTTATATACCTAAATTAATCGGTTTATTATGTAGTAACATTGATTATTTTTTTAATCGTCGTAATATCAGTGAAACGTTTTTTCACACGTCGACATTCTCGACGGCGAACGGCCGAAACCGGTCTGGCGAAAAAGCGATCGAGAAAATCGAAACCGCAAAAACGGTTATATATTCCAACACCAAGTTCTCAAAGTTCACGGAAAAACGCGAAAATTTATATTGAATTTTAGAGCCCCCCCCCCGGTCGCCGCTTTTGTTCCCAAAAAGTTGGAGCTGAAAAAGAAAAAAATTTTCGTAGATTTGTGGTTTTTCTGTCTCCTTCTCGCTGCCGGTTCGGCCTTTCGCTAGACCGGGGGGCTTTCGGCCGCTCGCCATCTTCAGTAGCGCTGTGTTACTGTCACTTTGGATGTTTTTTGGGGGCACTGTCACTGTCACTTGTACTCTATAGTATACCACAGTACAAGTGAGACAGTGACAGTACAGAGGATGCCCCCGAAAAACATCCAAAGTGCCGACAGTGTGACTAACACAGCGCTACTGAAGATGGCGAGCGGCCGAAACCCCCCCCCCGGTCTAGCGAAAGGCCGAACCGGCGGGAGAAACACGGGGAATACTGCGGTATTCTCCAACCCTTGAGAAACAATAGCAACCCCAATAATTTCTGTGATTCTGTCCCTCCTCTCGCTGCGGTTCGGCCTTTTGCTAGACCGGGGGGTTTCGGCCGCTCGCCATCTTCAGTAGCGCTGTGTTACCGTCACTTTGGATGTTTTTTGGGGGCACTGTCACTGTCTCACTTGCACTCTATAGTATAGCGAGGATGCCCAAAAAACATCTAAAGTGCCAAAGTGACTCCTGTAACACAGCGCTACTGAAGATGGCGAGCGGCCGAAACCCCCGGTCTAGCGAAAGGCCGAACCGGCGAGAGAAATACTGCGGTATTCTCCAACCCCTGAGAAACAATAGCGCCCCAATATAATCGCTAATAACTTGACAACTGTTAGAAACTATGAAATCGGACGTTTGTTCTGTATATATTATATACAGTACCTCTCGCTGGTTTCGGCCGCTCGCCATCTTCAGTAGCGCTGTGTTACTGTCACTTTGGATGTTTTTTGGGCATCCTCACTTTTTTTTTGGAAAAAGTGCCGACAGTGTGACTAACACCGCGCTACTGAAGATGGCGATGTGACTGACTGAAGATGTTCCACGGAATTTTCAAACGAATCCTCCAGTCGGGGGGGGGGGAAACAATATTAAAAACGTTAAATGGAACGTCTATCGATCTATCGTATATTATTAGACGATAGATAATTGAAAAAGGAAACATTCGACCTTAATAGATAATGTTTGAGACGTTATCACCGGCACGACAGAATCGTTTCGTGTATTAAAATTTATATGGCCAATTGCGGTGTCATTAAATGGCAGAAATATACAATTGAACGCACATTTTAGGTATTTTCATATATATATATATATATTTTTTTTTTAAATTGGCGTACTTATTGCTATTCTATCGTGCGCGTTCTCTCGGCGTAAACCGATAAGAATTTTTTTGGTAAATGTTTGAAACGAAAATTGATTGTCCATAAAATTATGGTTTTACTCCGTATAAACGTAAAAAAAAAATTCTATCAACTCTTTTTCCCGGGATATTTAAATTCCGTTTCGGCTGCGTCGACAACGGATTTACGTTGTTCAAGTCGTCGAGAAGTTGTTTGTCGAGTGTTGTAATTCGTTGTATTTTTGCGTACGCCAAGGTCGGGGACGACAATCTGCGTCCTCTGTACGCCGGACTTTATTAATATTTTCGACTGAATATTTCGAATTTTCGGTTTAATTTTCAAACTGTACTCCCGACAAACTCATACACAGCGTTTACAGCGTTGTACGAGAGATTAATTTATCTGTAAATTTTGTGTCCGGTTTCGGCCGCTCCCCCCCCATTTTCAGTAGACACTCTGTACCCATTTTTCATTTGTACAACTGAAGATGGCCAGCTTCTGACACCGGTCTGGCGAAAGACCGGACCGGCGAGATGGGGCGAAATAATTTATTACAAAATAATTTATCCTTTAAAACATAGTCCGGACCCGTTGTCCAGAATTTATCCACGTGTTTCCGTTTGAAAAATTTTTAATTTCCCCGTATTTCGATGCGGGATTTTCTTTGCACGCTTTTCACGTTTTTCCGCCCCGCCCCCTCCTACTCTTTTCCTCGTTCTGGCGATTCATCTAGCGAAGTCATCTTTGTTGGATCATCGTCGTCGTCCTTTTATTTTTTCCTTTTTTCCGTCGTCCTGTTTTTCGTTTCCTTTCGGTCCTTCTTCGGCGGTCCACCCTCACATTCTTCAAAACCGAATAACAATCGAATTTCTCTTTCTGTCTTTAAGTCGCGGCTTTCGGTTTAGTAATTTTTTTTTAAAATTATAATCAGCGACGTTTCGGAACAGTTTCACCTTCCGTCGTCAGGATCCGACCGAAAACGGGGGATCCTCTGTACACCCGGAATTGGGGCGTCCTTGCGTCTTCTGTCCTGGTATTATACCACCGTGTACCTGGACGTACCACGATACCCGGAACCGGTCCTGTCAGTTTCCGTACAGGGGGAAATTTCACGGGACAAAAACATGGTGTCCAACCCCCGCTGGATAATCGACTGGAGTTGTCGATTTTTTTAATAACTTCGGAAATGCTTCAGTTCAGTTAGGCTGGCTTAGAAAGACCCCAGACCGGGGGGGTTTCGGCCGCTCGCCATCTTCAGTAGCGCTGTGTTACTGTCACTTTGGATGTTTTTTTGGGGCACTGTCACTGTCACTTGTACTCTATAGTATACCGCAGTACAAGTGAGACAGTGACAGTGACAATGAGGATGCCCCGAAAAACATCCGAAGTGCCGACAGTGACTCTAAAACAGCGCTACTGAAGATGGCGAGCGGCCGAAACCCCCCGGTCTAGCGAAAGGCCGAACCGGCGGGAGAAACACGGTAAATACTGCGGTATTCTCCAACCCTTGAGAAACAATAGCGCCCCAAAATGATCACTAATAACTTGAACTAGACCGGGGGGTTTCGGCCGCTCGCCATCTTCAGTAGCGGTTTTGTGCCAGTCTCTCTCCTTCTCTTCGTGCACCTCTAATCGGAAGGCCCGAAACCTTCGCCTTCCTACAAATTCTCGGCTTTTCCACTCACCGTATTCTTTTTAAAACCTTATATATAATATAAAGTTTACGGCGTCTCCTTTAGGTTTTCCATTGTCTCTCTCCATCCGAATTTTCCGTTGTTGTTTTCCCGGGTATTGTTTGAACGAGACATTGACGCCGCCGTCGACTTCTCGGTCCCACGGTCGTCACGGTGTCTGAACTCGGTTTATTTATCGAGTCGAGAACTGGAGACTTGTGGATCTTTTTTTTTTTTTCATATTACAAAAGAGGAGGAACCCGAGGACAGTTCGACTGGGGTAATTTATGATGATTAGAGTAAGATTTAGTGACGGGAAAATGGACGGAACGTACAAAAAAGGAAACGATATTATATTAAAAATTGACTTCTGGACAACAGATTTATGACAATTATCGTTTATTGACAGATCAGTTAATATTTTACGACTGTAATTTCAAATTGGGCCTAATGGAGTCCAGTTGTGGAGATCCACCGAGCCGTTTATATTAAAATGCTGCTAACCTGCTAAAATATATTCTATAAAGCTCTGATATATAACTCTTTATATATTAGATAAGGATCTAAACGATAGGCTTTCACTAAGCTTTTTGTGTTTCCTCCTCCCCCCCCTATTGAATTTTTTTTGTCTGAAAATTTTGCATAAAATTTACTTATTACGATGCATTATTATCAAGTATGTTTTTAAAAACCAGTTTCTTAAATGTTTTGTTTTTTAAATCGAGTCCCATTCGGTGATTAGGGCACTTACAGAGTTGAACCGACACACTGAGACAGAATCATCTTTTTTTTTTAATAATAAACATAATTTCAAGTATTTTAACATTGTTTAGTGTTTATAATGTGAAATTACTCGAAGTAATAAAAAAAAAATTTCCTGTAAACACATATCATCTCCATTTCCATTTGGGGCCTACGGTATTTAATCGGTTAATATTTTATACGACACCATTTTATATTCCAAAAAAAAATTAATTCTGTCCACCTCGAGTTGAAACAATTGTTTGAAGAGAAAAACAACTCCCCGCAAATGCACCACAAAATGGGAGTCGAAAGCTTCCCGGATTATCCTGATCCTGGAGTCGGGTAGTAGAAAAAAATCCTGCATTCATTTTTGTAATCTTTTTAAACAACCAATTTAAACGAACTAGGTGACATACGGCTGTCGTAATTACGGTGTTACGACCGCTATTAAATGTAACACCGGAATGACCCCCCACCCCCACCCCCACCAACAGGGGGTGGCGGTATGTAATATACTTTCGGGATGCGCTCTGAATGGAAAATCTCGTAACCGGTATTCGCGTCCAGAGAGAGATTCCAATCGAAAGTCCTTCCTCGACGCTTACACCTACAGGGGGTATGTTTCATACCACCAGCACCAGCACCTCAACATACCTAGGAGTCGACCCAGTCATAAAATATCGGTTTTAATAGATTTTCATCCCCCCCCTCCCCGTCCGGAATCTCTTTAGACCCTTAAACTCCACTGGGGTGATCCCTGGGGATCTTCCCCGTCCGGAGACGACGTGCCGGGAAGTGTCACGCCGCAGTGAGTGTCCGCGCATAACAGCGTGTAGACTATGTTGATTGCGCAATAATAATTATAAAAAAAACTTCGCGTAAACGTTCTCCTCCATCGCCTCCCGTTCTGTTATTATCGCACTTCGGGATACGTCCGGTCGATTTGATTTCAACGGGCTGAATCCGATTTCCGCGTCGTCCCGAAACTCTCCCGGACGTCCCGGTTAACGAGACCCGCCGGTTAAAATTTCTTCTACGCCTCTCGGACGGCGTAAATACTCTGTCCGGAAGAACGTCGGTTCAGCAGGGTCCGAACAGGAACTAAATATTCAAATTTGAGGGAAACCAACGGGTCCTCCATTGCGGTGGTCAGTACTAGTATGGGGGTGTCCCAAAAATCGATGCGAGATTCGAATTTGCCACAATTCTTGCAGTAAAGTCGGCAAAACTATTGAGAAAAAAACCATTCGACAGCCGATAGTTTAGGGTTTAAGAGGGGTTTGGGGATAGACAGGGGTTTAGGGGTGTCGAACAATATTTAAAAATAATGCAAAATTTGGCAGCCACAGTTCGCGATTCAAATCTTGCGTTAATTTTGCGACACACCAATCTTGTTTATCGTATTTATTTTTTTTTTACGGTCGCAACAATAAAACGGAGAGAGAGAGAAAACTTTAAATAAGTACGTACACGTACCACGACGTACGACGTCGGAACCGGAACCGAGTGAGGGTGCAATTTTGAAAAAAAACGGGCGAAAACCCTTCCGCTCATGTGGTGGGTAAAGTCCCGGAAAAGCGGCGTTTATTACTACCTGGAGAGGATGTTGGCGATAATTCAAGTTCTTGTAAACCATATTTAACAATCCCTTAAAAGCGGATCGAAGTTTTTCCCGTACCAAGTGTTCCGTGCCCAACATCGAAACGATTGTGTTTTTATTGCCACAACTGTAAAATACAATATTAGTTGTATTAGGTGTACCCGAAAGTAATAAAAATTTAGAACTTTGGAATTAATTTAATTTCGCTAAAAGATAAACTATAATTATTAATCTACGATATATTCACCGATATTATCGACAACTCTCTCTTGAACTCGTCAAGACCAAAATACATCTTATCAAATTGTCGATTAATTTTGGGTACACCTAATATTAATATTGAAAAAGAGGTAATGGAGGAGAAACCCACCTGGCTTTCCCCATTTTTCTAATTTTTCCCCGATCGTCGGAAGAATTAAACAATTTGAAAGAATTTAAAATTAAAATTTTATATAGATTATATGGTGGAAAAAACTGCCCTTTGAAGTTCACCCCAACGGTCGTTCTCCTTGTTCATTTAAAGGGCCGGTGTGAAAACGAAACGTTGGGGATGAAAAGGTGGGGGTTTTTTTGTTCGGGGTCGGGGCGCTAGAAACCCCTTACCCTTCGCCCCCCAGGACAGGGGTGAATTCACCCCCTCTGAATCCCGAAACCGGTAACGCCGAGGGTACGGGTACACGTCGATACACGAAAAGTGTGTGCTACACACGGGAAAATATTTAAATGTGTGGTTGGGAAAAATTTTTTTTTTTTTTTTGTGGAAAACAGTTATGTATTTGTCGCGTAAAAACATTCTACGATTTATGCACGCTTCGACTCTGTTGGCTCTGATAGACGTTGTATTGTATACAAGATTTACAGACTCACGCGGGGGTGTATATAGGAAATATGTACAAATATTACAAATAGAGGGGATGGTTTTGAAATTTTGAAAAACATTTTCGATTTTCGACTTTCCTTTCCGGGGGCGGGGGCAAGTACTGTTGGCCGAATATTGGAACAATGAACAATACGAACGGATTTTTTTATACTGTGTATAATTTTTGTTTTCAATTTATGTTTCAGGTAAGTCAGAGCTAATTTGATATCTCGGTGTTTATCCCGTATTTCGGACAATGGCCTTCCGTGTCTTTAAGGTAAGCTTTTCGTCTTTTATGCGTTCGCCCCTATTATTATGCAATTATGTTGGACCGAATCAGAAGTTTAGAGAGACAGATTTCTGTGCCAGACTCAGCTGAATGGCAGGACGGCGTAAAAGCCTAACAATTCGACGTATTTAATTGACGTAATTAATTATATAATACATTGTTCAAATACAATCGTACATGCTAATGGGTTGCGCTCTGTTTATTATCACACTTGAGAAACTGTTCCTTCTTTCTCCGGTTGGGCCTTTTCGAAGTTCGGGTTTTAAAATACAGATGTTTGTGACGAAAGTTTTGAGCGACAGATAGATAAGGGAAAGAATTCCGAATGCTCCGTTTATTTTGCAGTATTTATCTTCTCTTCTTGTTCGTTTTATCTTTCGACGCATTTCTGTCAGAGAATACAATAGGCCCGACATTGGTGTTCGGTGTAGAACACCTGATAACGAGTAGACGCTCTGTATTTTAGCCATTTTATTTTAAATTTTTCCTTTTCCGGCGTCTGTAAGTGTTAATAGTTCGGTACGCGGGAAAATAGTGGGCTGACAAAAAATTGCAAAACCATTTAGCGCAGGCAAAAAAAGACAAGAGGATGGATCTGTTAACGGTGACTACTGAAGATAGGAGGGACCGTTCTGGCGAGAGGAGACAGATGGTTTTCGCTCCTGAGGTCCAAATTCCCGGAAGCTTTCCCCCCTGCTACCGTTCATTAGAGGGGGTTTTCTCGTGGAATTATCACGAAGAGGCAACCTTAAACCTTCGGTCTAGATATGAAAATATGGCGGAATTCAACGAATTCGCGACAGAGTCAATCGCATTGCTGAAAAGCTCCTCATTCCCGGAAGCCTCCACGCTGTTGAGCAACCGAATACCTACAAGACGATGGACCTATTAACGGTGATAATAAGCGCGGAGTGTCAGAGACGGCTACTGAAGATGGCGAACGGCCTGCACCGCTGTGGCGAAAGACGAAACCGGCGAGGAAACAGAACATCTCTTGGTTTTCCTCCTGAGGTCCAAATTCCCGGAAGCTTTCCCCCGCTACCGTTCATTAGAAGGAGTTTTCTCGTGGAATTATCACGAAGAAGCAACCTTAAACCGGTCTAGATATGAAAATATGGCGGAATTCAACGAATTCGTGACAGCAAAGACGAATCGCATTGCTGAAAAGTTAATTTTTGGAATTAGTCTCGACCTCCTCCTTCCTGGAAGCTTCCCGCTGTGGAGCAACCGAATACCTACAAGACTATAGAGCTATTAACGGTGATAATAAGCGCGGAGTGTCAGAGACGGCTACTGAAGATGGCGAACGGCCTGCACCGCTGTGGCGAAAGACGAAACCGGCGAGGAGACAGAACATCTCTCTGTTTTCCTCCTGGAGGTCCTCCTTCCCGGAAGCTTCCCCGCTGTTGAGGAACCGACTACCTGCAACACTATGGACCTATTAACGGTAATAATAAGTCAGAGACGGCTACTGAAGATGGCGAACGGCCTGCACCGCTGTGGCTAAAGACGAAATCGACTCGATGAACTCCTCCTAGAAGCTTTTCCCCGGCGAGGAAACGAATACCCACAAATAGAATTGATCTGTTAACGAAGTCCGGACATTGGTCCGCTCTTACCTTTCGGTAATCGCCAGATGTCCTACCGTTTTCTCCAAGTAAGTGGTGGGGGGGGCTAACTATGTGCCCCCCCCTCTCATCTCTCCCCTCTATCCCTCTCTCTCCCTCCCTCTCTCCCAGTAACCTCGTTATTTCCCCTCCGGCTTGCAGTCTTGTCCCAGTGTCCGATAGTGACCCGTCAGTGGCTCCCCCCCCTTCCACCCCCCCCCCCCCCCGTTCCACCCAATAATAGTGCCAGTGCTAGTGCAAGTGCTTAGTGCCAGTGCCGGAGAGAGGACGCCATGTGCGGTATATCGCCCAGTTACCTGTGTTCGGTATATAAAAATATTTAGTTTTTCCCTATTCAATAATTAGCTCCGTTGAAACGCCCCGGGTATAAATAAAATCTGATTTCTTCTATTATTCACATTTATAGGTGATTTTATTACCGACGCAGTACTGAGAATCGACCGTGTAACTCCTGCAGAATCGTTAGTTACAGTCCATTATACTTCGTTCGTTATATCGATATATACATCGTTCCGTTCCAATCTGACCCATCGCTCCGATTCGATGGCTTTCCTCTCGGCCTCAACTTCTTGAAAATCCTCTCAGGAGTTAAACGGCCGTATGATTTCCTCACTATCCGGCGGTACGGGAGCAGAGGGAGTATCACCGACGGTGGGCGGAATCTCATGACTAAAGCAGATCTCGTATAGCGCCATCCCTTCGCCCGAGATAAAATTATTATAAAACTTTCAGTCGTCACTTTTGAAAATCTCCACTCAGTCCTCGACACTGAATTGCGGTTTTGTGAAGGATTTTTCTTTGTCCGGAATTAGGGTTTTTTTTACGTGAGGGTTTTCCCCAGAGATAGGGGCGATTTTTTTCAAAAACGTGGAAAAAGTTCCCCCCCCCCCCCCGACGAATCGGAAAAGCTTCACGAATCGTTATTTAAGATTTAAGAGACGGGAGAAAAGTCTTTTTTCGCCCGGTTGAAGAACCGAATGAAAGAGAACCGCTACGGAATTCCGCTAAATCAGTTCGGAATTTAAGATTGAAAACTTTTACTGACAAGAGAATTATCCGAAAAATAAATATAAAATGACCGCGCGATACTCACCTTTCAACTTTAATATTCAATTATTACATTAATAACGAGAAATTACTGTCCGAATTAAACATCTGCGAGGGGTTGAAATATCGTAGATTTGTTGTGTTTCTGTCTCCTCTCTCGCCGATTTTGGTCTAGCAAAAGAACAAACAACAAATTTATCTACAAACAGAGCGATCTACAACAAATTGATTAATAATTCAATACAATCTTCCTGCTCAATAACGGTAGCTACAATCTAAAGACCTACCGAAAACCTGTGCTGCTAAATCTTGTTGTCGGTTGAGGCGAATTCCTCCCCGAAAGAAGTTTCACCTAGATATTATATTTATTAATGATTACAGTTAATTATTGCATTCTATGGACATTTCGGTCTCTGAAAACACCGGCGAAATAATCTCCAGTAGTGTAGCTTCTTCACTGGTAAAATAATCTTCATTAGTGTAGCTTTTCATCGGTGACATAATCTTCAGTAGTGTAGCTTCTTCACCGGTGAAATAATCTCCAGTAGTGTAGATTCTTTACCAGTGAAATAATCTTCAGAACTGTAGCTTCTCCACCGGTAAAATAATCTCCAGTAGTGTATCTTCTTCACCGGTGAAATAATCTTCAGTAGTGTAGCTTCTTACACTTGTTAAATTCTGTTAGTGCGGCTACACTTACTTTTGAATTCCGGTCACGGTCATAAGCCATTCGTGACCGGATATCTGCCCGAAGATACATTGTAAATACAATAGGGATACATAATGCGACGCTTGTAACATATATATATATATATATATATATATATATATATATATATATATATATATATATGACTCCTTTCCAAAATTTATTTATTTATTTCCTTCTTTATTTTTGTCACAACTACAATTATATTAAGAGACACTGCAATATGATGGTAACATTAACGAATGGTCCTCTCGATTGAACAAAGGATAATGACTTGATGGAACGAAGGTTAACCTTAGTATTGCTCCTGACCTTGTGCGGGACTTGAAAATCTTCTTCGGAACCGGAAATAATTGCGGCTACAACAAGTTCTGAACGACGGTGTAAACGCGGCTTAAAAAAAAATGAGGAGAACTTTTTTTTTTCAAAGTTCCCACTTGTTCAATTAACGGGCCGGAAACAATGGCCTCTATCTCACTTAGCTGAGTTACCCTGTTAAGTTACTGGGACTTACTTAGATCACCGGGGTTTGTAGATCACACTGGGAAAATTAATAAGCACAATTGCCTAAAATGTTGTCCAGACTTGAAACGACAACAACGATTAAGTCCGTCGGGCGAATCGGGTGCAAATCTTCCTCTGATTTAAGTGAAATCGCGTCCAAAATATATAAAAGATTGAATAGAAATATGTCGGGAAACTTCTTTTCCAACTCGCTGAGAACTATAGAATAGGACATTTCGGTAGTGTTAACACGGAAAGGGTACGTTTTCAAACATTTTGATCTTTATGGGGGGAATTTGAGAAAGTATTTGGAATTCTAAAACTTCTAAATTCTAAAACGGTACTTGCTATTAAGCGTTTTGAAAAAATCACCATAATTTCGTGAACTTTATTCGTAGAAAATATCGTTCGGAATAATCCAACGCCTTAGTACCTAATGCTGTTATAGCAAATGTTGAATTCGTTGAAAAAAAGAGAGTTTTGTTGTTATAAAAGCGAGCTTTTTTGCACTGTAACTTGTTGCAGAGTTCGTTCGGATGACGATGACGCATTTATGGTGGACGGTGACGTCATACTTGGGCGCCCCCCCCCCGTCCTCGATTTGCGTCTGCTGGAAAAATAATCTACATCCGCCATATTTATAGCCGGTCACTGATTAATCTCTCCCCCCCCCAACCCCCCACGGTTCGCTATTCAATAACGTCGGAAAAATTCGCGAAAAACTATTTTTGACCTGTTTTTCGGGCGCGGGAAGGGGGGGCGGGGGGGTTGGAGGGATTTCCCTTCGAGTAGTTGTCTTTGGACGCCTTTGGACTGTCCGAAGGGAGACGCCAAAGACCCTGGGGGGTCGTGAATGGCAAGACGGGATACGTTCAAAGTTATAAATAGCAGCTTATCGATTTCCTCCTCTGTGACTAATTCTTGTGGAACTTGCGTCTTGGAATCCCATTTTTTTGGGAGTTATTCACTCAACGGTGTATATATATATATATATATATATATATATATATATATATATATGGGCTGAAAATCGAAAATTTTCTCAGATCGATCCCATATTCCACCCACAAGTGTACCAAAGTGAGTTACACTTGCCCCTGAAACGGCGGGTTGAAAATCGAAAATTTAGGTTTTTCGAAAATTTTCTCAGATCGGTCCCATATTCCACCCACAAGTGTACCAAAGTGAGTTACACTTGCCCCTGAAACGGCGGGTTGAAAATCGAAAATTTAGGTTTTTCGAAAATTTTCTCAGATCGGTCCCATATTCCACCCACAAGTGTACCAAAGTGAGTTACACTTGCCCCTGAAACGGCGGGTTGAAAATCGAAAATTTAGGTTTTTCGAAAATTTTCTCAGATCGATCCCATATTCCACCCACAAGTGTACCAAAATGAGGTACACTTGCCCCATGAACCGCGGGTTGAAAATCGAAAATTTAGGTTTTTCGAAAATTTTCTCAGATCGGTCCCATATTCCACCCACAAGTGTACCAAAGTGAGTTACACTTGCCCCTAGAACGGCGGGTCGAAAATCGAAAATTTAGGTTTTTCGAAAATTTTATCAGATACCATATTGAGTTCACAAAACTGATTGTGAAAATCGCCGTTCAACAATTCGGAAAATGCATTTCGAAGTGAAATTTCGGTTGGTCGAAGAATGCGAAAACCTGATGCAGCATACGGCCGAAGGCCGTTCGTAATTTTCCCGAAATTCGCCCTCCGGGACCTATTTCAAATCTTGGAAATTCGGCCGAAAATTCTGGAAATAGTTATTGTTGAGGAGGGGAATTGTTGTTTACCTATTTTCCAGTGATAATAGCGAGATTGAAGTCCGATTTCTGTGAACTGGGACACAAAAGGTATTTCTCCGGACATTGTAAGATTCAGTGAAAGAATATATGCCGTACAATATGATTCAGACAATTTCCCTGTGATTTGTGGACGAGTTCGGGGGGTAAATTCTATTTCTAGGGGGCAACACAAAAGCTTTTTTTTTCTATTAAAATCAGCCACATTTCGTAAGGAACAGTTATTTTTCCGTAAAGAATAAGGTTAAAATCGTTTACGCGAACTGACGTAAATGTTGCAAAATTGTTACCCCTTATATTGGAAATTGCACAGTTTTAGATACAGCAATTTAGGGTAGTTTTTTTGACCTCGCAACTACAGATTTCAGGGTCAATGAACCCTGAATGAATGAAGAGAGCAGTCCCACCGAGCTGCCGACAGAATGCTACTGAAGGCTGCGTTTATTACTATAATATCTTTATGTAATTACACATACAGCAACATATGATGTTATATAATAAACAGTCCGATGAGCATGTTTTCTTAACCCTAAAATACGTGTATTTACCAGGTTTAAAACTACCCTAAATAGCCACAATTCATAATATATGTAACGTGTTAATGATATTGTGTATGCACTGTATAGGGTAGTTTTTCCCCCTTCTTCTGGTTGGTATTTGTGAAAGTTTTGCTCCCAATTATATACTGCCCGATGACCTTTAACCTTACATTCTTATCTAGAAGGTAATTCAACTACCCCCAAACAGCAACATCGGAATTTTTTATTTAATGACTAATCGATGTAAAGTAATTTCAAAATTTTGCCAAAAGGGGATAATTTTTAACATTTACGGCAGTTTATGTAAAAATAATTTAACCGGTAACTTATTCTTTACCCGTTTCTTTGTACAGACTTTCTTTGTACACGGGCCTCTAGAGATTAATAATTAAAGTTTCTTTTTTATAGCGAAATAAAATGAAATCCAAAGTCAAAATGTTGAGATTAGTTTTGGGTACTCCTAATACATTATGTACGCAGAAAATACACACAGTGATTGTGAAAACCGTCCCTCGATGAATTATAGAAGGCAGGAATCATTCTGGGGTTTTTCCTGTATTTGTACGCATTCATCCCTTTATTTATTATTTATTATTATTATCATCTTCCCCCTGTTTATAAACAGCTCTTTCCGTTCCTCGAATCTGATAATGCCGGCCCGTACTTCGGGATACAATTTCGTCCTGAATAGAGCGTATTGAAAACGGTTTTATTTCCCTTTTAAATAATTTGAAAAATCGGAAATATCTGAGCGAAAGTATCCGCCGGTTTTGATTTTTGTAAATCTATTTTTTGGAACGGTCACTGGAGGTTTCGAAAAAATATACGCAAATATGTATTCATTTTAATTTACTATTAGGGGTACGCAAAAGTAATCAAAATTTTGACTTTGGAATTCATTTTATTTTGCTAAAAAAGAAACTTTTATTACAACTCTCCGCCGCCACTTTTCCGGCAAATTTTCCCCGATTCCCCTCTTGATGAACTCCTCACTCAAGACCGAAATAAATCTTATCAAATTGTCGATTACTTTTTTAAATTCGGCCCGTAGAGGGTTGAATATTTTTTTAATCCAGTTCAGCCTATTTACGGGTGAAATTTCGGTTAACGCTCTCGCGTCGAACATCGATTCTGCATACGAGAGTTCAGAGTAATAATCTCTGAACAGGATACGCAGAAAGGGGAGTCTCTGGACTGTTATTAGTATTTTTTATTGGCGTGAAGGATTCATCCATCTTCATACTCGAAGCGCACTGTTAACCATCTGGACCGTCGATTCATCATCATATCCATAGTCCATTCACTCTGTAATTGGCCCCACCCCCCGCCCTCCCTGGTACTGATTTAAGCGTACATCGTTGCTTATTACCTTTCCATACCTGGTTAATTAGGTATTGGAAAGGAATACCTTCTCCTGTACAAACCCGGATAGCCTGTCTAGACAGTTTAATATACCTGTTTTGCGTTTGGAATAGCGTAGATTTCGCGTATTTTTCTGTCTCCTGTCTCCTGCCGGTTTGGTCTTTCGCTAGACCGGTTTTGTATGCACTCTGACAGTGACAAAGTGTCAAAAGTGACTCTAACACCGCTACTTGAAGATGCGGCCGAAACCGGTCTAGCGAAAGAAAGAGCGCAAAACGGCGAGAGGAGACAGAAACACACGAAATCTACCCGTCTAGACATAATCAGTCCTCGAATAAACGTCAAAATTATCTATACTATAGTTTTTAACATACCTGTTTCGTGGTCTGCGAACGGTTGCTGAATAGCGTATATTTCGTGTATTTCTCTGTCTCCTGTCTCCTGCCGGTTCGGTCTTTCGCTAGACCGGGGTTTCGGCCGCTCGCCATCTTCAGTAGCGCTGTGTTGTGTCAGTCACTTTAGATGTTTTTCGTGCATCCTCACAGCGACAGTGGGCAGTGAGGATATGCCCCCCCTGAAAACGACCAAAGTGCCAACAGTGCGACTAACATAACACAGCGCTACTGAAGATGGCGAGCGGCCGAAACCCCGGTCCAGCAGTAGACCAAACCGGCGAGAGAAGACGGAAATTCCACAAACCGACGGTATCTATACTATATAATACTGATGAATGAAATTAAAAATGAAAAAATTGTGAAAAAATGAAATCGTCCCCGGTTTTAGTTTTCAACTTACCGATATCTCCCGTACGCTTTAAGTTCAAATTATAGCCGAGATGCTTTGAAAACCGATGAAATTACCGTGTTGAAGATTAGGGTATTAATATTAGGGGTAAACGAAAGAAATCGACATTTTGACTTCGAAATTCACCGATATTATCGACAACTCTCCGCCGCCACTTTTCCGACAAAGTTTCGATTCCCCTCCTGATGAACTCCTCAAGACCAAAATACATCTTATCAAATTAAGTTGATTACTTTTGGGTACACCTAATATATATTGTCGAATACTCATATTCATTCGGCTTTCAAATAGTGAATCGTAGAGAGTGCCCCACTATCACTACCTACTAGTTTTGACCTCTGAGTGATAGGAACAAAATCGGAAAAACTCTGAGGGTATAAGAGAGAAAAGGAGAATCGGATAAAAGAGAAGAAGAAGGAGGAGGAGGAGGAAGAGAGAGAGAGAGATAGAGAGAGAAAGAGGGAGAGAGTGACCTCATTCGACATCTGTTTTCTTCGGCCTAATAACACACAGTCGGGGGGGGGGAGGTACACCAATTATGTACATTTGGCCCCATTTAAATCAAGCAGAAGGCCCATTGACCCCATATATATATATATAAGATATATTTTTTAAAAATCAAAATCCAGGTAAACATCCCGGCGGCCCGATATGGCTGGATGAAATTCAGGATGGAGACGAAACTAGTTTCAGAATTTCAAGTACGGACGGACGGTGATCTGTTCCATCGCGCATTTTATCTCCTACAATGTTGATTGTAGAGTGACGAACAATGTTTGCCGTACGCCCGTTCGGATTAGCACCGGGCGAGACGACATTGCGTTATCGCGGATAAGTGTGTAGTTTTAAAAAAAAACAATTTTTTACATTTACATGGGGTTTTTTCCACTGCGACGACAGGCTTTGCCAGGAAATGATAACGGAGGTAGGAATTGACCCCCCCCCCCGTTCGAAGAGGAATAGGTATTAGAGGTGTACCCGAATAACATGTATTTTCGTCTTGTGTGAGGAGTTCCTCAAGAGGGGGAATTGAAAATTTACCGGAAAAGTGGCGGCGGAGAGTTGTGGCGATATATATGAATATATATAGTAGATTAATAAAATTTCTTTCCTAGACGAAATAAAATGAATTCCAAAGCCAAAACGATTACTTTTTGGTACCCCTAATATATTAGTTCAGAATTTAATGTCGCCGGGCAGTATTTCGTGAGCGAAACTTTCGCGTAACAACCACCGAAAAGAGAGTTAAAACTAAAAATCTGTGTACATCAAATGGCACGTCTGGGGCGGATAGATAGTTTTGCGCCATGAGAAAGGAAGAGTCGGAAAATGTCTGAACAATCGACTTTTAGAGTCATGAGTTGCGTTTTATGACCTGGGGGCGGGATAATGGATGGGCAAAGAATAAATAAAAAGAAATTCGGATGATGAAAGGTCGGAATTTAGAGCGGCAAGGAAATCCCCGCAATGTGGGCCAATAATTTTGGAAAAACGTTTTACGTTTTATATTCATTCACTCCTCCCTGATGGTGCTCTCGGCCCAGAGCGGACAAAAATCATTCCTCGGCCTTCAGAATATCAGTCTCGGAGGTTCCGAAAGTGATATTAGTGAAGTTTGACCTAAAAGGCGGCGTAGAGTGACCATTTCTTCTCAATCGGAGGAAGAGGAAGAAAGTGTCGAAGATCGGAGTTATCCGAGAGGGGAAATCGGCCGAAAATTGTGTATACCTTTCGCCTCTCCTTCAGGATTTATAATCGATGATTTAAATCTACGAAGTATTTTCGCCGGAAATCCATTATTCGATGGAATTGTCGTGAATTAAGCGGGCTTTAGAATCGAACTTTGGCTGCCGAACTTTCATTATTTTTTAAATACTGTTCGACAAAGAAAACGCTTTGTTCTATCGTGTAACGCCCCATTCGTACTGACCAAACTGTTTTTTTTTTTTTTAATACGGTTGCCCCAACTTTATTGCAAAAATGTTGGCAAATTCAAATCTTGCGTTGATTTCGGGACACCCTATATATAATATACAGAGGGGTCCCAAAAAAAATGTATCCACCGTTTAAAAGTCCACAACTTGCAAACTAATTGACAACGGAGTTGTCTCATTTTTGGTAGTCTTATTATAGTGTTGTAGTTCGGCCAATCGCGCCCTACAAGCGTTGTATTGCGTTTTTCTGTTCTGTCAGATAGTTTTGAACTGGTATGTTTAAGTTGGAAAACATTAAAATGAGGTTCAACGGCAATGGCGAAATGTGTATCGAACAGAGCCAATATCCACAACTGCAGTCAGTAGTCGGTGCTGCTGTTGGGCGGATGTTAATAATGGTGACAATTTCGAACACCTTCAGTGATAGATATCTTTAAGTTGGACTTTAAGCTACACTTTCACCGAAAAATGAGACACAACTCCGTCAATTAGTTTGCAAGTTATTGACTGTCAAACGGTGGATACATTTTTTTGGACCACCTCCCGTATATCGTGGCACTGCAGTGGGGGGAGATCTTTTGCCCGATCGTGATCTTCTTTGCAGTTTGTAGGTCGCCGGTGAAACGGGTCGCTGCCCCACGACACGAAGCGTTCTCTCGAATCGATCTTCTTCACCTTGGTTTCGGCCCGATCTGAGACCGGTTTCAGAGGTGTACGACTTCGTTTCCCGCAGTTTTCAGAATAGAAGCCGGTTTCGGCGGTAAACATTGTATTATGGGGGTGTCCCAAAATTTTTTAAAAATATTCTTCATTCAACACTGAACCAAAACTGTAGGCTGTCAAATGGTTTTTTTTTAATACGGTTGCCACCAACTTTACACCAGGAATTGTGGCGAATTCGAATCTTGCGTCAATTTTGGTACACCGCTATAGAATTTCGGGCATTCGTCAAAATCGGAAACTTGGATCGATTTGAGTCCGCTGAGTAAAGTTTACGGACCGAAATATCATAATTTTACGTCACCTCCCGCGACACGATTTTGCCTGACCGAGGTTTAGGCCGACGCTCGTCTTCAGTAGCGTTGCGTCGGTCGGCGACCTCAAACCTACTATATTGAATCGAAAAATAATTCTCCTATATTGATATTTGAATTAAAAATTTTTTTATTGGCATCGATTTAAAATTACAACCTTCCTTAACCCTCTTTGGGCAGAATTTTTATTTGAATTCCAAAAAAAAAATGGAGTAATGAATGAAAAAAAATTTTTGATATCGATATTGGTGGTCTCGACAACGTTACTAGGATTAAAATTTATCGGCCATCTCACGGAAAAAAGCTATAATTATTCGATAAAATCTCTATAAATTGAAATGTGATCTGAAAGTTACACGGCCCCCTAGAGGGTTAATTGAACAATATGTTGATTGAAAATATTGTACAATCTATTTTATCCTACAATTTTTTAATTTTCGTTCGAAACCTTCGACGTTCACTTTCATTTCACGCGTTGATCGCTGTTTATTTAACAATTCGAGAGAAAATTTCACTTCGGTCCATGTTTCTATTCCATCAACCGTTTATGGTCCGGTCCTTTGCCGTATTTGTGTTTCTGGGCGGAATTTGTGAAAGTGTTACACACAGCGCCCGAGACGACCGGTTTTCTTTAACCTGAAATTTTTTTTTTTTTTTTATTTAAAAGACGATATAAACTCTACCCTCCAAATTAGGGGTACCCAAAAATCGACATTTCGATTTTGGAATTGACCGATATTGTCGACAACTCTCCGCCGCCACTTTTCCGGCAAATTTTCGATTCTCCCCCCCCTTGAGGAACTCCTCACTCAAGACAAAAAATACGTCTTATCAAATTGTTGAGAAATGTGCCGATGACTCGATATTCGAGTAATTTCAAATATTGAACGAAACGGGAATAATTTTTGACCAATTACGGCAGTTTATGTAAACAGTAATAATAATCTATAAACGCAATTGCACGCTGTTCGTACTGATGACGTCATACCCCCATTCCTACTCCCATTATGGTCATAAAGCCTCGGGTATATTTATATTTTATATATATATATATATATATATATATATATATTTTTATAAGAATGTTATATACATATTGGCTAAAGCAGCGCCAATACAATATGGCGGCGACTTCGGACTTTATTTAAACTTTGTAAATGTATTTATATGGATGACGTCATACTCCCCCCACTCAACTCCACCATGGCTTTAGCCTCGGGTATATTTATGTTATATATATATATATATATATATATATATATATATATATATATATTCAGGAACTCTCGTGCCGGCTGAAATTTTTGAATTTGAAAGACAATTTCGCGATAGAAAAAAGTTGACTTCAGACGTTAGAACACAATTAAAATAATAAAAAATATTTTTTTGGGGGGCAAATTGTAATTACGCGATGGAGATATTACAATAATAAAAAGTAATGATAGCTAGCTGCCCCGGAGCTGTCCTCGTTCAATGAACAATTCAATATCTAACTACAACAGCGTCTATTGTTTTGTATTGTAGGCAACAGGACATAGTGTTGTTGTAGCGTGGCCGTGTGTTAACTCGGGCCGAACTAATGGGCTACGAGGCGCGGCTTCGGCCCCCCCCCAAGATTTGATCATCAAAATTGCATCAGTTTCGGCCCCTTCATCTCTTTCTCTCTATCTCGGATTTTTCAGATTTTCTTTCTTAAATTTTTCCGATCGCCCTCATCTCACATTGACGTTCAAATCAAAACGGACGTACGCTTCGTACGTCGCTGCGACGTACAATTGACGCATTGGAACAGAGATATTGTTGAGAAATATTCAATCCGGTTGAAAACTCCGGACAGTTGCCGATGAACAGGACCTAATATGATGACGGTATCATATTCGGTGTAGCCGAAAGTAATCGACAATTTGACAATATGTATTTCGGTCCTGAGGAGTTCTTCAGAAGAGAGGGGAATCGAAAATTTGGCCGGAAAAGCGGCCGGAGAAAAGTTGTCGATAATATCGGTGAATATATATAGTAGATAATTAAAATTTCTTGTTTAGCGAAATAAATTTTTTTTTTTCGGTAGACCGGTTTCGGTCCCCGCCATATATTCAGTAGCGGACGCAGGCCGTAACACGGGCGTTCCGTGAAATAAAAATTCAATCGCGCATTTAATACAAATATATTTTCGGGACGGTTTTTATTTATTGTGTACAGATTTGTACGTGTTGTATGTTGTACGTATTATATTTCCTTTTTAAGTTGTGAAATTATTACTCTTACTGACAGTTTTATTCCGTCGTTTTAAGTCCTCTTTGTTGTCCTTAGTGCCTTCTTTGTTGATTGTACCAAAAAAAAAAAACAAGAAAAAAAATTTATCTAATTCTATAACAATCCGTTGATATCCGATTTTACCCAAATGTAATCAACATTTCGACTTTGGAATTCATTTTATTTTGCTAAAAAAGAAACTTTAATTATTAATCTACTATATATATTCACCGATATTATCGACAACTCTGTGCCATTTTTCCGGCAAATTTTTAATTCCCCTCTTCTTGAAAAACTCCTCAAGACCAAAATACATCTTATCAAATTGTCGATCACTTTTGGGCGCACGTAATATATCCTGTATCCACAGTTACATATTGTAGTATTAAATACAGGAATTCAAATTTATATTTAACCAGTATGGTTAAAGAGGTCCGTTAAATTGAAAAAAGGATCAAAGGGAAAAAATTAGTTTGAATTTTGACTGAAACAAGTGTTGAATTGGCATTGTCCCAGCTCTAGCAGTCGGAGTAAATGCTACTATCTTCAGTAGAGTTAGAGTATCTATAAATATATATACATTATAAATTGTGTCTCTACGTGCGTTTCCCGGAATTCCGGGGGTTCACGTGTCGTCTGGGACACTTCCTCCTACTCAATTATTCAGCCCAGATTAAAACCTCCCCCTCAGCCCCCCCCAGAGCCCTTTTATGGGGCAGTTTCTTTTTTCTATCAATTTTTCACTTCCTTACTCCTCTTTTAATTCCGGTCTCTCTCTCTCTCTCTCTCTCTCTCTCTCTCTCCAAACCTGACACACTAGTCCACATAACAGTGACGCTGCATTCTATCGTTTTATTTTATGTAACTACAACAATTTCTTATAATAATACCTGGCGACAGAACACTATGTCACCTGCTCGGCCCCCCCCTACAGGATGGTGAGGAAATCATTTTTCTCTTGAGGGATTTTGAGAGGAAGGTTTCGAATCGATTCAGGACGAATTCACGAGTCCCGATATACAACGACGGATTGTGAGGATTGAATTCTGCAGGAGTTCGGACGACAATTCCCCCCCCCCCGTTTTATTATTATTGCAACTGCTAAAAATACAATGGGTAACATCGATATACAAGCAGTGACCACAGTGGACGACAATGGAGCAGAAACTTAATGGTTTACCCCAAATTTAAATATTTATGTCTTGTGGCCGCAGTTCCTTTTTAACGTGTCCCTGGGGAACGTCCACTGGGTCTGTACCACTGGGATTAGGATGACGGGAGATACAGTAGGTTAAATTAAATTTTCCCAATTTATTCCTTATATATATATATATATATATATATATATATATATATATATATATATATATACAGAGTGGTCCAATAAAATGTGTCCACTGTTTAACAGTCCATAACTTGCAAACTAATTGACACAGTGTTGTCTCATTTTTGGTGAAAGTGTAGCTTAAAGTCCAACTTAAAGATGTATCACAGACTGTAGGTGTTCGAAATTGTCACCATTATTAACAATCCGCAGACAGAAACGATGCCGCCCCCAACTGTGCACCACCAACTACTCTGACTGCACAACGTGTTCAGTCGGATATTTGCACACGAATGTTTGTACGATGGATTCTCGAAATTCATCCAATGTGCTCTGGCTTTTTTGTCGATAAACGATGTCCTTTAGTGTTCCCCCCACAGTTAAAAGTCCGGAGGAGTTCTGGGGAACGTGTGGTGGATACTCTACTACGTCCTCTATCCATCTTCCTGGTAGATTTTGGTCGAGATAAGCCCATACATACAACGGTTGTATGGCGCTGATTGCCCGAACTACAACACTATAAAACACTACCAAAAATGAGACAACTCCTTGTCAATTAGTTTGCAAGTTGTGGATTTTTAAACGGTGGATACATTTTTTTGGGCCCCTCTGTATATATATATATATATATATATATATATATATATATATATATATATATATATACGTGTGGTTTTCTGGTTACGTCAGGACAGAGTTTCCTACCGTAAACGGAACAACGCCTAAGCCGGTGTGTTTGTTAGTGTGGGGAGCGTTGTGTTTGCGCACGCGACTAAAAATGGCGTGAAATCTGAAACCGGTTTTCGCCTATTCGCCTAATGCGGTTCCCCCCCCCCCCCTCCCCCCCCCCCCCCCCCCCACCGAAGCGAACAAATATCTCGTTTTGTAGAAACAAAACTGGGAAAACAAACACCGCGTATTCCAGTTTTGGAAGAGGGACGGCCGTTTTCCGAGACCGGTCTAGAAAAAGGTGTATCGCGTCTAGAAAAAACGAACAAACTATAAACTATATTTATTACGCGCAGTATTGAAATAAAATTTTAAGAAATCTAGGAAAACCAGTTCTATTTCTCCTCCGCTATTTATTCTCTATTCGTCACTGGTGTAGCTCGAATATCAGTGTATTTTAATACAAGAATCAAGTGATAAGAGTCCGTAATCTGAGTTTTGACCCCCCCACCCAATATCGATGATATCCTATTTTTGCAAAACGAATTTTGGGAAAATTTTTTTTTTTTTTCTGTCTCTCCGGTTTCGGCCGGGTTCGCCCCGTCTTCAGTAGCGCTGTGTCAGTCACTTTGGAAGCTTACCGGGCCATCCTCACTGCACTGTCACTTGTATTGAAAAATGTGCAGACAAGCGTACAGTACCCGTCAAAAAAACAGGTATTCTCTACCAATTGTTGGTGGGTAATTTTTAAAAAATGACCCGCTCGTAAAACACGTCGCCGACCGCTGGTCAAGATAGATTGAGGGGCAGAAAATTAAATAATATTTATTAGGCCCAATTGGGTAGGATTTTTTTTCACTGAGTACGGAATTACGACAGCGGGGAAAAGGTACAATGCGGTTTTTCCGGGTTGGGAAATTGTGGGGTGGGGGTTGAGCGTTGTAGTATCTGGGTCCTCGGGGGTATACGAGAGAGAGAGGTACTACAAAGGGCCCGTTTTTGATTAAAAAGGGCCCTCCCCCAACAACAACAATCGGCCCTATTCCAAGACGGTCTAATACCGGAGTACTCACCGGCCGGGTGAGTGCAATCCGATGCCGGATGCAATTTAGAGGCGGTAAATCGTCTCGAATGCTATAAAAATTGCATAAATCTATAAAAAAAAAAATAATTTCAAACATAATGAAAACAGCCCGTCGTATCCGACTGACTCTCGCCTTGAATACTCAAAAAACACAATACCGATCTAGCGACAAGAACGTATATTTTGACTGCACGCTGAATACCAGTTGACAGAACACTTCGGAAAACAAATACTGACGAACTACGCGAAGAAAGAGAAACGAAAATATAAGGGAAATTTCCGAGAAGGGCGAAACTAATAAACGATCGAAAACAAGGAATACAAATAATGTGGGGCTCCTCGCTGTTAAATGGAAATAAATAAACGAGAAAAAGGAAATCGGTTCGAATTCCGTCTGATTTCGATTTAGAAACACGCGTTTAATACTAAATTTTAATGCGATGTTCGTTCGGTCCGTTTTTCGACACAAATTGATATATTTTTTAGAAGGTTCGGAGGAAACCGAAGCTTTAGTTGTTGAGACGTAATTAAATATTATCACCGAATTATGGGGTAATCGCGTAATAGTGTGGGGGGAAAAATACCGGGAATTGTCTCGCTATTCCAGGATTTTTTCCAGGAAGCCACCCGCTGGAAGGGTTTCAGTGGGCGGTTTATCCCTCCGGTGCGCGTATTTAATTTATTAAAAACTCATTTCGTAAATAAACCGTCGGCGATGCCTTAATGTTGAAACGTAATTGAATATTATGGCCGAATTTCGGGGTAATCGCGTAATAGTGTGGGGAAAAATACCGGGAATTGTCTCGCTATTCCAGGATTTTTTCCAGGAAGCCACCCGCTGGAAGGTTTCCGGTGGGCCTTTATCCCTCCGGTGCGCGTATTTAATTTATTTGAAAACTGATTTCGTTAATAAACCGTTGGCGATGCCTTAATGTTGAGACGTAATTGAATATTATGGCCGAATTTCGGGGTAATCGGGGTAATACCGGGAATTGTCTCGCTATTCCAGGATTTTTTCCAGGAAGCCACCCGCTGGAAGGGTTCCGGTGGGCCTTTATCCCTCCAGTGCGTGTATTTAATTTATTTGAAACTGATTTCGTAAATAAACCGTTGGCGATGCCTTAATGTTGAGACGTAATTGAATATTATGGCCGAATTTCGGGGTAATCGGGGTAATACCGGGAATTGTCTCGCTATTCAGGATTTTTTTCAGAGCCACCAGCTGGAAGTGGTTTTCGGTGGGCCTTTATCCCTCCAGTGCGTGTATTTAATTTATTAAAAACTGATTTCGTTAATAAACCGTCGGCGATGCCTTAATGTTGAGACGTAATTAAATATCATGGCCGAATTTCGGGGTAATCGCGTAATAGTGTGGCGGAAAAAATACCTGGGAATTGTCTCGCTATTCCAGGATTTTTTCCAGGAAGCCACCCGCTTGAAAGGGTTCCGGTGGGCCTTTATCCCTCCAGTGCGTGTATTTAATTTTTTGTAAACCGATTCGCGATTTCAGTAGGGGATTGTGCAAAATTATAACGAAGTGTCGAAAGGAGCCGGAGGAGATGCTGGGTATTGTCTTCAGGCTGGCACCGGAGAAACACCCGGAATAAGGAGTAACTCAGCGCGTCTGGTGGATAGATATAGCCCGACCGATAGTGGCAATAATAACAGTGTTGGTGGCAAGTGTTGGGACAGTTGAGTGTGACTAGTGGTTATAATGGTGCTCAGGCTGACCACCATACTGCAGGCGCCGACGCCGCGGAGGATCGAGGACAAACCGACGAACGCCTTCGACCAGAACGACATAGCGCCGGTGAGTCCCGTCCTGGAAAACTCTAGACTAACACCGACTGATGGGGCGGGGGAAAAATATAGACTGGGGTTGGATTTTTCCCGCCGCTTTGGAAAACGCCCTCCGAGCGGGTTTTCCTCCCCGACTGTTACATCGCCACTGTCCCACTGAAGATTTGAACCAACTTTGGGATTAAGACCGCTAACCAACCACATATTTTAAACCCAAAATAACCGTTTAAATTGTTGTTTTTATCCACGTCTAATTGCCGTAGATTTAGTGTTTTTCTTCTCGCCGGTTCGGTCTTTCGCTGGACCGGTTTCGGCCTCTCGCCATCTTCGCGCCGCCGCGCCGTTACAGTACAGTACAGGTGACAGTTTACCAGTTCCCCGGAAAACATCCAATGCGGGACTGGCACCGCTACTGAGGATGGCGAACGGCCGAAACCGCCGAGGCGTTCGTCCGAGCGAGAGGAGACAGAAACGCACACGATCAATCTACGTTTAAACAGGTACGTTGAACTGTCTCTGGACACGCTATCCGGGTTTGTACAAGAGAAGGTTTCCCTTTAATACCTAATTACACAGGTTTAATACCTGGTATGGAAGGTAATAAGGAACGATGTACCTGGGGGTGCTTACCTGTACCGCAAGACAGGTATTCTAATCATATAAAATGTTTTTGGAGACGAAATTTAAATGGAGGGCGCATAACGTGGAAATAACAAATTGTACCTTAAATAAATAAATTTTTTTGGTAATTTCGTGTACGTCCGAATGTAATTTTTAAAATAAAATTTTAGTCCTTACTTAAAGTGGAGAAGTGAAAGATGATTGGTTTGTTTCAAAGGGTAACTTTCGGTCGTGGATATTTTCGAAAAAAATCGTTTTTTTCTTTAAATGCAAATATTACATCGATAAAACGATATACAAATGGTGATTCCTGCATGCATTCCGGCCTATTGGCCTTACTACATATATATATATGTATTCTTAAATATTATAGTACACTAATCATGAATTTTTAACAATATTGTTGCGATAATAGGGAAAATTTACAATAAAAACCCGACAACTTAAGCTACAAATGTTCGCGTCGTGTCACTTTCGCGACGACATACTTTCTGACCTTGAAGGTCCTTTCGATCTACACACACACACACACACACACACACACACACACACACACACACACACAGACACGCCTATTGTATTGCATATTGCGATCTCTCTCATACAATGGAGGCATTTTTATATTTTATTTTTTTTACGATAAGAAAATGTCGAAAAGTGTGCGCTCTTGTCCTCAGTAGGCGGGACTGCGCGATTCCCGAAAACGAAAGTTTTTCAAGTTCGAAGAAACGGTCGACAACGAACTTTTTTGGCCCTGAAAATGATCGGTAGGTTGAAACGATTGGACTAAGGGAAGGTGTAAAATTGAGACTGAAAATAAAGTCCAAAAGGGCCCTCTTTGGACCCTTTGCGAGGTATTTGTGCCCAACCAGTTGAGCAAATATATATATATATATATATATATATATATATATATATATATATATATATATATTAGGGGTACCCAAAAGTAATCAACATTTTGACTTTGGAATTCATTCTATTTTTCTAAAAAAGATTAATCTACTATATATTTACCGATATTATAGACAACTCTCCGCCACCACTTTTCCGGCAAATTTTCGATTCCACCACTTGAGGAACTGCTCAAGACCAGAATACGCGTTATCAAATTGTCGATGGGTCTTTTGGCTGCACCCAATAAATTCGATGTTCAAGTTGAAACTTCGTGCCGCAATTAGTATATAACAGACAGAAGAGAAGTCAGAAATTTCTGACTGGGGGCAATAAACCTCGGTCGGGAAGAACGGAAAGAATATTATTTTCTTTGCAAAATTAAACGCTATCGTGATTCTGTGATCTCGCACGAATATCGCGCACAGTGTCGAGTCACGAAAACTCCGCGGACCGGACGTTCGAAGACCGAAGGGAGCGGAAGTGTTGAGAAATTATTAAAATACGGCGGAACGCGGATTCTGTGATTCTACAGGCGCTTGTGACCTAAACCTTTAGAAAAAAATTTAATACAAATAAATAAAAATGGAGGAAAACCAGTGGGTTTCTTCCCCGTTGTTTCCTTTTAGTGCTGCTTGTATATCACAATGTTGCTCGTATTTATTTACAGTTGTAACAATAAAAGAGTGAACATTATCTGGGAAACGCACTGAGTAACCCATTAAGTACCGTAGGCCCCAAATGAGGATCAGTTAATTTTTTCTGATATGTTTTCGGGAAGTTTTTTTTTATTACATCCATTAATTTCACATTATAAATACTACATCGCGTCGAAACACTTGTAATTATGATTATTATACGAAATAAAAATGATGATCGGTCTCATCTCATGTGTCGGTTCAACTCTGTGCAGTGCCCAAAAATAATGAGTCGTAATTTAGTAAATTTTGTGCAAAATTTTCAGAAAAAAAAAATTCGGCACTCAATGCCGGGTTAACCCCGTGGAATCACATCCGGATATTTTTCATATTATGCTAACGTAGTAATTTAAATGTACGAATAGAAATACAATTATAAAAAAATTAATAGGATCAGTTCTGAATGAAACATCGCATAGAATTATGACTTTTGGATACAGGAGCTGAAATGGGCCGCCGGTCGAATGCGGTTTCAAATTGACATTTTTAACCATAAAATATTATGGTTTAATAACGGCATCGCTTCCAGACATTTTTCATATTATGGAAACAAATATAAATTCGATAGAAATTTAAATGTACGAATAGAAATACAATTATAAAAAAAAAACTAATAGGATCGGTTCATTTCTGATTGAACCGTCGCATAGAATTATGACTTTAGATACAGGAGTTGAAATGAACCGGTTGAGTGTACATATAATTAAATATATAATATATAATGCCTCGTGATTGAGTACATTTTATGCAACATTTTATGTAAATTTTACCAAAAAAAAAATTTGGTACTCAATGGGTTAAACCCCCTGACATGTTTTCCTCCGATGTCATCCTCGCGCCTGGGGGTTGATATTGGAAAAATAGGCCAATTTTCGAGTTCAATTCCAGTTTTTCGCGTAAATCTTTATCGAATTTGTGGTTCGTCGTGACAGGGTGGCCGTCGCGGACTTCCGGCCGTTACCCCGGGGGAGGCAGTTGGGTGGAAAAGGGAAGGCCAGGAATGACAAAAGGACGAAAAAGGAAGAACAGGAAGCGATAAAAAGAAGAAATGAGTAAGGAGGGAGGGTGTAAAAATAATGTGTACCTAAGGCCATAAGGCGGGCTCAATGAGCGTGAAGGTCTTCCTCTCCCATTCCCAGTGCGTCGGCTTCTCTCATTCCTTCCCCTTCGGTTCTCACACTTACCTTTCGGACGCTTTTATTGTATAAAGAGGATTGGGGGGGGGGGGGGAAATCCGGGGCGGAATTTCCTGTATAATAATTTCGGCCGGGATCGCTGACCCCTCGAGTCGAGTTCGAGATCGGTCACCGGGAATCGAACCCCCGCCCAGCCCTAAACAATCAATTTTACTGATGGGAATACTTTCTTATATTATCCCCTACTGTCGTATCCCGAAATCCGCGATCTGTATAAATATTCGAGGAAAATAGAAACGCTTTTACTGTATAAAGAGGATTGCGAAAAAAAAACGGGAAATTTCCCGATTGTTGAGTGGGAATCAATTGTACCGACGGGAATACTTTTTTTTGGTTTCGAATACCCCAAACAGTACAATGCACCCCGACTGTATCCCGAAATCCCGGACGTCCCTCCTGCGTTCGCCTCGAAGAGGAGTCGTGGCCACGTGATCTACAATATAAATGTGTAAGGAAAATAGAAACTAGTTGAATATACCTGTTTTGCGTTCTGCGAGGGGTTGGAGTACTGTAGGTTCGTGATGTTTCTGTCTCCTGTCTCGCTGGTTTGGTCTTTTGCTAGACCGGTTTGTCGGCTGCTCGCCATCTTCAGTAGCGCTGTGTCAGTAGTCACTGTTAGCACTTTGGATGTTTTTTGGGCATCCTCACTGCCCACTGTCACTTTCACATGTACTGTCAGGGAAGTGTCAGGAAAGACATCCAAAGTGCCACAAAAGTGAGCGACACCGCTACTGAAGATGGCGAGCGGCCGAAACCCCGGTCTAGCAAAAAGGCCGACAGTACAAGTGACACAGTGACAGTGGCCACTGTCTCTTGTATTCATAGAAAATGAAGTATATTTATGAATAAATGTATTTGAATCTATCCAAATACTAATCCACAATTTGGTGGTTTTGTCTTCCCACGTCTTCCGAACCTTACTTACAAGACGCCCTCAATAGGAATCTATAAATGTTGAAGGAAATAAATTAAATATATAAATAAATACAAATTAAAAAGGGGCGAGACAGAGTGGTATTTCTCCTAACTTATTGTCAATTCGATGTCGCTCGTTTGTAATTTATAGTTAACAATGAAACAGTGAAAGAAAGAGAACAATGTTTTTGTTGGACCTGCTTCGTTGTTCGCCAGATTTTTTCGCGTCGTTCTTCCGCCTGCTGAGCGCTACTGAAGACGGCGAAACGCCGCTTCAGGAACCGAAGGTTGGATCGGTTAGTCTGTTGGCCCTGGCGTTTTTTTATTTCTGGTTCGACTCTAAAGCTCGATAAAACTAGTTTAAAATCTATTTAAGTTTGAGAGATTGAGTTCAGAGATTTTTGGTCGCGGTCGATTCTTTGGAGGGACGCCCCCCGCTAACAGTTTCTGGGTTAACCGAGCTTTGCCACGCCATTTCGCGTTCGATTCCGACTACTGCCGGCCGAGGAAACCGTAAATTCTGTACCTCTTTTTCACGCCGGCAATATATTTCATTATTCCGCGAGTACGACCTGTTGTTCCCATCGCGAGGGTGGAACACTTCCAGTGAAAACTGGACTCGGTTATATATATATATATATATATATATATATATATATATATATATATATATATATATATATACACTCCGACCGCGTCCATAACGAGACGGGAGTTCCGGGAAAACGGGAGTAATTTTCCTACTTCTTGTTGTGTCCCATCGAATTTCCCGTAGAAAATTTGTACCCCTAAGGGCGAACGGACGTCGAAATTGACCCTCAAGTAACAAACTGACAGTAGACAAAGCGATACTTCCGTGGATACATCCGACATCGTCCGCATCCGGAGATTTCAGTCAAAAGTCCTTCTTACCGTCCTTAATCCTCCCCCCCCCCTGGATGTCTTTCTAACCGAACAATCCATAATGACCTCAACATACCCCGACAGTCGACCAAGTCGCAAAATCCCGGTTTCTCCCCTCATCCCAATCCACTCGCTCATCCAGTTTCCTCCATCCATTATCTCCCGCCCCCCCCTCACGCTTCGGCTTAAACGCCACCGGCCCTAGAGATCTTCTCATCCCTTAGACTATACAATTGTTCTTGTGTCAAAAGTGCCATCTTTGGGGCTCTCCCCCTTTTTTTTTTTTTAACCGCGAAATATAACCGACGCGGTTCCAAATATATTATTTTGGGAGGATCCGCCGAGATACAGTATACGAAACCACAGAGAGATTCGGGTCGAAGGTACCCTCCAGAGGGGTAAGTTTCCAACGTACTCTTCGCGACATCCCCACGTGTCGAACCGGAGGGGGTCGGTAAAATTTCGTTTCGACAAAATTTCAATCCATTTTCCTCCCTCAAAAGTAGTCGACAATTTGGTTAAGATGTATTTCGGTCTTGAGGAGTTTCGGTTCAAGAGAGGGGAATAGAAAATTTGCCGTAAAAGTGGCGGCGGAGAGTTGTCGCGATAATATCGGTGAATATATACAGTAGAATTAATAATTAAAGTTTCTTTTTTAGCGAAATGAAATGGATTCAAAAGTCAAAATGTTGATATTACTTTTGGGTACCCCTAATACATTATGTATGCAGAAAATACACACTTTTTTTAGCAAAATAAAATCAATTCCAAAGTCAAAAAATGTCGATCACTTTTGGGTACCCCCCTAATACATCGTGCTCGAATCCGTTGCACGTGTACACACAATAAAATGTATTGATTGTTGATTGTGCAATATAAAAAAGTTTGAGAGAGAAAAATGACAAGTGTGGCCGGAAAGACTGCGAAATTAAACTTATCGTGTCATTGAATAATGATTAAGTCTAAATTTCATTATAACACGCTATAGACCGTTTACCTGTAGTCCAGTAATTAATATATATATATATATATATATACAAATTAAATATATAAATTGCTTCATGTCCGTAAGTATGTAAATTAGACCTACAGAATTACTATACAGGTTTTTATAGTTTACGTCGCTGTTATCCGAACCTTTATAGTTTTTCCACACGGTTTTTCTCCTAAAAATGTCTGTACAATCCAGTATTGTACAAGTTGAGTATCGGTGAAACTTTTCAGTAATAAGACTGTAATTTCTTTCGGAGTACGACCGAAAATACAGTAATTCTTTCTGATAACAGTACACTATCTACCTGTCAGTGTATACTATTATAACGTTGGAAAAGGATAGCGAAATAATGGAGGAAAACAGTTTTGGACGAAACTCCAATTCACCGATTGAAACAGTTCTTACAGTACGGTAGATTTTTTGTGTTTCTGTCTCGCCGGTTTGGTCTTTCGCTAGACCGGTTTTTCGGCCGCTCGCACCATCTTAGGGTACAAGTGACAGTGACAGTGCGGTGTGGGGATGCCACGTCCGAAGTGACTGACACGGCGCTACTGAAGACGGTGCGAGCGGCCGAAAACCCCGGTCTAGCGAAAGACCAAACCGGCGAGACGCAAACAAATCTACACTATTCCACGACCCCTCGCAGACAGCACAAAACGGGTATGTTGAACCGGTCTGTACAATGTTTTCGTAACTTGTATACATATTTTTCGGCGATAAATCATCCCTCAAGAGACCCCCGAACAAACCCTCAAGCGGGAGTTTGATGGGCCCACGTTAAATATTAACGTCTAATAGACGTGGTCCCCATCCGCCCTAAATTTGCCCCTATTAGACGCTAATCGACTTTGAAAGTTTAACGCGAAATCGGCTAATTTTAATTTCTTCTCAATTTAACGGACCCGAGAGATAATATATAACAGAGCGGGATAGATTCCAGAAATTATTTGTACTCTACGAATCGATCCGAAACGCGGAGGTTGAGATAGAAAAAGAAGTTTTATAGTGTTTGAGAATAAAGTACCACGAAAGATAGATACGTGCGAACAAGTAGAATGGAGAAAGAAACGCATATAATAGAGATAGATCAATAGTGTAGAGGCGATGTTCTACGCATATTTATTGAAAACTTAAGTTGTTTGTATCTTGTAAAAAAGAAAGGCCCGTGGGTTGGAAAATTTATTTTTGTTTTAAAAAAATCAGTTCCAAAATAGTGTCCCAACTGTCGAGTTGTGGCCCTGTGCGTCGGAGACGATTAAAAATAGTGCCTCAGAGATCTGGAGAAGCGCCATCCCTGTTACACTATAAATATATATATATATATATATATATATATATATATATATAAATAGTGTTCCAGTGTTTTGATTCTGTCTGTCCGTGCTCCGTGCTCCATTCATGAGACTCCCCTTTCATCTTGGTACACTTGTGGGTGGAATATGGGAACGAGCTGGGAAAATTTTCGAAAAGCCCAAATACCGCATTTTGGATCCCATTTTGCTCCTAAAAACCTACATTGAGCCTAAAAACCCCATATTCGGGTCTAAAAGCCGCCTTTTTGGGTCGATTTTGCGTCTAATAACCCCCTTTTTGGGACGATTTCAGGCTTAATAAACAGCCCTTTTTTCGGCCGATTTTAGGCCTAAAAACCGCCTTTTTGGGCCATAAAACCCCATTTTTAAAATTAAAAACCGTTTTTTTGGGCCGATTTTGCGCCTAAAATCCCCATTTTTGGGCCCACTTTGCGTCTAAAAACCCCATTTTTGGGCTAAAAACCGCCTTTTTGGGCCGACTTTGGGCCCATACATTTGGGCCGTGTACATCTACGTACGTGTTCACATATTTTCTTAAATTTGTTACTCGGTGCGGCGATACTTGTATTTTCTAGACTAGATGTGGTATTTTTATACGTCTATAAGAGTTTAGAAAGTGTCCAAGAGCATAGAAGGAAGTGTTTATACTGTCGTGGGAAGTTTTAGGTCATGTGTGTCGGGGGGAGGAAGTTATAAAACCGATATATATATATATATATATATATATATATATATATATATATATAATGATAGATGTAGACATACATTATGTATATATGCATGTGTTGTGTATGACCGTGTGCCGTGTCCACAATGACTGGTAGGACTACTGAAGACGGCGAGCCGCCCTAACAAGCAGTTTACGCGAAACTCCGCGATGTCTATATATATTTCTAGCAGGCGGGGAGGGCACTTTCGTAGCGTTTATTCGCTGAAATGGGGTCAGCTTATCTGCCGTAAGTCACGCTACCGCCCACCGGCCGGCGGTGCCGTAGTCACGGCCGTGCAAATTCCATTTTAGAGTTCTAATCGGAGGTCTAATTTTAGACCGGTCGCGGCCAACTCGATCGGTGAGTTCACCTGTTAACCGATTGTCCGATCTGTAATTTTTTTTTGTTCCCCTTCAAAACTGTCCCAAACACGAGTAACGAGCGTCATGTGAATAACGCTCAAAAGTGCTCTCCGTCCAAATATCGACAAAATCCATATTTTACAGTCGAAAATATACTCCGGATCTTTAGTAGTTACAATTCCGGTAAAACGTCTGTATACAAGCGGCGATTATTCCCGTATTTAATAGAGGTTTTTCTTGGCTGTCCCGTGTGGGAAAGACGAGTAATTGGAGGACACAGAACCGTTATAATGGGAAGACCGGGAACGAACCCATTGTGTGTTCCATGCGCTAATGGGATATCGAAAATTATTCCTGTAACAGCTCCGTCCGTGTAGATTCCTTAACGAAAAAAAAAAAAAAAATGATGAGGTAATGTATTCTCCGGACGGAACTATGAAACCCCAGTAAACGATTACAAACGGTACAAATTGAGTTAACATTTTAATAAAAAAAAAAAATGTACAAGCTATATATAGATATTGGGTTTACCCAAAAGTAATCCAACAATTTGTCAAGACATATTTCGGTCTTGAGGAGTTCTTCACAAGAGGGGAATCGAAAATTTGCCGAGGAAAAGTGGCACAGAGTTGTCGACAATATCGGTGAATATATACAGTAGATTGATAATTAAAGTTTATTTTTTAGCGAAATAAAATGAATCCCGAAGTCAAAGTGTCGATTACTTTTGGTTTACCCCCAAAATATATACCGACTGTTTGCACTTTTTGAACCGACCTTATGCACCTGTAATTTTCCAAACTGTTTCCATTTCGTCGTAAAACTCGATTGTTAACATCTTAATATTCTTCGACTTCAACTTAGGACTTGCGCGAAACTGCTGCCATATATTGGGGTGTACCCAAAAGTGGTCGACAATTTGATAAGATGTATTTCGGTCTTGAGGAGTTCGTTTCAAGAGAGGGGAATCGAAAATTTGCCGGAAATGTGGCGGCGGAGAGTTGTCGCGATAATATCGGTGAATATATAGTAGATTAATTAGGTTTCTTTTTTTTGACAAAATAAAATGAATTCCAAAGTCGAAATGTCGATTACTTTCGGGTACCCCTAACAATGATTAGGGAAAACAATTGTTTCGATGTTCAGCACGGAATCCTGGTACAGGAAAAACTTCGATCCACTTTTAAGGGATTGTAAAACAATGTTTTGCATGAATTATATCGCTAACATCCCCTCCAGGTAGTAATGGGTCGGGAATGAACACCGCTTTTCCGGGACTTTTCCCTCGCTTGAGCGGAAGGGTTTTCGCCCTTTTTCAATATTGGACCCTCACTCGGTTCCTAATATATATATATATATATATATATATATATATATATAATAAAACAGGTTTATTATTGCGGTTTTGGTTCTGGGAGCATACGACGTCGTCCCATCTGGACGCCCTCGTTGGCTCCGGTTACGGTCCAGAGGAATCCGGTTGGAGAGCGGCATTTCCTTTTCCGTACAAAAATTCTCTCTTTCCCTCTCTCCCTCCCTCTCTCTCTCTCTCTCTCTCTCTCTCCCGTCTCTCCCTCCCTCTCCCTCTCTCCCTCTCTCTCTCTCTCTCTCTCTCTCCCCCTCTCTCTCTCTCTCTCTCCCCTCTCCTCCAGAGGATTTCCCGAACTCCCTGCAGATCGACTTATCGGGTCGGCGACTAAATAATTGCGCATTCTTCTCATCTTCGGGCGTGTGCCGCGTCCCGTCGTGCATTTTTCGTTAGCGCGACGAATACAGCAAAACTGTTCAGACTCTACAGAGGTTTGAAGATGTAGACGTGCGTAAAGATACAGATGACGCGACGTCTCCATCTCCGGCGACGTAACCCGCAATTGCCAAAAAAAAAAAATTGGCCGACGAATCGAAACCGATCGCTCGGAAACGATTCGAACCGTTCAGGAAAGCTCCGGTTCCCTTTCTCGAGAAAGCGCAAAGTATCGTCCCACTTCTGAAGTGGGGAGAAAAAAAAAAAAACGAAGAAACGAACCGTCCCGACTGGTAGATTGAAACAGTTTTTTAACGTGCATCTCGCGCTTAACACTTTAGTGGTAAACACTTTTTCCCTTTGCAGCTTTCTCCGCGCAACTTGCCGTTGAAAATCGAGTGCCCGCACTTGAGCTGGACTGCACTTGACAAAGTACTGACAGTAGATCACCGAACCGTCTAAATCCTACAGAATTACAATAATTACAATTTATTGTCCGATCGCACGATTCGTTCGAAAAAATAAGCCCCGAAGCGGAAATAGCTGCCCAGCGAGCTAAGCACCCTGGAGGTCTCTCAGTCTAAAGTATATCTGTGTTTAAAATACCTGTTTTGTTGTCTCCGAGGGGTTGGAATACCCAAAGTTACGCCCCTCTAATCATACTTAGAGGACCTTTAACATACCTATTTTTGTGGTCTGCAAGTGGTTGGAATACCGTAAATTTCGCGTGTTTCTGTCTCCAGTCTCGCCGGTCTTTTGCTAGACCGGTTTCGGCAGCTTAAGTGGTACATTTTTTTTTTCAATATAAATTACCGCGTTCTAAATTTCAATTTCACGTCATGATAACGAGTATAAATAAATGATGAAATAATATGAACATTTTTGATCCTTTGACACAACCGCCACAGTACAAGTGGCCACCTGAAAAACGTACAAAGTGCCAAAAGTGATTAACACCGCTACTGAAGATGTTCCAGCGAAAGACCAAACCGGCGAGACTGGAGACAGAAACACACGAAACCTACGGTATATTCGTGTTATAAAAGCCGTGAAATATAATTTTTAAAAGCAAAATATCCGTTTTTGTCTCTTAACTTTAGTGTTGCACAGTTAGAGTGACCGGATTTTCGGGAACCTGAGGATTCGGCTTCGTTCACGAAGGAAATTTAATATACCCTTTCCTTCCAGGGAGTTCTCTCCAGGACGTTTCTGAACCCTTATCATCGTCCGGGTTAATAATTGTTGTCGACGACCCCGGGCTTAAAGGGGCGAAAACCCAACCGATATTCTTCCGTTCGCCCTGAAATCTCCTCCTAAAAATTCTAAAAATATGATACGTTCAACAGTCCATAACTTGCAAACTGATTGACACGAAGTTGTGTCTCTCATTTGTTGGTGAAAGTCTAGCTTAAAGTCCAACTTAAAGAGATATCACACACTGTGGGTGTTCGAAATTGTCACCCATTATTAACCATCCGCAGACAGAAACGATGCCAGGTAAAATGCAACAAAAACAACAAAACGCTGATTATCCGGCGACTGTGTCGTCCGACAAAACAGAACAACGCAATACAACGTATTGTAGGGCGCTGATTGCCCGAACTACAACACTATTACAGTACCAAAAATGAGGCAACTCCGTGTCAATTAGTTTGCAAGTTGTGGACTTTTAAACAGTGTTAAACAACTCTCTTTATACTCATCTTCTCCAATATTAAGTCGAATATACGCCGGTCCGAATGGTATATATATTGTGGGCTTCTTAAGCCCACAGTATGGTCACGGTGGACGAGACATGTCGGTCGGCTAAGGTTTAAATTGTTACGATGAAGTCCTCGGGCCGGACGAACTTAATTTCTTAAGCCCGAGGGAGCGTACGCGATGATATCCATTCGGGCTTATAGATTCTATTGGGTCGGCGAGTAAATAATTGCGTATTTCACCGACAACAAGTGGCGTTGTACGCATTTTTGAGTAAGTCAGTACATCTTTGCACTGATAAAAATTCTGTGACACTTTATTATTTGGTCCTTTCCGAAACATTCGATATCAAAATTGCATCGACCAGTCGAATTTTGTGTGTGTGTGTGTGTGGGAAAATCTGAAGTTTCAGATTTTAACAACCGTAGTTCGATGTATATCTTGTACCTTTGTATACATACTGTCAATTTGTCGACTATATAGCAAATTTTGAAGTATAGTTTTGAAGTTCAAATTCGCATAAAAATTCGGTCCAAACAATAAAACCTCATACAGTGAATCAGTCTGGGCTTACGGGCTCGAACTTCGTTTTGGGGCCCCGAATTGATAAATATTAACAAAATCCTGACTTTACAGTGGAAAATATTAAAAGGGAAAATGCACCATATCTCTGTATGCGAACTATGCCGTATATCTTAGTGGAAAAACCGCCCTAAATATGGGGGAGATTGTAAAACTCTGTTGTTAACTGTCGTTTTATGTGGAGGGGCATAATAGGATCGAACGAATCCCTAGATATATATATATATATATATATATATATATATATATATATATATATATATATATATATTGCTTGTTGCGGCCTTACATTATGTAATTGAAATGAGTTTTCCAGCTATTTTTCTTTTTTCTTCCTCAATGTCAGCCGAAATTGTGTCGCGATCGAACACGTGTCGTAACCGCCTCATCGTAACTGGGGCTTCCACAAGTTCACAATTGGGACACGCAATTAATTATTGTTTAAAGTATTATTTTCAAAAGTTATTTTATTGTCCCTGTCACTCTGTGCAGTTTCTCACCCCGAGGAGACGTTTTTAATGCCAAAAACACAATTTTCGCTTATCTTTATCTATTTTATTCCAAGGAAAAGTTTCTAGGAAGCGGAGCCGGGAAGTGTTCAGTGAACACTTTTACCTTTGTCCGATTGAATGGCCTGGCAATGTCGACGTCCTTGTCTTCAGAAGAATGGCCTCTTTTAGCCATTTGTCTTAACGTTCATAGTTCATATTTCCTGGAGGAACTTATTTCTGCTAAGTCCGAGAGGGAGACCTTCTTGTTTTATTGGACATTTCAACCTCGAACATAATAAATGTCCACGACGAATTGAGCGTCCTTCTCGGTTCAACAATGTTTCGTCGATTTTTGGGAAAACATATTCAAGATTTTCCCTGAAAAATTAAACTTTTTCGACCGTAAATTCAATTTTACCGCGTCAACTTTTACAATGTCCGATGATTCAACTCTCCCCCAACGTAAAATCCAACCATTTTCAAGCCAAAATCAGTCCATTTCTGAGTAAAATTCAATTTTTTACTGTCAGAAAAAAAATATCAAGTTCTTCCAGTTAGATTCAACAAAATTTAACCTGATCGAATGCAACATTTTTCCCGAAAAAAAGTGAACTTTTTTCGACGCCAAATTTAATTTCTTCTTGATCACTGTTTTCACCGTTTGAATCAACTCTCACCAACGTAAAATTCAAACATTTTCAGGCCGTAATTCTACCATTTTCGAGTCGATTTTTATCTATTTCCGAGTCGAATACGATTTTTTTATTAAGTCAGAAAAAAAATTCAGTTTTTCCAAGTCAGATTGCAACATTTTTTTCCCGAAAAAGTAAACTTTTTTCGACGCCAAATTCAATTTCTTCTTGACCACTGTTTTCAACGTTTGAATTAACTGTCACCAACGTAAAATGCAGTCATTTTCGGGCCGAAATTCTACCATTTTCGAGTCGATTTTTTCTATTTCCGAGTCGAATACGATTTTTTTCTGATTCTGAAAAAAAAATTCAGTTTTTCCAAGTCAAACAACAATTTGCCCCGTCAACTTTTTCAATGTCCTGTAACAACTTAAAATTCAACCATTTTCAAGACAAATTCATCCATTTCCGAGTGTAGTTTATCTATTTCATTGAAGAGAATTCAATTTTTTTTTACAATAGAAAAATTCAGTTTCATCTTTTAAAATACAATTGAATGTTGTGATCTGTCGCGGACGAGTTCTGTATGTGGGTCGATATTCTGTCTAATTTCAGTCCCAATTTTACCGGACTTGATTTTTTTGACTTAATGACCCATATTTGGTACCTGTTTACGCTGCGTTCTTTGGGTGTGCCCTGAAGTCCGTACTTTAATTGTACACACCAATGTTTATCTAGTCCTCACTCATTGGATATTTAATTTAGCGCTTAAATGTCTGTAAATATTTCAATCGGTCCGCTGTACGTGCGTTGTGTGCACATTGAGAGATTGTAGATTGAGTGTTTTGTAGTTGTTTGTAGCGCTATGGTGGGCGCAGCGCGCTTAAGTGAAAAGTGGGCGCGGGTGGGACGTACAAATCGTCGTCATCCTCTTGAAACAGGGCACTACAACAATGTGTCGTCAAGTTTTAGTTTTAAGGACTGTTTAAAAAAGCGCTATACTTCTGGGGCAGAGTTAGAATTTCGGTTTATCCTTACAAGTAAAGCTGTAAGTAAATAGGAGCATTTGTTCTTCAGGAGTCTGCAACCCAAATCCGAGCTAGTTCCTGTATCGTGTAAGGATCATCCGAGCTGGTTCATTATCTGTACCCAGTATAAAATCCCGGTTTTCCCGCTCCAGGAGGACGGGAAGAGACGTCTTCTCCTTTCGGCTTATCCCCAGAAGGAAAGTCGTAAGTGGATAAATAGGAGCTTTAGTTCAGGATCGATCCAAGTCTAGGAGCTAGTTCGGGATACGGATGATGAACTCTGTCTATTATCCGTACCGAGTACAAATTCCCGGCTTTCCCGCTCCGGGAGGACGGGAAGACGTCTTCTCCTTTCGGCGTATCCTCAGAAGGAAAGTCGTAAGTGAATAAATAGGAGCTTTAGTTCAGGATCGATCCAAGTCTAGGAGCTAGTTCGGGATACGGATGATGAACTCCGTCTATTATCTGTACCGAGTACAAATTCCCGGTTTCCAGGACGGAAGACGTCCTCCTTTGGCTTATCCAGAAGGAAAGTCCTTTAGTTCAGGATCGATCCAAGTCTAGGAGCTAGTTCGGGATACGGATGATGAACTCCGTCTATTATCTGTACCGAGTACAAATTCCCGGTTTTCCAGGACGGAAGACGTCTTCTCTGCTGACGTATCCTCAGAAGGAAAGTCGTAAGTGAATAAATAGGAGCTTTAGTTCAGGATCGATCCAAGTCTAGGAGCTAGTTCGGGATACGGATGATGAACTCCGTCTATTATCTGTACCGAGGGTTTTCCCGTCCGGGAGGACGGAAGACGTCGGCGTATCCTCAGAAGGAAAGTCGTAAGTGAATAAATAGGAGCTTTAGTTCAGGATCGATCCAAGTCTAGGAGCTAGTTCGGGATACGGATGATGAACTCCGTCTATTATCTGTACCGAGTACAAATTCCCGGTTTTCCAGAATTTAATTCCCGTCCGGGAGGACGGGAAGACGTCTTCTCCTTTCGGCGTATCCTCAGAAGGAAAGTCGTAAGTGAATAAATAGGAGCTTTAGTTCAGGATCGATCCAAGTCTAGGAGCTAGTTCGGGATACGGATGATGAACTCCGTCTATTATCCGTACCGAGTACAAATTCCCGGTTTTCCAGAAGACGCAGAAGGCCGGGAAGACATCTTCTCCGTCTGGGTTCCGGACGGCCGAAACATTGAGGAAAAAATCCCCGAACCAAAATCCGCCAAAAAACCGAGTTTTTTTTTAAAATTAAAAATGTATCAATTTCTTGCAAAGCGTATTGAAGAAGATTGTTTAAGCCTTCGGAGCTTAATATCCCTCCGGCGGGAGGAGGGGAGGGGGAGGTAACCGGTGTTCCCGGTTGGTCCCGTTATCCCGTGTAGGGAGCAGTTTCGGCCAAACGGGATTAACCTCCCCCCCCGGTTTTTTCTCTTCTATTTTTGCAAATAACTAGTTATTTGAAATTTAAAACGGCCGGCAGTCCGCAATTATGTTTTATTTTTATTTTCGGTCGATTCGTGTTACTCCCGACGGACGAGTTCATTAATAAACGGTAGCAGATTTTCAAAATTTAATATACCCGGATTATTTTCTGACACACAACAGTTTCATTTTATTACAAATATACTGATCAAGAAAAAACACATATATATATATATATATATATATATATATATATATGTGTGTACACGTGCGTGTATTTTTTCAAATAATCATGTCATAGTAATAGAAATTACATATAGTATTTAGTTGGTTTTCTACTATTCATCCTGTTAATCTTTATAGATGTAATAATTCGATGAAAATATCCCCAATATAAACACTTCGGAAGCTTCGCTTCGTTCACGTGTGGGTTTTAATATTTTTTCTAATTTTTCGTTTCAATTTTTTTTGTTTCAGGTAAGTGCCCCAATATCGTCCTGTCCGATATGTTTGCTAATCCACAAATTGTGCGAAAGTAAGTGAGAAATTTACTATTTCTTTAGTCTTTCGTTACCACAGACCGGAGACGATTCTCCGAGATTCCGTTTTCGAGTTTCGAACGTGGTCTTGAAATTTTGCAGTTTAAATAGGGAAAATTTCGACCGATTAAACCATTATCTGTTTTCGTTCAGACCGTTTTATTGTTACAACTGTACAAAAAGTACATTGGTGTTCCGAGTAGGACACTAGTAACGAGTAGGAAATAATGGTTTTTTTATATTTATTATTATTATTATTATTATGTCACGGATGTTAAGTTCGACGGTTAGTCTAAGTGGAGCGGTATGGGAAATTGGGCAATAAAAATTATGAGACAAAAGTATACAAAAACTTTGCACGCTGTACAGCGTATGTTAACAGTGTTCCGCATCCATTTTTTAAACGTACTTTTACATCATATTTTTACACATTTCAATAGAAATAACGTCAACAGACGTGTCCAGTTTCGGTCCGAAGTACAGCGTCGTTTGTCGGTGTCACAACAGTGCGTATTGAAATCTTGACCTCGGCCCATTAAATGGGCGTTTTTTTTCTCTCCCGGAAAATATAATTCAATTTCGGTACGCAATTTTCTGCGGCCCTCACCGGGTTATCTGTGTAAAGGAGGAGGCCGGGATTAAACCTTATCTCGTTTGGTGTGGGGGGGGGGAATTTCTAGTGATAAGGACGAGGAGAGAGAGAGAGAGGGTGAGAGGGAGGGAGGGGAGAGAGAGGGAGGGAGGGAGAGAGAGAGAGGGAGGGATGGAGAGAGAGGAGGGAGGGATGGAGAGAGAGAGAGAGAGGGAGGGAGGGAGGGAGAGAGAGAGAGAGAGAGAGAGGGAGAGGGAGGATTGTTCGAAAGTTCGTTAATCGACATGTTTCTTGAAACATACGAAACCGTATACGGCAGAATCGAGCGAATATATTTTTTTTGACGTTATATAGTCTTTAAACTTGACTTATAAAACTAATATAAACCAGTTTAACATACCTGTTTTGTAGTCTCCAAAAACCCCGTAGATTTCGTGTATTTCCGTCTCTCTTCTCGCCGGTTTTGGTCTGGCTGTTAGACCGGGAGTTTCGGCCGCCCACCATCTTCAGTAGCGCTGTGTCAGTCACTCTCCATACTCGTACTGTACGAGTGTGACAGTGACACAGTGGGCAGTGAGGATGACCCCCGAAAAAACATCCAAAGTGCCGACAGTGACTGCTGACAACACAGCGCTACTGAAGATGGGGCGAGCGGCCGAAACACCGGTCCAGCAAAAGACCATGTGAATGTTATTCGTGAGTGAATGTTTCCAAAATTGTTCAATGTCATATACTGTAGATTTCGTGTGTTTCTGTCTCCAGTCTCGCCGGTTTTCCTGGTCTTTTGATAGACCCGTCTTCAGTAGATGTGGCTCAAGTTGTCGGCTTTTTAATGTAAATTTTCCCGACTATCGACACAACAATATTGTAAAAAATTCGCGTTTAATGTATATAAATATATAAATGTAGTGAGCCCAATAGGCCGGAATGCATGCAGTAATCACCGTTTGTATCTTGTATCATCTTCAGTAGCGGTGTCAGTCAATTTTGGCACTTTGTATGTTTTTTGTGGGGCATCCTCACTGCACTGTCACTGTGTCACTTGTACTGTCTCTTTGGCGTGCATATATATATATATATATATATATATATATATATATATATATATATATATATATATGGTTGTCTTGTTATTGTCTTTTTTGGGGAGAGTTTTATTCGTCTGTTCGAGCCGAACGAATACTTCTTATGGCCTTAAAGTCTACGCATGTTCACGTATAAAATTCTAATATAAATCTCCCGCGAAGTGCCTTTTGCCCATAAACACACACCCGTCTAACGTGTTTTTCGTGACATTCAGGTATTCACCAATTTTTCATATCCAAAGTTTATATATATATATATATATATATATATATATGTCAGAAATAAGCTAGGTGTTGGGATTCTGCAGTAAGTAGTATGTTTTTCGATGATACTGCAGAAGCCTGCGTGGATACCGCAGCAGCAGCAGCAGCAGCCGGGGTCATCGAACGCACGGCATTTCACCGACCGTTCTCTCTCTCTCTCTTTCTCTCTCTCCCTCTCTCTCTCTCTCTTTCTCTCATCAACCTTATTCTTCCTTTTTATACGCACTCTTCCCTCCTTTTATACATTCACATTCTCCCTCCTCCACTTCGGCATTCTTCGTGTTCCACAAGACGCGCTGGTGTTGTTGGGTCCCCGATGTTGGGCCTACGTTGGCACTTTTGATAACTTATACATCCTAGTGTTTATATATATATATATATATATATATATATATATATATATATATACGGCTGTGTTGTATTAGTACAGAGTGAGTTAACATTTACTACGCGTACATTGGTTATTGATAGAATTAGCAGTTTCGGCTGCTCGCCATCTTCAGTAGCGCTGTGTTACTGTCACTGTCAGCACTTTGGATGTTTTTTGGGGCGTCCACTCACTGCCCACCGTCACTTTCACATGTACCGGATTTGCTATGGGGTCGAATCCTCCAGGAGTTCATAGGGTTCGGTGCTCAATTCCCCGGGCTCGGTTAGGTCTTAAAATACAGTTGCAAAGTAATAATTTGTTGGCTAGTGATAGTTGAAATCTACTGTCTTGTAGATTTGTAGCGTTTCTGTACCGTTTCCAAGTCAATCTCCAGTCCAAGTGCAGTGCCGGAGTAGCGCCCACTCGATTTTCGCCAGGAAGTGGAGGTAGGGAATTGAGCGACTACTGAAGACGACGGCCGGAAGTGACCCGTGTTGCCGGACCGCTGGTCTCGCTTAAACGCTCCAGTTGTTCGCACAACGGAGGCCGCTATCGAAGACTCCGTCTAATTGGCGAGATTCTATTATAGAAAACCGACTATTAATTATGGACAGAATGCGCAATATCCTAATGGCGGTTTCATTATTTTTTTTTTTTTCCATTTCCATAACGGTCCCCTATTTCGAGTCCTGCGCGGAGGCGCTCATTGCGGGATTTTTTTTTTTTTTTTATTTCTTGTACAATCGATGTAAACGGTTTTATGTTGACTTTGAAAAAGTGGTCAAACAAACGCCCTTTCGAACAGCGTCCCGAATTTCAAATATTAACGAAAAAATCCACCTTTTTTTTTTCCAATTTCTCAACGCCGTCGCTCTATTTTATAGGAAAATTGTTGGGCCCTTCTTAATTTGTAAAATTTGAGTTGGATCCCGACTGATTATTTTCAACTGTCTTCTCGGCCGAATTTTTTTTTACTTATAACTCACTTACGTACCAACTCGGGTTATTGTTGTTATCGCGGCCTTCAAAATTGGAGATAAAAAAAGAAGTAAGTAAGTAAGCGAGTAAGTAACGCCGTTGTTACTTATCGTGACGTCGTTATTACTTATTGTGACGTCACGACGCGTGACCTTGGCCGGTTTTTCTTTCTCCCTTTGATGGTCAGATCTTGAAAGGACGGACGGCCAGATATACTACGTATTGGCGTTTAGTCATCGGCCATTTACTCTAAAACATCCACATCGGCAATATACTAATCGTTTTTCTTCGATCGGCGCCCTGAGTCACAGTGCGGAGGTCATACCGGAAAATTCAGGGAAATCCGCAATCGAGTGTGTAAGGTCGTCTCGTCGCTTTAGTCATAATTTTAAATATTAAAATAGTCGACCTTATCGATCGTTTTAAGTTTTATTTTCATCACATTAAACTATTCACGACTTCAGTCCGAAATTGAATTTATTCCACAGAAAATTCTGCATTGAGATCTGCAGGGCGGCACCGGCGGAAATGTGTCTCTCGTAATATAATTTTAAGACAGTTTTAATAATACCTTACAATAAAAATTTACAGTGATTTTCTCATAAAAATTCACCAGTGGATTTGCTCTAAAAAAAAGATGGATTTTTCTCAAAAAAATTCCACGGTGATTTTTTTCTTAAATATCGAATATTCTTGAATTTTAAAGAAAAATTCAATATGGATTTTAAAGAAAATTCAATACGAATTTTAAAGGAAAATTCGATACGAATTTTAAAGGAAAATTCAATACGAATTTTAAAGGAAAATTCAATACGAATTTTAAAGGAAAATTCAATACGAATTTTAAAGGAAAATTCAATACGATTTTTAAAGGAAAATCCAATATGATTTTTAAGTAAAATATCCAATATGATTTTTAAAGGAAAATATCCAATACGGTTTTTAAAGGAAAACTCAATATGAATTATAAAAGAAAAATTCAATATTATAAAAATCAACACATATTTTAAAAAAATACAATAAAAAGTTTAAAGAAAAACTCGATTCTTTAATATCGACTTTTCTTTTTAAATTTCTTATCATATTCTTCTTCGAAATTATTCTAAAAAATCCACGAATTTTTCAAAAATATCCACGATGTATTTTTCTCAAAAATCCACGACATTTGATTTTTCTCAAAAAATCCACAATTGATTTTGCTCTTTTAAATCCAGGATAGACGATTTTCTCTTAAAAATCCACGATAGATTTTTTTTTAAAAACTCCACTATTGATTTTTCTCTTCAAATTCAAAATTGTATTTTTCTTTATGATAAATAATTCAACCTCAATTGGTTATATACTATAACTATATAGTAGGTGGTGGTCCTGACGGAGTCAGGTACACGATTTATATCTATCGTACGAAAAATAACGCCCCCGTTAGTTGACACTAATTCGTGACTAAGACGTTCTGCGATGCAATCATATAAATTTAACGACACAACAGCAATAGAGGATTTTTTTGCAACGGTTGTGGTTTCAAGCTAGACCGGTTTCGGGCCGCAGTACAAGTGAGACAGTGACAGTGGGCGGTGAGGATGCCCCCACAAAAAAAACATCAAAGTACCAACAGTGACTAACACAGCGCTACTGAAGATGGCGAGCGGCCGAAACCCCCGGTCTAGCGAAAGACCGAACCGGCGAGAGGGGGGCGGGGCGGAAAGACAGAATATTTGAATATCAAAACGGTCGAGATAATTAAAGAACTGTGTGCGGACTGCCAAATATGTTGAGGGTTCACTTTTGAAAATAAATTTTTGTAGTAGAGTTGTTCAAAATTGTTTCAGAGCAAAATTTCGGCCAAAAATTTTGATTATTAAGACATTATTATTTGAAATTGGCGGTCTAATTAATCGAGGTTGTGGGGGGGGGGGGGCGGCGTATGTTGCGCAACTTGTCGAAAAGTGTTGAAATGAAGAATTATCTTCAGTAGATTTATCGTAGAGATTGATAATGTGAGGCGACGAATTGGGCCGCCCTGTTTGCCCGATAAGACGGCGGAATTCCTGACGGAGGTGGCACGAATTAATGAGAAAAAAAAACTTGAAAAAATTGAAAAAATTACCGTTTCCGTTGTCTTGCTTTGTCCGACCAGCCCAAACCTTCTTCTGCATTGTTGGCCCTATAATCTGGCGCATTGTTGCCTGCAAAAGATGCCAAACAACAATGTTATCCCATAAAATGCGGCTACAGTAATCTGAAATTAATATTGAAGATTTCATTAAAATTCATACAGCATTTGTGTCGAAAATTCATGTAGAATTTGACTGAAAAGTTAGATATAAGTTTTGTAAGAAAAATATGATAAATTAAAAGAAAAAGTCGATATTAAAGAATCGAATTTTTCTTTAAACTTTTTATTGTATTTTTTTAAAAATTTGTGTGGATTTTTTTTTATATTGAATTTTTTCTTTAAAATTCACATTGAGTTTTCCTTTAAAAAACATACTGAATTTTTTCTTTAAAATTCTTATTGTTTTCCTTCAAAATTCATATTGAGTCTTCCTTTAAAATTCATATTGGATTTTTTCTTTAAAATTCGTATTGAGTTTTCCTTTGAAAATCATTTTGAATTTTTCTTTAAAAATCATATTGAGTCTTCCTTACAAATTCATATTGGATTTTTTCTTTAAAATTCATATTGAGTTTTCCTTTGAAAATCACATTGGATTGTTACTTTAAAATTCATATTGGATTTTCGCTTTAAAATTCATATTGAGTCTTCCTTTGAAATTCATATTGGGTTTTTCTTTAAAATTCATATTGAATCTTTCTTTAAAGTGTATACTGAATTTTTCATTAAAATTCATATTGTATTTTTTCTTTAAAATCCATATTGGATCTTTCCTTTAAAATCCCTATTGGATTTTTCCTTTAAAATCCATATTGGATTTTTCCTTTAAAATCCATATTGAATTTTTTCTTTAAAATCCAAATATAAAAAAATTGAATACTGATAAAAAATTGAATTTTTTAAATCCATATCGTTTTAAATTTATTGAATTTTCCTTTGAAATTCATATTTTTTAAAAATTCGTGTTAATGTTTTAAAATTATCGCTTTTTCCTGTAAAATTCTTATTGAATTTGTCTTTAAAATTTACATTTCAGCCTCCATTGATATACAGCTTCGTTGATATCGACGCTCGCGCCCCCCTCACCCCCCCCCTCCCCCCACTGTCGTGGGTGGGACACAAATTCTATTTCGGCCCAAGTAAGAGTTTAAGTTGAGCGTCCTGTCTATTTTCCGACCGTCTAGAAATAGACCGTTCGTTCGCCCGCCACCTCACATTTAGAATCGGTCAACCTGTTCCACGTTAACACCCTCGCCCTTCTACCCCTCTCTTTTCTCCCCATCGTATTATATCTTATTTTGCCGTCATCTCGATCGTTTATTATCAAATTGCATCCCTTCTGCCGCCCTCATCCGCGTCCTCCTCCAGTATCAACATTCGGGTGACAGAAACGTGTCTGTTCAACATTTCCGACACGATTCTCCTCTTTCTTATCCGTCTTGAAATTTTGCAAACAGTTTAGAGTTGGTCTTTTGCGCCGCTAGACCGGTTTCGGCCGTTCGCCCCGTCAACCGCAGTTGAGCGGTGTTAGATGTCACTTTGGACGATGTTTTGTTGTTGTTGTTGTTGTTGTTGTCACAGTACAGAGTGACAGTGGGCAGTGAAGGATGACCCGAAAAACATCCAAAGTGACTGACACCGCTACTGAAGATGGGGCGAATTGCAGAAACCGGGCTAGTTGGAAAAAAATCCGTGGATTGGAAACGCACTTGTTAGGCGTTGTTGTCTCTCCCAGATTTCGTTCCCAATGTCGGAACAATCGATGAATAATTGATGACCGATTGGGAGTGGAGGGAGCGGGGGTTAATTAGTGAAAGCCAATTTTTGCTCTAGAACGTTCGTTAACGTTTCTATTCCACAGTGAAAGCTGTATTCGTCGCTGCCGGTTCTGAACGCTCTTGGGGTTTATTTATTTCAATTACGTAGTGTACAGCGGGAAATGTACGAAATTAAGGTGCGTACAACGGACTTGGAATCGAACTACTGAGGACATAGTCTGGACATTCGAAAGTCCTCTATGCCTCAATCCCTCAATCCGGGAGTATGTTTCTAAACACACAAAATCCGTCCTGACCTCAACATACCCCGGACACTCGACGAAATCTTATAATCCCGGTTCCTCCCCAATCATCCACCCCAGAAATAAACATAAACCGCAATTCTGTTCCGACAGTCGATTGTACAAAAATATAAATTTGGACGAAAAGGAAAACGGAAAAATATTTTTGAATATAGTTCAACATACCTGTTTCGTGGCCTGCGAGGGGGTTTGGTCTTTTGCCAGACCGGTTTCGGCTGCTCGCCCCATCTTCAGTAGCGGTGTTTGTCACTGCACTGTCGGCACTTTGACAAACAGAAACATCATCCAATGTAATTTCATCAGTTTTTAAAGCATCTCTTGCTTTAATTTGAACTTTTTCTTAAAGCGTACGGGAGATATCGGTCCAAATATAGACGCGTTCAACGTTTAAGTCGAAAACTAAAAACTATCCTGTCCTAACCAATCTTTGACTCTGTATTGGGGGACGATTTCATTTTTTAACAATTTTCCGATTTTTCATTTCATTCATCAGTAGTATATAGTATAGATACCGTCGGTTTGTGGAATTTCCGTCTCCTCTCGCCGGTTTGCTTCGGCCGCTCGCCATCTTCAGTAGCGCTGTGTTGGTCACTTTTGGCAGTGACTGTTGTCACTGTCACTGTACCGTGACAACTGAAACATCATCCAGAGTGACTCTAACGCAGCTCTACTGAAGATTGGGCGAGCGACCGAAACCGGTCTAGCGCAAAAGACCAAAACCCGAACACCAAACGGACATGTTTTGCCCCCGAGACGTTGATCCTTGAGGAGGTATACAGTCAATATACCGCAAACCTACGGTATTTTGGAATATAATCGATCGCGCAGAACGACACTGCCTATCTATATATATATATATATATATATATATATATATATGCCCCGAGGAGAAAGCAGCGTAAGTGAGGAATTTTCCCCTGAAGGAGAAAGAGAAATATGCGTGGAAAGCTTCGGTTACGCACTTTCCAGCATTCATCCCCACCCCCACATGAACATTCCTTCTTGTTTGAGGCGTTATATGGAAGGTTTTCATCCCTATAAATACTGTATATTTCACAGCGGAGAACTTGCCTCGGTACGAAATTCTTTTCCCGTTTCCCTGGGGACTTTGACTTGTATTACCGGGGAATACAACATATTTGTATTGCAGTTTTTTTGTACAGTATTTCTGTCGATTCCGTAATAATCCTGTTAGGGCACGAAACTGTTACCAATACGGTTGAAATTCGTCCCCGTTGTGTTTTTTTTTTTGTTCACAACGGAAGGAAACATGTTGGGCGATACATGCAGTACATTGTACGTTACAGGGTCCAAAAGGTGTGTGTATAAGTCGAAGGCAGTTTAGAATTTATATTATTTTAATACCTCGTATTAAACTAATTGTATATTGTTTTGTATTCATACTTCAAATGAAACTCTCTAAGGGGACGATTTCTAGTTTTAAACACGAAAATTTTTAATATACCTGGTCTGCGAGGGGTTGAAAGTGACAGTGGGCAGTGAGGATGCCCCCCAAAAAACATCCAAAGTGCTAACAGTGACTACTGACACAGGGCGCTACTGAAGATGGCGAGCGGCCGACAAACCGGTCTGGCAAAAGACCGAACCGGCGAGACAGGAGACAGAAACATCACGAACCTACGAAAATTTTTTCCCAATACTGTTGAGATTCGTCCCCGTTGTTCACAATGGAAGGAAACGGTTTAATGGTCTTAAGAAAATTATCTCTGAAAATATTTAAAATGTTGTCAAAATTGTTGAACCGGTTGCAAGAGAGGCCCACACCGAGTTTTGGGACAAGGTCGTGCTCAAATTCAAATTATCCTGCAGCTATTTCAGAATGGGCGTAGTTTATGCGTGGCCCCATTTAGAGAGGCCCCCATTAATGGCGGGGGCGGGGGGGGGAACGCCCACTCTTTGTCGGGCTTAGTAAAGGTCCCCCCCCTCCCATTTTAATGGAAAGAAAAGAGGAAACCCGAAACTCGAAGTTGAATAAAGATCGGTTTATTTCGTGTTCGCTAGACCGGGGTTTCGGCCGCAGTAGCCACTACTGAAGACGGCGAGCGGTCGACACCCCGGTCCAGCCAAACTGTATGTACTGGGTTATTATTTCCCCTTAATATTTTCGACTTTGTATAGACTGATTCGGCGGTCTTTTCCGTTACCTTTATATCGGGGAGTGCTGTTGTTGTGGGCGGGAAAATACAAAAGATCGATTTTAAAGCGGTCTAGGCCCGGGGGTGGTCGCGGCGTGTGAAGGGCGCATTGCGGGTTACACAACCCCTAGGTGTTTCCCTACCCTAAAAAAAAAATTAAAATATTCTATACGATATATCCACAGAATTCAAACCTTACAGTTCGAAAATATTGAGGACAATGGCCCTACAATGCACCCGGGTGCTGTTGCTATGTCTTCCTCAACTTCACCCTACAGATCTGGAAGTCCCGTTTTTCTGAACCGGTCCCAACTTCCTATTGAAAATCAAGTGCTGTACTCGGGACTTCTCTCGGACAGAAGATTGACACGTGGAACCCACGTACAAGACAAGGAAACGACGCTACAGATTGATCTAAACTATCAAACTCTCGAACAGATTATTAATTTACAACCGCCTACTGAAACCTATTTGGGGGGGGTTTAAGGAATATCGAACTGTGGGAATCCACCACCGGAGAGCCGTCGCAACTCTTATGGACTCTCCGATCCTTGCAAAATCCGTAATCCTTCGAAAAATTACCAACGCCCCACCGTATCTCTCCAACAGGATAATTCACACAATGGCCTAAAAGTCCCGTCCGTTCCTGAATTAGCGGCTTCCCGGTATACAGCCTTCCGTTCCCTTAATTCGACAACTTTCCTCGCCTAAAGCGTAGATGGCCACGCGATTTCCTTGAGACCCGAGAGTCTGAGGTCATCAGGAGCGGGAGTACCATTCTTTGGGTGGCTTCTCCTTCTCAAGAGTTCATCGAGTCTGTGTTAAAGTACCGAGAGCACTGTCACTGGATACAATCTAAAAAAAAAACTGTAGTTGTGACTATACATGAAACAATGAAAAAAAGAAAAAAAATGTTTCAGAAAGGATCAAAAGAATCTTATCCGTGCAAAGATGTACAACGCCACTTGTTCGCGAATTCCGCCATTACTCCGTTGTCAACCCAATAATTATAAAAAATTGTTGTAGTTACATAAAATAAAAGGACAGGATGTAGTGTTGGCACTGTTATGCGGACCAGTGTGTGTGTGTGTGTGGGCAACGCCCGCCTACGCCCTCCAGAGTGCCGAGGCCACTACAAACTGCCGAAGGAGTTGAATAGAGTTGGTGCGCGGGGGCACACGGCCATTATTATTATTGTGGCATTAATAGTGCACAAATGGCCGACGCCGACTGAATGGCCCCCGGCACCTACAGAAGACAGATGTTCAACGAACAGCAAGCCCTTGCTTGATAGCCCTCTATGAAGGACGAGAAAACCACATTTTAGAATATCTGTTCTGTGGTCCGCCAGGGGTCGTAGATTGGGTATTCGCCGGTGTTCGGTCTTTCGCTAGACCGGTTTCGGCCATCCGGACACTACAGTCACGGGGACGGTGACAGTGGACAGTGAGGATGCCCCCAAAAAGCATCCAAAGTGCCAAAACTGACTGAATGGTGGCTCCGGCACTACAGAAGACAGATGTTCAACGAACAGCAAGCCCTCGGAGGAGGCAATCGGGGCCCTTAATAGCCCTCTATGAAGGACGAGAAAACCACATTTTAGAATACCTGTTTAGAGGTCCACCAGGGGTCGGAATACCCCGTAGATTTCGTCTGTTTCTGTTTCCTCTCGCCGGTGTTTGGTCTTCTGCTAGACCGGGGGTTTCGGCTGCTCGCCATCTTCAGTAGCGCTGTGTTAGTCACTTTGGATGTTTTTCCTGGGGGGCATCCTCACCAAGTGAAAGTGACAGCGGGCAGTGAGGACGCCCGAAAAAGTGACTGACACAGCGCTACTGAAGATGGCGAACGGCCGAAACCCCCCTGTCTAGCGAAAGACCAAACCTACGGGCACAACCCATCGCAGACCACAAAACAAGTATGTTAAAACTATTTTAGAATGCCTAAATGGCGTGGTCCGCCAGCGGTTCGGAATACAGTAGATTTCGTGTGTTTCTCCTCTCGCCGGTGTGTTTGGTCTTTTGCCAGACCGGTTTCGGCCGTCATGACACTGCACTAAGTGACACTGAGGATGGCCAAAAAGCATCCAGAGTGCCAAAAGTGACTAACACCGCTACTCCCCCGGTCTAGGAAAAGACCAAACACCGGCGAAACTGTAGACAGAAACACACGAAATCTACGGTATTCCAACCCCTGGAAGACCACAGAACAGGTATTCTAAAGTAAATATATACATTTTTTTTTATTTATTAGTATCTTCTGTATTCTCTGGACAGTGTATAAAACTGAAACTGGTACGTGCCAACTGCGGCCTCTGTTTTTAATGTGGGCGCATCTCTCAAGGTTCACTGTGCCTACTTACATTTTTTCAACATTATAGTGGCCGATATTTTTAATTAATTTATGTGTCTCTGAGATATATTTTGAATTTTGTGTGTAGAACTTTTCCATATCAAAATCGACGACGGTTTTTTCCCAACCAAATTCGGCGCTCTCAAAGCCAAATATCAACCCGATTCAACAGTTTTTTTTTACGTCGAATTAAACTTTTTCCTAAAGTTTGTGCGCGTGTACAACTTTTCCTACTCAAATTCAACTTTTTCCCCGGCCTAATTCTATTCTGCCGAATCGAAATTCGAGTTTTTCCCCCACAAAAAATTTGGCGCTTTCAAAGTCGCGAGGGACCGAACTTTATCACAACTTAATTCGACGGTTCGAGGGTCAAATTAAAATGTGTTACTAAACAAATTCGACCCACTTCAGCGTTTCCAAAGTGAAATACAACCCAAGATCAAATTCATCTACACTTTCAATAGTAAATTGCAAACTTTTCGTCTCACTGTCAATAGTATCGAAGTACTTACTTATTCCTGAACCAATCCAACATTTTCTTCAAAATCAAATTCACCTTTTGCCTAACCAAATTTCACAGTGTGTCTGTTCGCTATTGAATTCCAAACGACCTGACCCAGGTCACAGGTCGGGTCGAAGGTTATAATAAATAAGAATATTTGCCATTTCGGGTATTTAATTCGTAAAATCTCATGTTCTCCTGATGCACAAATATTGATATTTTTAAATAACGACCACGATGAAGACGGGAGAAAAAAAAAATGGAACAAAGGAAAAACTACGCCCACACAGACAGAGAGTCGAGTCTCATACCTGTCGCGTCGCATACCGTCCATAGGCGATGGGTGCGGCCCGACGGGCACGGTTGGTACGCCGCATGACCGAATAAGAGAATACCGACCGACCGACCGACAACAGCCTTTTATCGCTATTTATTGTACTTTATTACGTTCCAAAGTGCTGCCTCCTCCCCCCACCTGGTCTTGTCGTTTTTCCCTAGGCCGGAGTTTCGTTCGGTCGCTCGCCCAGTCTTCAGTAGCGGTGTCGGTCACTTTTGTGGCACTCTGGACGTCTTTCCTTGGGGGGGGGGAAATCCTCACTAACCGTCACTCTGTCACTTGTACTGTCGGCCTTTTGCTAGACGGTTTCGGCCGCTCGCCCCGTCTTCAGTAGCGGTGTTGGTCACTTTTGTGGCACTCTGGACGACTTTCTGGGGGCATCCTCACTGCCCACTGTCACTGTCATATTTGGCACTTTTGTTGTCTGTTCGTCATGTGACTTGTGTTTTTATATATATATATATATATATATATAAAATATAAAAAGTCTAGCTAAAGACAGAAGGTTTCCTTTCCCCTATACCTAATTTAAATCTTCAGTGCCAAGAAAAAAACAGAAAAACAGACCGCGAAACGGGAATTCTAAACTGCAGTGGTTTTCCGCCGCTTTCGGGGCGGTCTCTTTCGCCAGACCGGTTTCGGCCGCTCGCCGTCTTCAGTAGCAGTCGCTTTGGCACGTGTGGCACGCTTGTGTGGTTAATCCTGATCCTGTTTGTGTGTGCATATGTGTGTGTGTAATGTATATATGTGTATATGTATATATATATATATATATATATATATATATATATATATATATAAGTACAAGATTCACTTTCTATCCAATTTAGACGTTACAATAGTAGATATTTTATTCTTTTGTTCAAGCGCGTGCTTTCTAAAAGGCGAACTGGTTTTTCAACCGTGCTTTATTTGAGCCAAGGGCACAAAGCTCTCTCGGAATCAAGAACACAATATTAATGCCCTTCTACCAGCCGCGGTTAAAAGGCCAAGTGCACTATATTGCATTCTTGTACCAATTTTTTTCTACAATTTTTTTTCTAAAAACCGTATTTATGGACCGATTTAGCGCCCAAAAAGAGTTTTTTGGCCGATTGTGCGCCTAAAAACAGCATTTTCGTTCCAATTTGCTCTTAAAAACCGCTGTTCGGTGCCGATTTCATCTAAAACCGCATTCTTGTGCATATTTTCTGTCTTTAAACAGCATTTTTGCGCTATTTTTACGCCCGAAATCGGTCCAAAAAGGCGGTTTTTAGACCCAAAAATGGGGTTTTTAGGCGCAAATATTGCCCAAGAAGGCGGTTTTTAGGCCCAAAAATTGGGTTTTTAAGCGAAAAATGAGGTTTTTAGACGCAGTATATATCCAAAATTGGGTTTTTTAGGCCAAAAATCGGCCCAAAAAGGCGGTTTTTAGGCGAAAAATGGGCCCAAAAATGGTATTTTTAAGTCGAAAATCAGCCCAAAAAGCGGTTTTTAGACCCAAAAATGGCTTTTCTAGGCGCAAAGTGGGCCCAAACATGGGGATTTTACTGCAAAACCGGCCCAAAAAAAACGTTTTTTACTTTTTTAAATGGGGTTTTATGGCCCGAAATGGGCCAAAAAAGGAGGTTTTTAGGCCTAAAATCGGCCGAAAAAGGGGGTTTTTAAGCTTAAAATCGTCCAAAAAAGGTGGTTTTTAAGCTTAAAATCGTCCAAAAAAGGGGATTTTTAGCCGTAAAATCGACCCAAAAATGCGGTTTTTAAACCCGAAAATGGGGTTTTTAGGCGCAAAATAGGATCCAATATGACGTATTTAGCTTTTTCGAAAATTTTCCCAGATCGGTCCCATATTCCACCCACAAGTGTCCCTAAGTGAGTTACACTTGCCCCTGAAACGGCGGGTTGAAAATCGAAAATTTAGGTTTTTCGAAAATTTTCTCAGATCGGTCCCATATTCCACCCACAAGTGTCCCTAAGTGAGTTACACTTGCCCCTGAAACGGCGGGTTGAAAATCGAAAATTTAGGTTTTTCGAAAATTTTCTCAGATCGATCCCATATTCCACCCACAAGTGGCCCTTAAAGTGGTTACACTTGCCCCTGAAACGGCGGGTTGAAAATCGAAAATTTAGGTTTTTCGAAAATTTTCTCAGATCGGTCCCATATTCCACCCACAAGTGTCCCTAAGTGAGTTACACTTGCCCCTGAAACGGCGGGTTGAAAATCGAAAATTTAGGTTTTTCGAAAATTTTCTCAGATCGGTCCCATATTCCACCCACAAGTGTCCCTAAATGAGTTACACTTGCCCCTAAAACGGCGGGTTGAAAATCGAAAATTTAGGTTTTTCGAAAATTTTCTCAGATCGGTCCCATATTCCACCCACAAGTGTCCCTAAATGAGTTACACTTGCCCCTAAAACGGCGGGTTGAAAATCGAAAATTTAGGTTTTTCGAAAATTTTCTCAGATCGGTCCCATATTCCACCCACAAGTGTACCAAAGTGAGTTACACTTGCCCCTAAAACGGCGGGTTGAAAATCGAAAATTTAGGTTTTTCGAAAATTTTCTCAGCCCCATGAAAAGTGTCGCCCTGAAACGGGTTGAAAATCGAAAATTTAGGTTTTTCGAAAATTTTCTCAGATCGGTCCCATATTCCACCCACAAGTGTCCCAAAGTGAGTTACACTTGCCCCTGAAACGGCGGGTTGAAAATCGAAAATTTAGGTTTTTCGAAAATTTTCTCAGATCGGTCCCATATTCCACCCACAAGTGTCCCAAAGTGAGTTACACTTGCCCCTGAAACGGCGGGTTGAAAATCGAAAATTTAGGTTTTTCGAAAATTTTCTCAGATCGATCCCATATTCCACCCACAAGTGTCCCAAAGTGAGTTACACTTGCCCCTAAAACGGCGGGTTGAAAATCGAAAATTTAGGTTTTTCGAAAATTTTCTCAGATCGGTCCCATATTCCACCCACAAGTGTCCCAAAGTGAGTTACACTTGCCCCTAAAACGGCGGGTTGAAAATCGAAAATTTAGGTTTTTCGAAAATTTTCTCAGATCGGTCCCATATTCCACCCACAAGTGTCCCTAAAGTGAGTTACACTTGCCCCTAAAACGGCGGGTTGAAAATCGAAAATTTAGGTTTTTCGAAAATTTTCCCAGATCGGTCCCATATTCCACCCACAAGTGTCCCTAAGTGAGTTACACTTGCCCCTAAAACGGCGGGTTGAAAATCGAAAATTTAGGTTTTTCGAAAATTTTCTCAGATCGATCCCATATTCCACCCACAAGTGTCCCAAAGTGAGTTACACTTGCCCCTGAAACGGAGTTACACTTGCCCCTAAAACGGCGGGTTGAAAATCGAAAATTTAGGTTTTTCGAAAATTTTCTCAGATCGGTCCCATATTCCACCCACGAGTGTACCAAAGTGAGTTACACTTGCCCCTGAAACGGCGGGTTGAAAATCGAAAATTTAGGTTTTTCGAAAATTTTCTCAGATCGGTCCCATATTCCACCCACAAGTGTCCAAAGTGAGTTACAAGTGAGTTACTTGCCCCTAAACGGCGGGTTGAAAATCGAAAATTTAGGTTTTTCGAAAATTTTCTCAGATCGGTCCCATATTCCACCCACAAGTGTCCCAAAGTGAGTTACACTTGCCCCTAAAACGGCGGGTTGAAAATCGAAAATTTAGGTTTTTCGAAAATTTTCTCAGATCGATCCCATATTCCACCCACAAGTGTCCCAAAGTGAGTTACACTTGCCCCTAAAACGGCGGGTTGAAAATCGAAAATTTAGGTTTTTCGAAAATTTTCTCAGATCGGTCCCATATTCCACCCACAAGTGTCCCTAAGTGAGTTACACTTGCCCCTAAAACGGCGGGTTGAAAATCGAAAATTTAGGTTTTTCGAAAATTTTCTCAGATCGGTCCCATATTCCACCCACAAGTGTCCCTAAGTGAGTTACACTTGCCCCTAAAACGGCGGGTTGAAAATCGAAAATTTAGGTTTTTCGAAAATTTTCTCAGATCGGTCCCATATTCCACCCACAAGTGTCCCTAAGTGAGTTACACTTGCCCCTAAAACGGCGGGTTGAAAATCGAAAATTTAGGTTTTTCGAAAATTTTCTCAGATCGGTCCCATATTCCACCCACAAGTGTACCTAAGTGAGTTACACTTGCCCCTAAAACGGCGGGTTGAAAATCGAAAATTTAGGTTTTTCGAAAATTTTCTCAGATCGGTCCCATATTCCACCCACAAGTGTCCCCAAGTGAGTTACACTTGCCCCTAAAACGGCGGGTTGAAAATCGAAAATTTAGGTTTTTCGAAAATTTTCTCAGATCGATCCCATATTCCACCCACAAGTGTCCCTAAGTGAGTTACACTTGCCCCTAAAACGGCGGGTTGAAAATCGAAAATTTAGGTTTTTCGAAAATTTTCTCAGATCGGTCCCATATTCCACCCACAAGTGTCCCTAAGTGAGTTACACTTGCCCCTGAAACGGCGGGTTGAAAATCGAAAATTTAGGTTTTTCGAAAATTTTCTCAGATCGATCCCATATTCCACCCACAAGTGTCCCTAAGTGAGTTACACTTGCCCCTGAAACGGCGGGTTGAAAATCGAAAATTTAGGTTTTTCGAAAATTTTCTCAGATCGGTCCCATATTCCACCCACAAGTGTCCCTAAGTGAGTTACACTTGCCCCTGAAACGGCGGGTTGAAAATCGAAAATTTAGGTTTTTCGAAAATTTTCTCAGATCGGTCCCATATTCCACCCACAAGTGTCCCTAAGTGAGTTACACTTGCCCCTGAAACGGCGGGTTGAAAATCGAAAATTTAGGTTTTTCGAAAATTTTCTCAGATCGGTCCCATATTCCACCCACAAGTGTCCCTAAGTGAGTTACACTTGCCCCTGAAACGGCGGGTTGAAAATCGAAAATTTAGGTTTTTCGAAAATTTTCTCAGATCGATCCCATATTCCACCCACAAGTGTCCCTAAGTGAGTTACACTTGCCCCTAAAACGGCGGGTTGAAAATCGAAAATTTAGGTTTTTCGAAAATTTTCTCAGATCGATCCCATATTCCACCCACAAGTGTCCCTAAGTGAGTTACACTTGCCCCTGAAACGGCGGGTTGAAAATCGAAAATTTAGGTTTTTCGAAAATTTTCTCAGATCGATCCCATATTCCACCCACAAGTGTCCCTAAGTGAGTTACACTTGCCCCTGAAACGGCGGGTTGAAAATCGAAAATTTAGGTTTTTCGAAAATTTTCAGATCGATCCCATATTCCACCCACAAGTGTCCCTAAGTGAGTTACACTTGCCCCTAAAACGGCGGGTTGAAAATCGAAAATTTAGGTTTTTCGAAAATTTTCTCAGATCGGTCCCATATTCCACCCACAAGTGTCCCAATTTTGAACTTAAAATAGAAAATCCGCCTTTTTGGGCTGATTTTAGGCCTAAAACCTCCTTTTTTGAGCCTAAAACGTCCTTTTCTGCTGATTTTGGGTCAAAACCGCATTTTTGGTTCGATTTTAGGCCTAAACCGCCTTTTTGGCCGTTTTTGGGGGTAAAAACCCACCTTTTTGGGCCAATATTTGTCTTAAAATCGCCTTCTTTTTGCCGATTTTGGCCAAAACCGTCTTTGGGCTTATTTTTTTGAGTCAAAACCTCTTTTTTCGGCTGATTTTGGGTGGAAAACCTTTTCTGTCCGATTTTAATAAAAAAACCTATTTTTGCCTTTTTGGGCTCACAAACCCCTTTTAGGCCTTTAAAACCGCCCTTGTGCCGATTTTGCCCTAAAAACCCCCATTTTGGGAGGATTTTAAGTCCTAATACCCCCACTTTGGGCTAATTTGGTAAATTAAATGGGCTAAATTAGAAATTTGGGGCTAAAAACCCCCTTTTTTGACCGATTTTTGGGCTAAAAACCGCCTATTTAGGCCTTTTTTGGGCCGAAAAACCGCATTTTGGGCCGATTTTGAGCCTAAAAACCCCCTTTTTTGGTCATTAAAATGCCTTTTTGGGTCGATTTAGGGCGTCGAAACGCCCTTTTTTCCGATTTTGGGGCTATAACTTCCTTTTTGGGCCGATTTTGGTTTGAAAACCGCTATTTGGGGCAGATTTAGGGTTTAAAAACCACCTTGTTGTGCCTAAAAACCGCCTTTTTAGGTTGACTCTAGGCCCCAAAACTGCCTTCTTGGGCCGATTTTGGGCCTTAAAGCCCACTTTGTGGCCGATTGTGCGCGTAAAAACCGCATTTTCGGGCCAATATTTCTCCTAAAAACAGCATTTCGGTGCCTATTTTGACCTAAAAACCACAGTCAGTAAACAGGGAGACGACACTTGCCCGCGGTTCAAGGGTCAAGTGTAACTAACTCACTTTGGTACACTTCTTGGTGGAATATGGGATCGATCTGGATAAATTTTCGAAAAACCTGTCCCCCGTCTACTCCGATATCTTGCGTCCCTGTCTGAGTGGCCCGCGACGCTGCTACTGAAGATGGCTTCAGTATGAAGACAAACCGGCGGATATCATCAGCCTGGGACCAAGGTACGGGAGGAATAATGACCGTTGAATACTGAAAGTGAATGCGGCGGCGGCTCTCTCTAATGAGAGTCGTCATTGTTCCAGTTTTGGACCGTCGTTGTCTCTCTCTCTGTCGAGTGTGGCGAGATCTAACGAGCTGTCGACCAACTACGAGTTGTTGGGGGAACAATATAGAGGTCGCCACCTTCCAAACACACCTAACAGGGAACTTCCTCTTTTCTTTTATGAATGTCGGGAGCATTGTTTTTCAAATCTGTTTAACTGGAGGACAATAAGTTTTTAGGTTTTTCGAAAATTTTTCCAAATTTTCCGTATAAAAACCGCCTTTTTAGGCCGATATTTGCCCTAAAAACCGCTATAGTGGGCCGATTTTTTAATCTAAAAACCGCCTTTTTGGGCCGGTTTTGGGCCTAAAAACCGCCTTTTTGGGCCGATTTTGGGCCTAAAAACCACCATTTTGGGACGATTTTAGACCTAAAACCGCCTTTGTGGGTCGATTTTGGACCTAAAATCCGCCTTTTTGGGCCGATTTTAGGCCTAAAAAACGCCTATAATACAGCCGTATTAAATATTAATCTGTCAATTAGCGATAATTCTGATGGAGTAATCGAAAATTTAGGTTTTCCGAAAATTATTCCAAATTTTGCGTATGAAAACCGCCTTTTAGGGCCGATATTTGCCCTGAAAACCACCATATTGGGCCAATTTTTGGTCTAAAAACCGCCTTTTTGGGCCTAAAAACTCCCTTTTTGGGACGATTTTAAGGCTAAAAAACTCCCTTTTTGGGCCGATTTTGGGTCAATAAAACGCTTTCTTGGGACGATTTTAAGCCTAAAAATCCCCATTTTGGGCCTAAAAACCACCTTTTTGGGCCGATTTTCGACCTAAAAATACCATTTTTGGGCCCATTTTTCGCCTAAAAACCCCATTCTTGTGCCTAGAAACCGCCTTTTTGGGCCGATTTTTGGCCTGAAAACCCCAATTTTGGGTGTATACTGCGCCTAAAAACCCCATTTTCGGGCCTAAAAACCACCTTTTTGGGCCGATTTTAGACCTAAAAACCACCTTTTTGGGACGATTTTAGACCTAAAACCGCCTTTGTGGGCAGATTTTAGGTCTAAAAACCGCCTAAAATACAGCCGTATAAAATATTAATCTGTCAATTAGCGATAATTGAATAAATTCCAAATTTTGCGTATAAAACCGCCTTTTGGGCCGATATTTGTCCTAAAAACCGCCGTATTGGGCCGATTTTGGTCTAAAACCCCCTTTTTCAGGTCGATTTGTGCTCCAAAGCCCCTTCTTGGGACGATTTTAAGCCTAAAACTCCCTTTTGGTCCGATTTCCTAAAACTTTTTCGGGGGTCATTTTTTGGACTGATATTTGTCCTAAAACCGCCGTATTGGGCCGATTTTTGGTCTAAAACCTTTTTCAGGTCGATCCTTTTGACGATTTTAAATAAAACTCCGATAGCCTAAAAACCCCTTTTTCGAACGATTTTGGGTCATAAAACCGCCTTTTGATTTTGGCCTTTTGGTCTAAAACCCCCTTTTCAGATTTGAAAAGCCCCTTTTTGGGACGATTTTAAAACTCCTTTTGGTCGATTTTGCCCCCCTAAATTTTAGGTCATTAAAACCGCCTTTTGGACTGCCGCCGATTTTTGGTCTAAAACCCCCTTTTCAGGTCGATTTGTGGTAAAAGCCCCTTCTTGGGACGATTTTAAGCCTAAAAACTCCCTTTTTGGTCCGATTTTGGGCCTAAAAACCCCCTTTTTCGAACGATTTTGGGTCATAAAACCGCCTTTTTGGACTGATTTTTGCCCTAAAAACTGCCGTATTGGTGGGCCGATTTTTGGTCTAAAGACCGTCTTTTTTTCAGCCTAAAATACAGCCGTATAAAATATTAATCTTTCAATTAGCGATAATAGTCTGTAAGTTTAGTTTCGTTTCCCGACATGTTTGATTCTTGGCTAGGGATGTGATGACGCTAAAGTGATAGATTTTGTATATGTGTGTACCAAAAGTACCCAAATGTGCTGCTTCAACTTTCAAGTTGGGAATCTGAAAAACAGATTTTCACTCTGAAAATCGTAGAATCGATAAGTTTAGAGGCGAAAAGTTTTCAAATTTCTGCTGTTCCTCTAACAGAAGATTGTTATTCGACGCAGGTATGCGGACGTCGCGACGCGTCGCTTACGTCACATCCTCTGTATATATGTCTCGTCTCTTATCTGCCATTCTTCTGTATATATGAAATAAAACTCCCGTTCAAATTCGGTTATTAATTAATTATTAATCGCAATTAGTTGTGCCTAAACGCGCTTATATTCTTAATGTCTTCGTGTGATTGTGCAGTATAAAAACGTTACCCTAGATTTGGCGTGTTTCAATCTCCTCTCGCCGTTTTTTCGGACTTTTATTCGGTCTCGTCTTCAGTAGCGCGGTGTCAGTCACTTTCGGCCCCTTTGGACGTTTTCCATGTGGGCCGTCCTCACTGCCACTGCACCGTGTTGTCACTGTCACTCGTACTGTAGTCGCAGTTGAAGTGACTAACAACACGGCGCTACTGAAGATGGCGAGAAACCGATCAGGCAAAAGTACCGAACCGGCGAAAGGAGACAGAAGCAATATAACAAAAGTTACCCTAGATTTGGCGTGTTTCAATCTCCTCTCGCCGTTTTTTCGGACTTTTCTTCGGTCCCGTCTTCAGTAGCGGTGTGTATTATAGCCACTTTCGGCACTCTGGATGTTTTCTGGCCATCCTCCTCACTGTCACTGTATCGCATTGTACAGTGGCAGACAACCGCCACTGTGAGGGTACACCGCTACTGAAGACGGCGAGCGGCCGCGAATCCGGTCCCCGGCGGACCACAAAACCGGTTATGTTGAATTGAAAAGTTGAAAATGTTAGGTAGATTCCGACGTTTCGGTGTAACTCTACTCACTGTAGTTGTTGGTAGTGTTACGTGTCCCCACCCCGTCCCAACCCCGTTTACCCTCCGATTGACGGGGGTGGTGGGGGGTTGGTTGGTCGGCGGTCACGTGATTCAGAGCCGCCGCCCCCTCCCCCCCACCCCTATCCAGTCCTCTCAGTATAACCGGCGCCGTCGGCGGTCGTGGAACATCATCCCCTCCCCCCCTACTTTAGACAGCACTTTACACCTACACAGCTAGCACTGTAATACTTGAAATTCACCGGTGTCCCCATCCGTGTCCGAGCATAGTTGTTCAGTGTGTGCACCGTTCGAAAACTACCCCTAACCCCCGTTATATCGATTTTAAAACCCCCTCCCCAACCCCCGAACACGGTCATATTTCAGTCAGTGTCTCAACCTAAATCGTGTGTGCGTTTTTAAATTTCGATCGAATATTTCCTACCCCGTAATTTTCCAGGACAGTGCAACGGGTGGGTGGGCGGGTGGGGGGTGGGTTGACTGATCGATTTATATATATATATATACGCATAATCGAGCCGGGAAAAACCCCCCCAACGATCGAAAACTTACCCGGCGGTTATAACACAGTGTTCGACGTTTCCTTGGTGTTTTTCCTTTAATTTTTCCGCACCCTCGAATAATATTACCACTCATATACGTACGTATATATCGTCTAACCGGCGACAGTTGGACGGGGGTGGGCGTTCACGGGTCGATATATATATATATATATATATATATATATATATATATATATATACATATATAGCGAATCGAAAAATAGTTTTCGACCGATTGTAGTAGTGCGTTAACTTAACCGTCGGTTTTCGATGAACCGGAAGTTTTTTCGATCCCCTCGTTTTCGATACTGGAAACCGGTCGCGGTCCTATTTTCAATCGAAGTGTTTTAAAAATTATTATTTTGTCGATTTTTCACAATTCCATCGTCGAACTGACCAGCGGAACTGTCTGCGGTTCCGGTTTCTGAGAAAAAGGTTTTTCCACCCCCCCCCCCCTGAACCAGAGACTTAGATCCTGCATCGGGTTTAAACACTTCGACTTATTGTCCAATATAAAGTGGTTTAAACGTAAACGAATTGGTGTTCATAATTTTTAAGGGTTCTCAATAAGAATCGCGGGGTTTTTCGACCGATTGGGGTAACAGAAAAAAAAAAAACACCCCTCGTCAATCGAATTTCAATTGGTTTTTTCGACTTTTCGTAATTTCGCAGTTTCTGAAAAAAAAAAAAAAGGTTTACCCCCCTCGACCCGAACCTGATAGATGTACGTATTGGATCTTAAAACGGTTTTAAACATTTCGACATATTGTGCTGTAAATTGGTGTCCGTAATCACGAAGGGTTCAACAAGAATCGCGAGAAAAAAAAATCACCCCTCCTCGGTCTTCGATACTGAAACCGGTTGCGGTCGGTTTTTCAATCGAGGTTTCCGAGAAAAAAGGTTTCCCTTCGATTGAATCGGGTTTTAGACGCTTCGACGTATTGTTCGGTAAATTGGTTTAAACGTAAACGAAGGGGTTCAACAGGAAGAAGAATCGAAGAAGGTTTTCGACAGGTTCGAATAAGGGAAAGAAGAAAAAAAAAACACCCCTCGTTTTCTCGATACTGAAACCGGTTGTTGGGACGACTTCGCCCCCAATAGAAACTGTTCTCAGTCGAAGTGTTTCAATTGGTTTTTCGTAATTTGGCAGTCGTCGTTAAACTGATCAGCAGAACTGTCCGTCAAATAATCGAAACACGGAACCGGTTTCTGAGCAAAAGGTTTCCCCTCTGAACCCGAACCGGAGACACTTAGATCTTACGTCGGTTTTAAACACTTCGACGTATTGTCCAAAGTGAAGTGGTTTAAACGTTTCGAAGGGTTTTTTTTCGAGAGGTTTTTCGACGAGATTGGGGGTGAAGGAAAACACCCCTCGGTCTACGATACTGAAACCGGTTGCGGTCCGTTTTTCAATCGAATTTCAATTACTTTTTGGACTTTACGTAATTTCTCGCTGGTCCGTCACGTGCCGGTGAAATAATCGAAACCCTGAACCGGTTTCTGTGCAAAAGGTTTCCCCCTCTGAACCTGAACCTGAGACTTAGATCCTATACCGGGGTTTAAAAAAACAGTGTTTTATAATCGGTTTTTCGATTTCTGTCGTAATTTCCCAATCGTCGTTAGACCGAACTTGGGAGAACTTTGTCGGCGGAACGCGCCGGGAAATAACCGAAACCGGGTCCAGTTTTCGAAAAGGTTTTCCATCCCCCGTCAACCCGAACCTTTTAAACACTTCGACGGTATACCGAAACTTTCGTTAGATCTTGTTTAATTTTTTCTTTTTTTTTCTTTTTATGTATGCGGCGAATCGAAAAATACTTGCGAAACGAACAACCCTCCGTCCTCCACAACCCCCACACGCCCCCGGGCGCGCCTGTCTTTAAAATTTTATTTTAATTTCTGAATCGTCCCAACGGTAGAGTGCGTATTTTTCGCCCGCTGACATGTGACTCTAGGGGTAGTTTTTGGGGTTTTTGAAGGGCGTGTGTGTTTCTCCTCCCTTCGACGATCGGTCGACACACACACACACACAGAGAGAGAGAGAGAGATAGGGGGTATCGATTCGTCCCAGATAAGAGAGTAACCCCCCTCCGGGTGGCGGCTCTCAAAGACCGCCCCCCGGCTTGATTCTCATTAAAAACGGTCTTTGAAAAGAGGAAAAAAAAATGAAAAAAATTTAAATGTCGAGGACTGGCATTTCGCCTGTCGGCCAGTCAAAGACCCTCCTTCAGTGACGGGGGCGGAGAGGAGGGGAGTGCGCCCGCCTTTGAACTCAGTGCCTTTTTAGATGCCGCCTATTAGCAGCCTGTACAGAAAAACGGCCTTATTATCGTAGATATAGATTTATTTATTTTTTTGCCAAAAAATATATATATATATATATATTCCGCTTTAAGAAGCTCTGAGACCGGCGGGGAACTTCTTCAGAGGACAAGCTCTGATGTTGAACAGGATATTGTGGCCTGGTGGGGGTAGGCAAACAAACAGATTGACGATAAAACGGCTTATTTAATATATTATTATAGGCTTCTGTGTTTTCGCTATTTGAAATACCTCGAACTATCCAAACGACCCCCCACCCAAAAAACAAAATTCTCCCCCCCTCCCCTAATTCGAGCATCGTGTGCGCCCACACAGTTTTATATCGATTTTTTGAAATCGGCTGGGATAAAATTGATAAGAGATAACAGTGTGTGTGTGTGTGTGAGTGTCTGTTTCTATGTGATATGTGGGAAGGTGGTGGCGGTGGTGGTGGTGGTTACCTGTTGCCAACAATCACAGAAGACGTAACATGCTGCTGTTTCTACTATCAGCGATTGCCGCAAACAGCAACAGCAACAGCAGCATCATCAGCCCCACGCCTATCAGTTGGTAATTATAAGGGGGTTTCGCGGTGTTTCGGCCGTTCGCCGTCTTCAGTAGCGGCCGCTACTGGACACTCGGACGGGCGGCAGGACGCGAGCAGGTCACGTGACATGTCCCACCCACCCCACCCCCCTCCCACGACCCCCGATAAAATGCTACTGAAGATGGCGGACCGCGAGATACTTTTCACAGGAAATATACATCATGAAACGGAAGACGAACTTACCCCATTGAATTAAGTCTGTTACGCCTGCAAATGTATTTCCTACATTATACTATTTATTTCAGAATACAGTCGGGATGTGTATCAGGCCTCTCGAAGATTTATTGGTATTCCCATTAAATTTTTTAAAAAAAAATCGATTTATATTACGCTGTTTTAGGCGAGAAATATTATTCCTCCAAAATGCTCCAGGATCGAAAACACAATTTATTTCCACTGTCTAGATTTCGCGCTATAAAATATAAAACCGGTCTATATATATATATATATATATATATATATATATATATATATATATTTTTATTTATATCGGAGAAAAACACGTTAGAAAGGTATAATAGTGTTTCAATAGAAAAATATTTAAAAATTGGAAAACTCACGTTACAGTATCTGTCAATTAGCAATAGGTACTTTGGGATTAGTTTAATATTATTTATACGCAAAATTATATTGTTCTGTATTCATACTTTGTGCAACTGTAAGAAGCAATTTCTAGTTTTAAAATATTCTACAACTGGCCGGAAATTATTTCCTACACGTGTCGTAGGGACTGGATGTGGATCTCCTCAAGTTTAATATATTTAATTATATGTTAAATTATGTATCGATACGTCTCCTCTAATGATTGTATAGGGCGCAGGCCTAATGACACTGATTTGAAAAAAATATTATTCCACTTGACAATAACTGTTTTGTGGTCTGCCAGGGGTTGGAAAGGGCGTAGATTTCGTGCGGTTCTGTCTTTTGCTGGACCGGTTTGTCGGCCGCTCGCCGTCTTCAGTAGCCGCGGTGTTGTTGAGTCACTTTTGTGGACGCGTTTTTGTGCCGGCATCCTCACTTGTACTGACACGACGAACGGACAACCGCCACAGTGCAATGCCGAAAAAAAACCAATTCCGAAGTGGCGAAAGTGACTAACACAGCGCTACTGAAGACGGGGCGAGCGGCCGCGAAAGAGCGGGGACAGGCGGGAGAGGAGACAGAAAAACACGAAATCCGCGGTATAACTCATTTGTATTGCACATTTTGCGCTACATTTCCGTCTCCTGGTTTCGGCCGCCCGCCATCTTCAGTAGCGGTGTTGTTAGTCACTTTCGATTTGGTTTTTCGGTCATCCCCACTACTCACTGTCACTGTCACTCGTATCCCCTCCAAAGTGCCCCAACAGTGGCTAACAACACCGCGCTACTGAAGACGGCGAACAGCGGAAACCGGTCCGCCGAATTTCCGGGAATTGAATCCTCCATTGAGGCACGGTATATATGATGTGTTCAGTATACTAAGATTTAGTCCGAAAGACTAATATTTCAGTATAAAAGAGGCCTGAAAAGGAAGTGTGAAAGCACAATCTAAATTATATAAAATTGAAAAAAAAAACTACAAAAAATTGGTAAATAACCCAGTTGGGTCATCCTCCGTTACGATCTCTATATGCTTTTATGACACAAATGTCTCTGATTTTGTATTTGTTACTGTTGTGGCAATAGTATAGCCGGTGGTTGTTTTCTTCGATAATGATAAAAATATTTAATTTATTTTTTTTCAATTTTGTCCAGGCGAAGCAGAGAGCGACGATAAAATGGATACTCTCGAAGGCTTTCAACAACCGTGTGCCGGACAACCTCCAGGAGCCCTTCTACAAGGACCACGAGGTCAGGTTCCAACCGGCTTTATTATTATTGTGTTAAGGTCTAGGTACCCAATAGTACCTGTACAATAATTACGGCAACTTCCCGCCTTTAATTATAATTTGACAAAATATATAGTAGGAACTGATTTTTGAAAGAAGCAAAATTCAAATGTGACAGTTTGACAAATGTCGTGACCGCAACGATTTTGATGTGTTCATGAACGAAAGCCGGAAAAAATCAAAAATTATTTGACACAATTCGATAAACGTAATACGGCGATAACTGTTCGCTTTTGAAATAAAAGTGAAAAACCAATTTGAAAAATAAATAGTGTAGTATAACTTTCCCCTGTTTAAGTTCATGGCGTTGTAATTTGTGGTACAGTATCGTACGTAAAGTATTCGTTAAAAATGAATTACGGAAATTTAATTTAAAGAAGAAACGATTCGACAGAAAATATTTCACTCGACAATAATTCTAAATAGAATATTTTATTTGAACTAATTCGACAATTTAATATTAAAATGAATAAACATAAAATTAATTTAGAAAAGAAACAATTTTTCTTACAGCAATCGTTACAACAGTAACGATTCGATAAAAGTTGTTTAATTTCCATTAAAGTCCCGTATCATAAAATGAAAAATAAGTTCTTTGATAGAATAATAAAATGACAAATATTTTATATTAAAAAAGGAACGGAAATATATTTTACTCGAACTAATTTGACAGACGATGTCACGGTAACAATTTTAAATGAATTATAAAAGAAAAATAGTTTACAAAAAATATTTTAGAACTAATAACAGTAACGATTCGATAAAAGTTGTTTAATTTCCATTTAAGTTTAAAACTGAAAAATAAGTCCTCGAACTAATTTGACAGACATGTCACGGTAACAATTTTAAATGAATATTCGTAAAAGTTGTTTAATTTCCATTTAAGAAAAATAAGTTCATTGACAGAATAATAAAATTGACAAATATTTTATATTAAAAGGGACAGGAAATATATTTTACTCGAACTAATTTGAACTAATAACAGTAACAAGTTCCATATCATAAACTAAAAAATAAGTTCGTTGGCGTATTAATAAAATGACAACAATTTTATGTTAAAAAAGGAATGGGAAAATATTATTTAAAAAAATTATTTGGTACGATAACAATCGACACTAAAAGTATTTTTTTAAAACCATTGTTACACTCTTTTTTTTTGGATGTAAAGACAGACACTGCCTTAATTTTAATCTATTTATTTATCAGTTACATTATGTATCGATCTGTTCTGTATTGTAGTAGTACTAACGGCTGATTTAACTGTATTTAGGATCAGGAACACCTGAAGCCGCAGTTGGTCCACTATTTGGCGAACGCGGAGCTCTACTGCCTCGCGCTTTCCAACATCTATTCGGACCCAAATTACAACAACCTGAACCACCAGGGCGTCCTGCAGGCGCTCGCCAGGAAGGGCGTCTACATATCCGATCCGATCATCACTGAGACCACACTGATACAGACGACGCCCATTAAACTGGTCTCTCTTATCTCTCTCTCTCTGCCACCCGCCCATATATACACACACATATACATAAATATATTAGGGGTACACAAAAGTAATCGACATTTTGACTACGGAATTCGTTGTATTTCGCTAAAAAAAGGAACTATATTCACAGATATTATTTCCGGCGAATTTTCGATTCTCTCTCTCCTCTCTCTCTCTCTCTCTCTCTCTCTCTCTCTCTCTCTCTCTCTCTCTCTCTCTCTCTCTCTCTCCTCTCTCTCTCCGAACTCCCTGCAGATCGACTTATCGGTCTAAACTAAACAATTGAGTATTCTTCTCAGAACTCCCCAAGACTTGTCGATTACTTTTGGCTACGCCTGATATATTGGGTCGACGACTGAGTAATTGCGGAATGCCCGATTTCTAAGTCGCGTACATTTTCTTGGGATAAGTCGTAGACGGTTTCGATATAAGATACATTTTCGCTTCTCTCAATCCAATCGATGACAGCGCTTACCGGTCATCGACCTCCACAACCTTTCAAATGAAAAATCTCCGGACCGAAATTTTTTCCATTTTTTAAGGCGTCATCACAGCGACGACTTTTTTATGAGCCCGGAGAAAGCCGTTAACAAAAATAATAAAAAGCGAAATGTGACGAAACGCTCGCTTCGGTTCGTGTTTTACACCTTTTTATACGCACACAGACAATCGACGGTCGATGTAATTTCGATACCGAATGTTTCACAGAAAGGACCAAATAATAACGTATCGAAGAATCTTATCCGTGCAAAGATGTACTGATACTTAAAAATATGTACAATGCCACTTGTTGTTGGTGAATTCCGTAATTACTTAGTTGTCCCCAATATATATATATATATATATATATATAATATATAATATATAATATTCCAACCCTTGAACCAGACCGCAGATATGACACATATTTTAGTAGTTGCGTTTTTAGTCGTGTCGAGCAGTTTGACGATTTTGCCATCATATAAAAATTGTCTAATAAATTATATTTATTATTGATATAAATAAGTAATATTGAAAATAACAAACTCGCGGTACCAACTTTATAAAACTGATGTAAATATTTCAATTTAATACGTTTCAACATGTCCTATTCGGAATACTAAGAACAACTGAGTGTACGCGTCTGATTATCTAAATGTAATTGTGCAGGCTCGGACGTGCTCGTAGCCGTCAAACTAGTAATAATAATAGTAACCAGCGTACAAAGTCGTGCTGAACAGTAAATGTAAATAGTACGAAATGAAAATAGCCGTAATGAGCGGAAAATTAATTTAAAATAGGGCACGAAAATACTCGTTCGGAGCTTATGGGCCACAGTTTTTTTTTTTTTTACTAATATATATGCATAGAGCAGCAAAAGGGTTAAACTATACGTGTTTTACTGTAGGTTCGTGATGTTTCTGTCTCCTCTCGCCGCGGTTTGGTCTTTTGCTAGACCGGTTTGTCGGCCACTCGCCATCTTCAGTAGCGCTGTGTCAGTCACTGTTTGGCACTTTGGATGTTTTTTGGGCATCCCCACTGCTGCCCACTGTCACTTTCACGTGTACTGTAGTGTCTGTGTGAAAGTGCTAACAGTGACAGTAATACAGCGCTAGTGAAGATGGGGCGAGCGGCCGACAAACCGGTCTAGCAAAAGACCAAACCGCAGCGAGAGAGGAGACAGAAACATGACGAACCTACGGTATTCCACCAACCCCTCGCAGACCACACAGACAGGTATATAAAATATACGTGTTTTACTTTTGCAGAGTGCCCACCAGGTTGTAATGCAGGCTGTGATGAGCGTCTACGCGAAGGAGGTCGGCGTGCCGGAGGTGGTGTCGGCGCGGTGAGGAGGTTCCTCAGCGGCGGCACGGCTCCCAGCCGGACACGCCGGCCGACCACGAACAGGCCCTACTCCTCTGGATCAACCAGGCGACGTCGGCCCTCAAGTTCAGGGCCGACCACCACGAGTCGGTCGGTACACGCCACCATATCGCCAAACTCTCAAGCGGCACATTCCGCTGTCCACGGAACGTTGTAGCCGCCCGCCCATCTTCAGTAGTCACTTTAACTACACAGTTAAAGTGACTGACACACAGCTACTGAAGATGGGCGAGCGGGCTGAAACCCTCCCTCCCCGGTGCCGGATACATTATTCGATGAAATTTTAACCCTTTCGCTACTACGGGTGACTATAGTCACGGCGCCAGAAAACGCCGCTTATACACAAACGCCGCGTCTCTTACAGAAATGGAGCCAAAAATCAAGGCGGATGATATCAACTCGATTTTTTTCAGTTCGCAAACAATTGCAATGTTTATTTCTTTCGACAGTGTTTTTCATCGGCACTCGAATGTACAATAATAGTTAGTCGTAATTTGAATGCGAATCAGAAGATAGGAACGAAAACCTATACGCGATAAAACTGCATTAAATTTATATAAATAGTGTAAATTGCGGTATAATCGTTTTAAATTACAAAGTAAAATTATAACGTTACAAAGTCGTTTTTGCGGCAAAAGTCTTGGCTCCGAATGTTAAAGACCGTTCAACGCAAGCCGCTCCGCGGAGGGGACCGACGTAGCGAAAGTTTTAAATAAAAATTGAACGGGCTTTAAATAAATTTCAAATAACAACTTGAAATAATGTAAATTTTTTACTGTAGGTTCGTGATGTTTCTGTCTCCTATTGCTGGTTTTGCTAGACTGCGGTTTGTCGGCTGCTCGCCATCTTCAGTAGCGCTGTGTCAGTAGTCACTGTTAGCACTTTGGATGTTTTTTTTGGGCGTCCTCCTCACTGCAGCACTGTCACTGTCTCACTTGTACTGTCGGCCTTTTTTGCTAGACCGGGGGTTTCGGCTGCCAACATCCAAAGTGCTAAACAGTGACTAACACACAGTGCTACTGAAGATGGGGCGAGAAGCCGACAAACCGGTATAGCAAAAGACCAAACCGCAATTACTTAGTTGAGACTAAGAAATATATTGCGCGTATTGTTTCAGGGCGTCGGGAAGTGTCCCGATTTCCCGAAGGTAGTCCAACTGCAGGACCTGTGCGACGGTGCGAGTCTGGCCGCGTTGGTCGCGTTCTACTCGCCCGACGAGCTCCACTGGTCCGACATACGAGTCTCGCAGGTGCCGACTGTCTCGGACTGCGTCCGCAACCTCACTCTAGTCAGCGATTTCTGCGCCACCGCCCTACCCTACAACATATTCCATATGGCCCCCGAAGACGTCTACTACCTCAGAGGGTAAATCACAATCCCGATACGCGCGTTGACGACGCCGCGAATCGCCTCGGTCCGCGGAATAAATCGCGAAAAATTAATATTCGGTCGAAAGCGGGAGCGAAAAACCCCACTGAAAAGTATACACAAAAATTAACCGCCAGCGGACCAAATGGTAACCTGGTACCGTAGTACCTTTACCGCGGTGTACAGGTACGGGTACTTTTTCCGTTAGCCGGGAGCAAGCGAAAAATTGCCAAATAATGTAGAATTCGGCCAAATTTCATACAATTACAAGTGGAATTCGTTTGGGCCCGTCTGCTCTGTTCTCTGAATTCTTTCGAAACAGAGCGCGTTTTCCTTTTTTTTCTTCGATCTAAATTTTTGTAAAAGAAAAAAGATGAAAATTTGGGATTTAGCTAAAACTGAAGGTATTCGCTTACTATTAATTAATATCTTTTTATAGTTGAACGTTTTCGACTTTTATTCCGTCCACTGTTTTTTGTCATTCACTTCGCTCGGCGTATTTGGAAAATACTTCCGGAGTATTTGGAAAATACTTCCGGAGTATTTGGAAAATACTTCCGGAGTATTTGGAAAATACTTCCAGAGTATTTGGAAAATACTTCGGGTATTTGGAAAATACTTCCGGAGTATTTGGAAAATACTTCCGGAGTATTTGGAAAATACTTCCGGAGTATTTGGAAAATACTTCCGGAGTATTTGGAAAATACTTCCGGAGTATTTGGAAAATACTTCCGGTATTGGAAAACTACTTTCGGTGGAAAATACTTCCGGGTATTTGAAAATACTTCGAGTATTTGGAAAATACTTCGGGTATTTGGAAAATACTTCCGGAGTATTTGGAAAATACTTCCGGAGTATTCGGAAAATACTTCCGGGTATTTGGAAAATACTTCCGGAGTATTTGGAAAATACTTCCGGAGTATTTGGAAAATACTTCCGGGGTATTTGGAAAATACTTCCGGAGTATTTGGAAAATACTTCCGGAGTATTTGGAAAATACTTTTGGGGCCCGCTTTCGGTAGATTTTCGGGGGGAATGAATGCGAAATATTTAGTATCGAATAAATTTTTTTGTTTATCAACATACCCGAACGATAATATATTGTTGAGTGGGGCTTAAACGATTTCTTTTCAACTTTATTTATTACGGATTTGCAGCTGTCATTTTGCAGGAATTGCACAATTGGATGGTATATCGAAGTTTCATTGATTGGACAGTCAATTTTTCTGTAGAATTCTCGTATATTGTATCTGTAGCTGTACATGATAATTTTGTACCGAATACATTTTTTTTTTCGTTTTCATTAAAAAGAGTTCGCATTACTCTATATTGTTCAGGAACTACGATGTTGAGTGGGGCCCATGCCTTTAGATTAGTGACTTTTCAGTGACTTTTCTGTTTACCGTATTTTTTTTACAGCTGTTATCGCGCGGTAATCGCAAAATCACAATGGATACGTGTGAGTTCAATCTTTGGGAGAATCGTTCCATCGGTTCCTACAGTTCCAACTATCGTTCCATCGATTTTAAATTTTCCGTTTTCTGTTACTTTTTCGAAAATTTATCGAAAATTGACTTTTTTTCCAGATCGATGAAGCACAACCTGGTCGTTTTCCTGGCCGATTTGTTCAACCTTCTCGAAATCCACCCGGCCAAGTGCGTCACCCTCAACAGTGCGACAACAAACAACACAAACGGTAAATATCGTTTGTTTTCATTTCTCATTTAAATCTAATAACTGAAAAGCGTAATTTTTTTTTTATCCCCGGACGAAAAGTTGAGCGCAGCATTTTCGATTTGTTTAACAAAATTTGAAATAACAGTCTCGATATTCGGTAACAATAAATTAACAACTGTCCTCTTATGTATGTTTTCTTGTCGCGACGATTTTAACCGGAATGAAAAATAGCTCGGCTTTTCCGTCAGAATTTACCCGCTGTGTATTTAGTCCGTTCAATTTCTTTTATATTTAACAATAATAACCCGTAATTGTTGGGAGAACGTTAACGATTATTTTTTCTCTCTCTCCGTTAGGTACATCGGCGGTGAAATTATAGAGGCGTCCGAGAAATCGACGCAAGATTTGAATTCGCCACCGTTCTTGCGGTATAAACCGTATTGGAAAAAAAAAATAAAAAAATAAAAAAAACCATTCGACAGTTTAGGGTCAGTAGTACAAACGGAGTCAACATCACAGTCGAGGTGAAAATGCGCTTCGTTGATTTCGTTCGAAAAATCCGCATCCGCTTGTCGTCGACGTTCAGAAACACTTTCGGGCACCGAAAGTCGATATTGACGATTTCAACGGCTTTAAGCATCCGGTTTCAGCCCGAATTTTTCAAGCGAAGTTCCGCCGACTGCGGCTGTCGAACTTTCATTATTTTTGAAATATTTTTCGACAACGAAAACACCCGTTGTTCTATCGTGTAACGCCCCAATTTTGTACTGACCGAAAACTATCGAATGTCGAATGGTTTTTTTAATACGGTTGCCCGACTTTACTGAAAATTCGAATCTTGCGTTAATTTTGGGACACCCTTTAATCGTTTGAATGGGTGTTTTAATTAAACAGTGAAAAGAACGTATTGTTACACCGCCTGGACTCGTTGAATTTTTAGTTTCCTTTATTCTTTTTTTTTTATCAATTATTCTTTTCATTTATATTTTATCTTCAATCCAATACATTTTTTTATATATATATACAGTGCGTGTAAATTTTATTTATTTTTATGTTTCGCTTCTGTGTCCATAATTTATTGTCGTCGCCCTTAAATAAACCACCCCCCCCGCGCAACCCCCCCATACTACACCCCTTACCCGAAATTTTCTTTTTTTTCTCTAACGTAAAACTACAGCACTCGCTTATGTCTTTTCAGTTTGTCGCTTTTATGTCACGTACAGAACGGAAAATACGATTACGGTACTTTTCGGTTGGCCGGGCGCGCATCGCGCGAAAAAATATCGACAAAATTCCTAACGATCGTAAGGGGAATGTCGTGCTCTATTCTCTGAAATTCGTTCGAAACAAAGCGCGTTTTCCCTTTTTTCTCCGTTCTTAATTTTTGTAAAAGAAAAAAAATATGAAAATTTTTGATTTGGCCAGAATTGAAAAAGATTCAAGAAAAAGGTATATTGGCGAAGAATGCGACGTGCGATCAAAATCGTGAAACGTCTTTTTTTCAACGGAGTACGTCGGCTTTTTTTATTTACGATTGCGCGACATTTGCGCCCGGCTAACAGAAAATTACCTACAATATATATATATATATATATATATATATATATATATATATATATATATATTTGTCGGCCCAATATTGTTGCAAGTGAGTGCCTCTTGCGTATTATTTGTATTTTTTTTTTATATTATATATCCCAATATCAGAGTGGCGGGAGACGAGAAATTTATTTCGGAGAAAAAAAAAAAAATGTCGATTCGACGAACATTAACAATCTATTTTCTACCCTTTACAGCTCTATCTATACCGTGTTAAATGAACATAAATCGTTACATAAACGCATCCGATTTAGACGTTTAATGTTGTTGTAATTTGTTACGCTTTATGAGATAATAAGACAGGAAATTCGATAAACGCATAATGGGAATACACGACGACTTCCGTACAATCATCGTTGTATGTATAATTTAAATACGTTAATATTTATCTTATATGTGTGTGTGTGTAAATAGTTTTTTAAAATAAAATATTAAAACAATTCGTAGCTTATAATTGCATAATAATAATAATAATAATATTAATAATGATAATACAGAATAACAATGTTAATAATTATGTAACTCGAATTTTGTTTAACTTTCATTAATTTTCATTCCAACTTTTTAGCCTAACCGACGATTCCACCATTTAACAAATTTTATTTAGTCCGCATTAAAAGAAGAGAAATTAAACGTAATAAGAAAATTAATGTCCTAATTGAAAACATGTTAGGCAGCGTAAATTAGACACTTGTATTCAATTATTTTAAAACAGTTTATTTAGAATTCATATTCGTTTCTATTCGAATATTCGTAAATGGGAATAGTTTAACATACCTGTTTTGTGGTCTGCGAGGGGTTGGATTATACCGTAGGTTTTGTCGCGTTTCTGTCTCCTCTCTCGCCGCGGTTCGGTCTTTCGCTAGACCTGGGGGTTTCGGCCGCTCGCCATCTTCAGTAGCGCTGCGTGTCAGCCGGCACTTTGGATGTTTGTTGCCGCGGCTGTTTGACTGTTTGCCGTGTTGTGTACGACCACCGCGGTACGAGTGACACAGTTGTACTGTAGCACTGAAGCATCCAAAGTGATGACAGTGACTGACACACGGCGCTACTGAAGATGGCGAGCGGCCGAAACCCCCCGGTCTAGCTAAAAGGCCGACAGTACAAGTGACACAGTGACAGTAAGCATTTAGAATGCCCCCTAGGAAAGACATCCAAAGTGCCACAAAAGTGACAGTAACACAGCGCTACTGAAGATGGCGGGCGGCCGAAACCCCCCCGGTCTAGCAGAAGAGGCCGACAGTACAAGTGACAGTGACAGTGGGCAGTGAGGATACCCCAGGAAAGACATCCAAAGTGCTAACAGTGACTGACACACAGCGCTACTGAAGACGGCGAGAGGCCGAAACCGGTCTAGCTAAAAGGGCGACAGTACAAGTGACAGACAGTGACAGTGGGCAGTGAGGATGCCCCCCCCCCCCAGGAAAGACATCCAAAGTGCTGACAATGACTACTGACACAGCGCTACTGAAGATGGCGAGCGGCCGAAACCCCCCGGTCTAGCAAAAGATCAAATCCCGGCGAGAGGAGACAGAAACAGTAACAAACCTACGGAATAGCGATATATATATATATATATATATATATATATATAAACTGTGCACCTTTGTTGGCTTTCTTTTGAGGCACTGAGCACATTTTTCGTCGCGAATTAAAAGGAAATACGTCGTCCAATTCGATACATGTTTCGTCGCAAAAGTTTAGAAAATCGACCGAAATTTGGAATTGATCGAAAAACCCCCTAATAATAAAGGGATACGTCGAAATCGCTAATTTCGAATTTCGTTAAGAAAAATTCCCGAACGGATTTCGCGTATGCTCTTTTACAATGAAAGTTTAATTTTTCAAAAAGTTAGTTTTGAAAATTTAACGCCGGGACGGATTTGGAATTTCGGAAGGGAAAATATTACCGAAAAAGGTTCAGGTCTTGCTTTATTATTCTCGTACCGTTCGTGCCGACTTTCGTCCGCTTAACGGACGAGGGAAAAATATATATTTTTTCTCGTATATACTTTCTATATAAATTGCGGTCAAATTTACACGTTAGAAACGACACTGAACAGTTTGCGTTGACTGCCACCGACAGACGTCCGCGTGGCGACACTGAACAGTTTGCGTTCGGGCCGCGCGTCATTTCTGTGAAATATTCGGTATCAAAAAATTGAACGTATCTTATCAGTGCATTCGAAATCGTCTACGCGTTTTATCTGTGCAAAGTTCAGTTGGAAAGCGTCCGTCGACTTAATTTAAAGCTCAGTGCCTTCTGAGGGCCGACAAAGTTTTCACAATATTCGGGTATAAAGTCGAGGAACATCATTACCTTCTTCTTGGGGGGTTGGGGTTGGTGGGTGGGGTTTGGGGATGGGGTGGAACTGCAATGTTCCGCGAGCATCATTGTCCTCCCCGATCATGTTCTTCTGTATACCTTTTTTTTTCAATTTTTTTTTTCAATTATTTTTCTCACGTCTTCGGTTCTGTTGAATTATAATCTGTTAGCCGAAGGTCGTAACATGCACGGGGTGGCCCACAAGAGGTGTCTGCCGCAGTCTGTTTCCGCCATACCGGACCTAAGAGCTGGACTCGACTCGCCTTCCTCTTTCTCAGGTTTGACCCTAAACAACAAAACAACAACAACAACAACAACAACCGATAGTCCCACAATAATCCTCCTCCTCAACCACCACCAAGTCCTTTCACACAACCCACCCCCCAAATACACAATAATTAGACGTCGTCTTAAACTTAAAACTTACCGGGAAAAACGGTAGTATATTCGAGAGCCCGTACCTCCAAAAAAAAAATTTTTTTTTTTTAAATTCTCACATTCGAACACGCATCGAACATTGCCCTCTGTTGTCGACCAATTTGAATTCGTATTTCGCGGGTAAAATTTTTACCGCCATTTTCTTCCGACGCCCGACGCTCTCTGGCGGCGAGTCCCAGAGTTACGAAGTTTAAGCCAATTTACCCCCCAAAAAAAAAATAATATTATTCCTTCGACTTTTTAAAAATGTTTAAATTTTTTTCTTCAGGAAATTATACCGGATAATAAAAAAAAAACGGGCGTAAAAAAAACAGGTTTAAATATAGGACAGGAAAAAAGAAACTGTTGAAGGGATTTTACACACGAGTTCAATTATCACTCACCAAAATTACAGAATTTAGCCCATTTACTAAAAAAAATATTTAAAATCTTTTCTTTAGGAAATTATCCCGGATAATAAAGACTAGAACGCCACTGCGAAACAGGCATAAAAACAGGTTTAAATATCGGACAGGAAAAAAGAAACTGTTGAAGGGATTTTACACGTGAGTTATTTAATTCGATTTATTTTTTTTTTTTCGCTTTTCCAATTCCAGTCCGTCAATTGTCAGTCAATTTAAAGCTCTCCGATTATTCGGCATTACAATTGTTCGACGTGCGTGCATCCGTATAAAGCCGGAGAGATGTATAAGGGTCGCGATAAATGTCCAAATAACTATTAATAAATTGTTAAAAAATTTTCCAATTTTTTTAACAAAATAATAAGATCGAAGACAAAAATGAAACCATGCTTCGTTTCGAATTAATTCAGATATTCCCCTTACGATTGTAAGAAATTTTGTGCAATTCTACATTATTTGGCAATTTTTCGCCTGCGCCGCTGTTAACGGAAAAGTAGCAACAATTAGAAGTTAAATTATATTTTTCTTATAAACATTTTTGTTTTTAAATCGTGTCGAAAATGTTCAAATTTATACCGGTTTGAAAATCTCGGATGAAAATACACCATATCCGACACCCAATTAGGGATACGGTGCCTTATTAAATGTACAGTTTTGTGTAACAAAGCGGAACTGGAAAAGACAAAATTGGGGGTAATGTTTAATTGGGGGCCCTGTTTTAGAGAATCAAATGTTAATAAAAAAAAAAAACCCTCTTCTCCTCCGGCTTTATAAAAAATTCATAAGGGACTCCACAACAACACAACTTCCCGACTTAATTGGGCTTATTATTATTTTATTTATTTTTTTTTATTTTCCCCCCCACAACTTGTGCTGCATCGCTAGAAAAAATTCTGTGCTCCCTCAAATACTCAAATAGTTGGAAATTTGTTTTCTCTTCCCAAAAGACCCGAAAAGGAAATTATTTTAAAGTTCAGTACTTTTATTTTCTCCCCCGTTCCGAGGTTGCATAACCTGCGCCGGATAACAGCGCTGTTTCCGGTATAACCTCCCGCTTGGTGAACCAGAAATTAACCGAAAGTTTGTTAAGAAAATAAAAACTTTCGTCGGAAAGCCGGTCGAATATCTGTAGTATCGTCGTTTTTTCCGATTATATGACATTTGAAGGAAATTCCGTCCTCCACAAATGCTAATAGTTGGGCGTCCATTCTTTTTTTGTTCACAAAAGCCACAATAAACAGAAGTTGTTTTGGTGCGAGAAACTCGCATTATTTTAAAGTTCAATACTTTATTTTCTTTCCATTCTTATTTGTTGGTGTAAATTTCCCGTGGTTGCATAACCTGCCCGGGATAACAGCGCTGTTTCTGGGGTAACCTCCCGCTTGGTGAACCGGAAATTTAACGAAAACGAAATTCGACCCTGAAAGTTTCTGTGCCGAAAGTTTGTTGACAAAATAAAAACTTTCGTCGAAAAAGTCGGTGAAATATCTGTAGTATTGTCGAGTGTACAATATTTGTGAAGGGATACGCCGTTTTGTTTTTCTCCGTTTACGACAGTGAAAAACGTAAAAAAAATTTACATTTTATAGAAAATACGACCTACTATGTCCTGGAAGAGTGATGGGAACCGGCGTCGGGCACAATTTCGCGGCGAAAATGCAGTTTTCGGGGAAAAAAAAATTTCCCGATAGGAGTTCCCGGGGGATAATAAGGGCGAAATCGGATTCAAACAAGGGTGAAATCCTAGACTTTGGGCTTTGGGTTGAATATGAAAATTCAAATTTTTGTTTAATTATTGCACTTTTCCGCTGTCCTTTGCCCAGAGTGTGCTTGGCAAGTTGGTGATCGCGGAAACGTTCGCTGACTTATTAATTTTTCACCTTTTTTTATATATATACGCCTCGTACTAAAAAAAAAAGAAAATTGGGCCATTTTCCAAACCGGCGAAAAAACTGAACGCGCGTTCGAATATTAAAATATATACGAATTATAAAAATACAAAAAAAAAATTGTCTCCGCCATCGAAATTACAATGTTGGCAACACTGTCTTACGGTTTGATGCCGGGCCCTGTACCGCTATCGCTAATAATAAAATGTACATAATATTAAAACACAAATTTACTGTTTTCGCTCTGTTTCGGTCGCGGTTTTTCCGAGACGACGGATCTATCTGAAAAACGAAATATGTGGGTTTTCAAAAAGTGGAAAAAATCGAATATGGAAGCCGCTCAGTTTTGCCAACTTTTAGTTTGTTATACATCGTCCCCGGTTGTATATACAGTGTCTTGACTCTCCGGTCGGGTTTAACGAGTAACGGAATTGTGTATATATTTTTCTTTTTTTTTCGCCGTATATAAAGCTCACGCGATCCGCCTGTCTGCTCTGCTCGCCGCGCTAGAGAGAGCGGCAGGAACTCGGCCGCAAAATTAAACACATCACTCTTTAATTAATTATCTCTCTCTTCCTCTCCTCTCTTCTTCTTTTTTTATTAACTCCGCAATTAAAATAAATTAGTACGAATCGCCGGTTGGCGTGCTCCGTTCATTCCAGTCGGTGCCCTACCTCCCTACCTTACACCGCGGATGTACCGTCTCAGGTATTTTTTTTCTGTTTATTTTTTTGCGGATATCAGTTTAGTTTGTTATCATCCCCGTGGCCCAATTCGATTTTAATTTTTATAAAAAACCGTATTTTCGCGAGTTCAATGTATATCGGCCCGTATCATCGATGTGCTCGTGACGTTTCCGGATCCAAGATGGCGGATAGTTTTTTTTTCCGGAAAGTTATATACTTCCCTTGGAATCTTCTCGAAACGCGAATATTTTATTTATTTCTATTTTTTTGTTTTCTTTTTTGCGCACTCCCGTTTTTCTATCGGGGCCCCGATTTGCCTCCCAAAAAAAGATAAAAAATGAATTTTCGGCTACAATCAGCCGGTATCCAAGATGGCGGAGCGATAGGACATTTTCAAATTTTCTCGCCTTTACTACTTAACCGAATTGTCTCGAAACGCGAATAATTTATCTTATTTTTTCTTCGCCCACTTCAGTTTTTCGACCGGATTTGTCCGAAAAGCGATATTTGTATAAAAAAATTCGGATCAGCCGGGATCCAAGATGGCGGAATCTGGCTTAGTTTCTTCGAAAAATCAATCAATATTTCTCTTACTTCGGATTTATCGATCCTATACCGCATTTTCGCGAGTTTTACTCGGTTTCGAACAGTTAAAAGTGATATTTGTTTAAAAAAAAAATATTTAACTAATCGCGGATATCAGCCGCGATCCAAGTTGGCGGACATTTTCAAATTCGTTTCAAATTTTCTCGCAGTTCACCACTTCGCCGAATTATCTCGAAACGAGAATAGTTTATTTAATTTTTTCTCTTTGCCCACTTCAGTTTTTCGACCGGATTTGTCCGAAAAGCGATATTTGTATAAAAAAAAAAAAAATTTTCGCTACAATCAGCTGCAATCCAAGATGGCGGAGCGATAGTGCATGGTCAAATTCGTTTCAAATTTTCTCCCCGTTACTACTTCGCTGAATTATCTCGAAACGCGAACAGTTTATTTCATTTTTTTCTCTTCGCGCACTTCAGTTTTTCGACCGGATTTGTCCGAAAAGTGTAATTTGTTTAAAAAATTTGCGACGATCAGCTGGTATCCAAGATGGCGGAGTCTGCCGGCCTTTATTCGGCTCAGTTTCTTCGAGAATCAATCAATTTTTTTCTTTTACCTCGGATTTATCGATCTTCGCAATCGATCCTCGCCCGTTCAGTTTTTTCTGTACCGTATTTTCTCGGTTTCGAACATTTAAAAGTGAAATTTTGAAAAAAAAAAAAATTTCAACTAATCGCGATCCAAGATGGCGGAGCGGCCGTTATTTATGATCGTTTCAGCTGTCGGCGCAGTCGCTTCCCGAACCCTCTACGGATAGGAATAAACTTATTCATTTTTATTTTCAAAAATTGTTTACAATTACGCGCTTTAAAGTGATTTTCGTTAAAGAGGCAAACCGTTCAACGAATACAGCGGACCGGACCAGGTCTTTATTACCGTTTCAATTTAGCGATTTTCCCCTTTGAATTTTCATTATTTTTCTTCCAGTTTTCTTCCAGTGTGTCAGTGTAAATTTCCCGCCGGTCCGGACGCTCTCAAAGCCAAGGTTTTTCTTCGAAAAACGAAAACCAAATCACGACGATCTGTGCCGGGAAAAACAAAATGGCCGGCGGCCCCGGCCTTCTCGATTGACACTGAATAATTTCTGTATACGAATTTTTTTTTTTTTTTTTTTTCTTTAACGCTTTTCTCAATATTTTGACTATTGGTTGGAGATTATTTAGTTTTTACGTCGTCGGGAAGCACTGATCAGTTTTTACGGTCGAAAAAACGCCCGCCCCCCGGGCCCCCCCCCAAAAAAAAAAAAAATTATATCGTAAAGGGTTTCAGTTCGCGATATTACAGTGATTCTGTGTTGGCCCCGCGTAGTTTTCGAGAAAAAAAACCATCGAAACTTCCCGAAAAAAACCCGCCGCAGCGCAGTGGAATGTTGTCGTTTGAAATTTTTCAAAATAATTTTCGCCGTCCGCCATTTTCAGTAGGCTCCGCGTCGTTTATTATTATGTGTCTAATCCGTCGGCCGACCAATAATCGTGAGGAAGAAGTGTTCGAAACGTCAGCTCTTTTTGAATTTATCGTAATTTGACTTTCGTAAAACAGTTAATAGGTGGTTTTAAGTTTAAGCCGACATTTAAAACATTGAAATACAGAACAATATCTGGTTTTTTGCACTCTGTTTTGTGTTTGTGTGTGTCTGTGTTTGTGTCTTGTGTTGCGCCTAAACGCGATGCTCTAGTTGTTGTGCTCGTCTGTAATCAATCAATCAATCAATCATCAATCAATCAATCAATCAATCAATCATCAATCATCATGTATTTATTCCGCCAACAACCAGCCACGACCCCATTAACCCGGAAACAGAATTGCTTGATCTGTTGGAATGGTTTGTTTGTTATTTTGGTTTGTGTTTTTGGTTTGTGTTTTTTGGTTTGTTTTTTTTTGGTTTGTTTAACCGTAGTTGGGCAGCAGCTGCGACTAAAACAAATCTCCTCATCTTCACATTGCGCTAACAACTTATAACCAATCCTTTGCTTCGATTTTTTTTTCATTTTTCTATTTTTTTCTATATATATATTTTTTTTTTCTGTTCTCTGCCTATAAAAGTCGGTTTTTCCACTTGTGGACAATAATTTACGGCAAATAACCGGTTTTTGTTGTATTCGTCCGACCGCGAGGTTCGGCCTCTCGCCGTCTTCAGTAGCGGCGACGCCGGTCTGTTTTGGACTACGACGTGCCAAATTGTTTCCAATCAGTTCGCGGGCGGGCCAAAACTTCGTCGATCGTCAATGATGAGCGGCGGACTACTGAAGACGGCGGACGGCCGAAACACTGATAATCGCAATCCAGTAGTTCGCCTAAAAAAAAATTCAATTATCCGCGTCCGGGTTTATTGCCAGTTTAAGAGCCCCAATTTCGAAGCTACAGTTACAGTTTTACAGTTACGTTCACCTGTACAACAAGTGTTATTAAAGCGGTAATAAATACGCGAATAATAATAAAACTAGCTTCATTTCAGTTTTTTCCGTATCCGCAGACCTTCATTTATCTTTTTCCATTTTATAACGGCCCAGAAAACTTAGAAAAAATGTAAGAAAAACATTTTGTTTTTCAATTTTGAACAATGCCGGACGGAATTGTCGTTCGGTTTTCGATTCCGGAAAAATCTAATTTTTTTTTTTCAATTTTCAACCCAGTCGTGAACAGAAAAACTGTTTGAGGAGATCTTAAACTGGAATCCGAAAAAATCAAAATTTTTTTTTTCAATTTTCAACCCAGTCGAGAACAGAAAAACTGTTTGAGGAGATCTTAAACTGGAATCCGAAAAAATCAAATTTTTTTTTCAATTTTCAACCCAGTCGAGAACAGAAAAACTGTTTGAGGTATCTTAATGAAATTTTAATGTTGACTGGCTAAAATGATTTTGCGAAAAGTTGAATTTAAAGCCCCAGTTTCTAATGTACAGCTCCAGCTTTGCTTCAGTCGAGGACAGAAAAACTGTTTGAGGAGATTTAAACTGAAATCCGAAAAAATCAATGTTTTTTTTTTCAATTTTCAACCCAGTCGAGAACAGAAAAACTGTTTGATACATAAATTTTTAATGTTGACACTAAAATTATTTTGCGAAAAGTTGAATTTAAAGCCCCAGTTTCTAATGTACAGCTCCAGCTTTGCTGGAGATCTTAAACTGGAATCCGAAAAAATCAATGTTTTTTCAATTTTCAACCCAGTCGAGAACAGAAAAACTGTTTGATACATAAACTTTTAAAGTTGATACTGAAATTATTTTGCGAAAAGTCGAATTTAAAGTCCCAGTCTGTAATTTACAGCTCCTCTTATACCGGAATCTTTACACCGAGTTTCGTAATTTTTTTCTGTAAATTGAACTACCCAATAAACGCTCGCTTGTATATATATAAATATAATGGCATAAAAATTTATTTTTTTTTTAACTAACGCACAGCGTTTTTTTTTGTATTTCACGCATTGCGCTTTTTTTCTGCAAAATCGCACCATTATTTTTTCAATCGACCGTATGTTAATTGATAATCGTATGTTTAATTTTTTTTTATTTTTTTATTTTTTATGTTTGTTCCAACTCGGAATATCCGCTATTATAAACGCCGTGTGATCGTTCAGAATTATTTTTTTTTTTTAAATACAATTTTTTCTGTTTTTTTTTTCACCGTATACAAAGAAATTTTTTCAACCGATGACAGGGGATGACCGGAGTTTAAGACCCCCAGGGTAGGATCCACTTAGCCCTAGGGGCTTAAGTGTTTTTTTTTATTTCTAATAATCGCACTTTATTTCGATGCTTATCCCCCCCGGATATATACCCAGAATTTGGCTGCACATAAAATATATCCGATATTACAGTTATTTTTTTGCTAATATTTCCCAGTTTTCCCCTTATTAGTTATTTGTCCAGTGGGATTCCGGCGGAATGATAAGCATCGGTAGAAGTGGACTTCGAAATGTGTTGAAGTATGGAAGAAAAATTGTACGGCATTTTGTAAGTAATTGCGGATTTCACTAGAACAAGTTGGCGTTGTGCATATTTTTAATAAGTACATCTTCGGCACGGATAAGATTCTTCGATACGTTATTATTATTTGTGGTCCTTTCTGTGTTAATATTCGGTATCGAAATTACACTGAAAGACGAGGAACGCTTCCGGTGGAGGTCGACGATGACCACGATGAATAAAGGCCGTTGTCGATTTTGAATGGCCGAATGGCTTCTCGAAGCCGAACGCATCTTATAGTTTTTGGCGAAATCCGCAATGCATTGCTCAGCCGCCAACCCTTCAATAGGTCTAAAAGCGGAGAAAGTTCTCCCGGTCGACTTTCACTGTCATTTTATCCCCTTTTAGTCACTTTTGAGCAGTAAAATAAAGCGGTTATTAGAAATAATAATAATAATAATAATAACAGCCCCACGATAACTTCGGCTGGGGTTCTTAAACTGGAAGTTGGTCCCCGAGGAAGAAGAAGAGTCTCGGAATTAATAATAAAAAAAAAACACAAAAATTTCAATTTCCAGTGTCGGTATTACGCTGTTGAAAACTTCTATGCTCTATTTCGGCAATGAAAAATGTTGTCGCGGAATGAAAATTGAAAATAATATCCTATTGGCCGAGTTCGCAAAGGGTTGGTAATTTTTATATTTTCATCCCCCCATTGGGGGTTTTTTTCCGTTTTATTTTGTATCGCCTAAGAAGATAGTTTTCATTTCTAACCCCCAATCGACTAAATCATAATCATTGTGGTAGAATTTAATTTTTTATTTTTTTTTTATTTTATTTCTTTGTGTTTCAGGAGCATGAATTTTATGTAATTTTTTTTTTTTTTTTTTTGGGTTTGTGTTGGTATTTTAATTTGGGTTGTAATTTGATTATATTATTATGCGTGTTAGATTATAAATATATATATATATATTATACACATATATATTTAAAATATGTTGCTTTGATCAATTTTCATTTCATAGTAACGTTCAGAATTTTTGTTGTGTGTAAATAGCGATGAGAGTAATATGAAATTTTTAGTTTTTTTTTTTCTTTTGGAATGTCAATCGATTTATCTGTGTTAATTTTGACTTTTTTGCTATAAATTAAACGGAAAAATTTTTTGCGGCTGTATTTCAGGTTCGCCGATTATAACGAGCAGTAGCCTAAAAAAGTCCCACCTGACACAGCAAAGTGATATCCAGTTTGAAAATAAGTAAGTATCTTCTAATCTTCGTTTCACTGTCAATTTACCCGACTTGAACGGAAAATTTGGACTCTTAAGGCCGTTACTCAAAATTTGACCTTAAACTGCATCCAGAGATTTCAGTCAAAAGTCCAGTGCAACATCCTTAATGCCTCCCCCCCCCCCCAGGGGGTATGTTTCTGACCAGACAATCCGTAATGACCCCTCAACATACCCCCGTCAGTCGACCAAGTCACAAAGTCCCCCGGTTCCTGAAGTTCCACTCCCGCCTCTCTCCCCGTCCTAAGCCTAGAGATCTTCTTAGAGCCCTTGTTCCGCCAAGAAATTCCAGTCAAAAGTCCTTCGTACCGCCCTTAATGCTCCCGCCGGGGGTATGTTTCTAACCGAACAATCCGTAATGACCTCTCAACATACCCCCGACAGTCGACCAAGTCCCAAAATCCCGGTTCCTGAAGTTCCACTCCTGCCTTTGTCCCCGTCCTAAGCCTAGAGAGATCTTCTTAGAGCCCTTGTTCCGCCAAGAAATTCCAGTCAAAAGTCCTTCGTACCGCCCTTAATGCTCCCGCCAGGGGTATGTTTCTAACCGAACAATCCGTAATGACCTCTCAACATACCCCCGACAGTCGACAAAGTACCCCGGTTCCTGAAGTTCCACTCCCGCCTCTCTCCCCGTCCTAAGCCTAGAGATCTTCTTAGAGCCCTTGTTCCGCCAAGAAATTCCAGTCAAAAGTCCTTCGTTACCGCCCTTAATGCTCCCGCCAGGGGTATGTTTCTAACCGAACAATCCGTAATGACCTCTCAACATACCCCGACAGTCGACAAAGTCCCCCGGTTCCTGAAGTTCCACTCCCGCCTTTCTCCCCGTCCTAAGCCTAGAGAGATCTTCTTAGAGCCCTTGTTCCGCCAAGAAATCCACAAACATCCCATTCAAAAGTCCTTCATACCATCCTTAATGCTCCCCGGGGGTATGTTTCTAACCGAACAATCCGTAATGACCTCTCAACATACCCCCGACAGTCGACAAAGTACCCCGGTTCCTGAAGTTCCACTCCCGCCTCTCTCCCCGTCCTAAGCGTAGAGAGATCTTCTTAGAGCCCTTGTTCCGCCAAGAATTCCAGTCAAAGTCCTTCACAGCAACATCCTTAATGCTCCTCCGGGGTATGTTTCTAACCGAACAATCCGTAATGACCTCTCAACATACCCCGACAGTCGACAGTCCCCGGTTCCTGAAGTTCCACTCCGCCTTTCTCCCGTCCTAAGCCTAGAGATCTTCTTAGAGCCCTTGTTCCGCCAAGAGAATTCCAGTCAAAGTCCTTCGCAACATCCTTAATGCTCCGCGGTATGTTTCAACCGAACAATCGTAATGACCTCTCAACATACCCCGACAGTCGACAAAGTAGCCGGTTCCTGAAGTTCCACTCCGCCTCTCTCCCGTCCTAAGCCTAGAGATCTTCTTAGAGCCCTTGTTCCGCCAAGAGAATTCCAGTCAAAAGTCCTTCGCAATATCCTTAATACTCCCGCCCGGTATGTTTCTAACCGAACAATCCGTAATGACCTCTCAACATACCCCCCGACAGTCGACAAAGTAGCCCGGTTCCTGAAGTTCCACTCCCGCCTTTCTCCCGTCCTAAGCCTAGAGATCTTCTTAGAGCCCTTGTTCCGCCAAGAAATCCACAAACATTCCATTCAAAGTCCTTCATACCATCCTTAATGCTTTCCCCTTAGTATGTTTCCAACCGAACAATCGTAATGACCTCTCAACATACCCGACAGTCGACAAAGTAGCCCGGTTCCTGAAGTTCCACTCCCGCCTCTCTCCCCGTCCTAAGCCTAGAGAGATCTTCTTAGAGCCCTTGTTCGCCAAGAGAATTCCAGTCAAAAGTCCTTCGCAACATCCTTAATGCTCCCGCCGGTATGTTTCTAACCGAACAATCCGTAATGACCTCTCAACATACCCCCGACAGTCGACCAAGTCCCCGGTTCCTGAAGTTCCACTCCGCCTTTCTCCCGTCCTAAGCCTAGAGATCTTCTTAGAGCCCTTGTTCCGCCAAGAAATCCACAAACATTCCATTCAAAAGTCCTTCATACCATCCTTAATGCTCCCCGGTATGTTTCCAACCGAACAATCGTAATGACCTCTCAACATACCCCGACAGTCGACAAAGTAGCCCGGTTCCTGAAGTTCCACTCCGCCTCTCTCCCGTCCTAAGCCTAGAGATCTTCTTAGAGCCCTTGTTCCGCCAAGAAATCCACAAACATCCCATTCAAGTCCTTGCCAAGCATCCTTAATGCTCGCCGGTATGTTTCTAACGAACAATCCGTAATGACCTCTCAACATACCCCGACAGTCGACAAAGTCCCCGGTTCCTGAAGTTCCACTCCTGCCTTTCTCCCCGTCCTAAGCCTAGAGAGATCTTCTTAGAGCCCTTGTTCCGCCAAGAAATCCACAAACATTCCATTCAAAAGTCCTTCATACCATCCTTAATGCCCCCCCCCCCGGGGTATGTTTCCAACCGAACAATCGTAATGACCTCTCAACATACCCCGACAGTCGACAAAGTAGCCGGTTCCTGAAGTTCCACTCCGCCTCTCTCCCGTCCTAAGCCTAGAGATCTTCTTAGAGCCCTTGTTCCGCCAAGAAATCCACAAACATCCCATTCAAAGTCCTTCACCAGCATCCTTAATGCTCCCGCCGGTATGTTTCTAACCGAACAATCCGTAATGACCTCTCAACATACCCCGACAGTCGACAAAGTCCCCGGTTCCTGAAGTTCCACTCCGCCTTTCTCCCGTCCTAAGCCTAGAGAGATCTTCTTAGAGCCCTTGTTCGCCAAGAAATCCACAAACATTCCATTCAAAAGTCCTTCATACCATCCTTAATGCTCCCCGGGGTATGTTTCCAACCGAACAATCCGTAATGACCTCTCAACATACCCCGACAGTCGACAAAGTACCCGGTTCCTGAAGTTCCACTCCCGCCTCTCTCCCCGTCCTAAGCCTAGAGATCTTCTTAGAGCCCTTGTTCCGCCAAGAAATCCACAAACATCCCATTCAAAGTCCTGCCAACATCCTTAATGCTCCCGGGGTATGTTTCTAACCGAACAATCCGTAATGACCTCTCAACATACCCCGACAGTCGACCAAGTCCCCGGTTCCTGAAGTTCCACTCCCGCCTCTCTCCCCGTCCTAAGCCTAGAGATCTTCTTAGAGCCCTTGTTCTGCCAAGAGAATTCCAGTCAAAAGTCCTTCACAATGTCCTTAATGCTCCCCAGGGTATGTTTCTAACCGAACAATCGTAATGACCTCTCAACATACCCCGACAGTGACAAAGTCCCTGGTTCCTGAAGTTCCACTCCGCCTCTCCCGTCCTAAGCCTAGAGAGATCTTCTTAGAGCCCTTGTTCTGCCAAGAAATTTCAGTCAAAGTCCTTCACAATGTCCTTAATGCTCCCCAGGGGTATGTTTCTAACCGAACAATCCGTAATGACCTCTCAACATACCCCGACAGTCGACAAAGTAGCCGGTTCCTGAAGTTCGCTCCGCCTCTCTCCGTCCTAAGCCTAGAGAGATCTTCTTAGAGCCCTTGTTCGCCAAGAAATTCCAGTCAAAAGTCCTTCGTACCCCTTAATGCTCCGCCAGTATGTTTTCTAACCGAACAATCCGTAATGACCTCTCAACATACCCCCGACAGTCGACAAAGTACCCCGGTTCCTGAAGTTCCACTCCCGCCTCTCTCCCCGTCCTAAGCCTAGAGAGATCTTCTTAGACTGTAATTCAGTTGACGGAGGGATAATGACAGTGGTGATTTTTCATTTCCGTTATTGTCGGAGGAATGGCGAGGAGTTTGTTGTCCACCGGGGCAAGGGCGTGCCAACGCTGAGCTCTGTCGTTCACGGTGGCGGAGGCGGAGGCGGCGGTGGAGGTGGAGGTGGAGGAGGAGGCGGAGGTGAGCTGTCTTCCGGGTCGCCGTTGAGGCAGCAGCAGCACCCGGCTGAGGCTGCCGGCAAGCCGACCAACTGGGACGCCAACAGGAAGCAGACTTTCGCCGGCAGGAGGTCCCGCAGGAACTCCCTCTCCGATGACTCCCAGATGCGCTCGAACAGCCGCTCTTCTAGCTGTTGAACCCTCCCCCTCTTTATCAACCTCTTTACGACAAGACAGATCTTTAACGAACGAATGCCGCCGTACACGCGTGATATTTTACGAAATCTGTTATAGTAATTTGATATACCTGTGTGTGTGTGGTCTGCGAGGGGTTGGAATACTGGGGTAGGTTTCGTGATGTTTCTGTCTCTCCTCTCGCTCTCATTACTACTGACAGTACATGTGACAGGGGGGGGCAGTGAGTGGGTGCCCCACAAAAAACATCCAAAGTGCCACAACAGTGACAGTAAGTAACACAGCTACTGAAGATGGGGCGAGCGGCCGACAAACCGCGGTCTAGCAAAAGACCAAAACGGCAGCGAGAGAGAGGAGACAGAAACATCACGAAACCTACAGAAATCTGTTAGGTTTGGGCTTAATTATAGATGCAACAATTAACCATTTCGCTACCGGGGCGTCTTCTGGAGAAAACATCCACCGTAGCCCAAGATTTTTTTCGCGATTATACGAAATCAATTGGAATAGATTTTACGTGTGTGTGTATTTAGAACAGACTAAAAAAGTGAAATAAGTATTCTTTTAAACTGACACAAATATGTGACGCCGGCCTAGAGATAAAAACTGAACGCTGTAGCCCACGTGTCGCATACACGTGTCGCATTGAATTAAAAGAAATTGATTATAAGACAAAAGAAATATAAATACAATTTATCGATAGGAAATTCATTTTATTTTACGAAAATTCGTCATTTTGTCGAGAGATATGTTTCCGTTAAAAAATATTAACTGTCATAATAATTTTTATAGCTCGCTTATATCTCGCTACTTACGTAACAATTTTAATAATTTCGCTTCGCAAAATCTTTTCCTTTTTAAATTCAACCCGCTAAAACGACCTCTATTCGACTGTTATAAATAATCTAACTCGACTGAGCGGACCCCGAGTACAGACTGAGTACATTTTACACTTTTAGAAGTTGATAATTTTGTTCAATACTCGACACGTTCAAACGTGCCTTTGTGTGTAAATTGTGCAAAAATATCTGTCCAATATGTGTGACGTTGTCGGGCTGTGTGGTGAAGAAAAAAAAAACCGTGTCACATATATGTATGGTAGGGAACGAGTTTTAATGTCATTTATACGTAGTTTTTTTTTCTTCCCATTTCAGTTGACTCTGGAAAATTTTGGCGGTTCTCAAGAGAACCTGCACCTTTTGGGCCGAAACCCCGACAAGGAGCCGGCCGTCCACAGCGGGCGAAGGGAGAGCTCGGCCAGGTCCAGTGTACTGGACAACAACTCTTCGGCGTTGCATTCGGCGCTGCAGGACACCTACAACACACAACAACTACAACAACAACACCAACAACAACAACAACAGGGTAAGACAGACGCTTGGACAATTACGCTCCCAAGTATACCTGTCGGGGACAGGTATTGGGGTTTGTAATCTATCGGGTCGACAACTAAGTAATTGCGGAATTACGCCGACAAGCGGCGTACGTCAGTAGATCTTTGCGCAGATGAGCCGTAGATGGTTTCGAATGCGTGTATAAGATACATTCGGCTTCTCCGCAATGTCCCAGTGTCGAACTGTGGCGATCCGAATCACAATAATGGCCTTTATTCGGTCATCGTCGACCTCCACCGGACATCGTCAGAGCTCCTCGTCTTTTAATGAAAAATCCCCCGACCGGAATTTCGGTTCACCGTGTTTTCCCTTATTATAGACGCAGACAATTCGACCGGTCAATCCGAATCAATAACAGCCTTCGTCGTGGTCATCGTCGACGTCCGGTCAACTCTCGTCGATGAAAAATCCCCGACCGAATTTGGTTCACCGTGTTTTCCATACACGCAGACAATTCGACCGGTCAATCGAATCAATAACAGCCGTGCATTGGTCATGTCGACCTCCTCCACGGATGCCGGAGCACTCTCGTCTTTTTAATGAAAAATCCGCCGACCGAATTTCGCGAACGCGAGTACCGACACTGCCGTTCTCTCGTGAAGTCAGTCACGTCGCAAGTGGCACTAAGTTATTCGAATTCGCGACAAGTCGTTGGACATATTTTAAGTGTCGTCAGTACATCTTTCGCGGATAAGCCGTAAACTGGTTTCGAATGCCAGGTATAAGATACATTCGGCTTCTCTGCAATGTGCCAGTGTTGAACTGTGGCGATCCAAATCAATGCGGCCTTTATTAGGTCATCGTCGACCTCCTCAGAGCTCCTCTTTTAATGAAAAATCCCCGACCGAATTTAGAACGGTACCGATGCCGTTCTCCCGTAAGAGCTCGTACTTCCACGGTACAACTTTACGAGCCCAAGGTTAGTGCACCTGCTTGATAGACTCGCCGGTTCACCGTGTTTAGCTTTTATACACACAATTCAACCGGTCAATGTAATTTTGATACGAGCGTTTCCAGAATGGACGAGAATAATAGCGTATCGAAGAATCTTATCCGTTGCAAAGATGTACGGCGTACCAAATATATGTACACGCCAGTTGTCGGTGAATTCCGCACCATTACTTAGTCGTCAGCCCAATATTTTAATCGGCCGAATAGAATTGCGGTATGTCTATTATATCGTAACATATTCCGTCTCCGGTGAGCATGTCTGTGGGCCATTATTGATTCGGATCGCCATAATTCAACACGAGGACATTGCAGAGAAGCCGAATATATCTTATGTGCGCATTCGAAACCAGTTTACGGCTTATCTGCGCGAAGATATTGACATACTTAAAAATATGTACAACGCCACTTGTCGGTGAATTCCACAATTACTTAGTTGTCGACCCAATAGTTGTACGGAATATATCTGTTATTGTCGGGGGGGGTTGAGGTTGAAAACACTAGGAAAAGCTTGTCTGTATTATTATTTATCCTGTGTTCATTTAGTCAATTTTTTTACTCCAGAAAGCGTAGCGGTGCGAAGTTCGCTGTCGAGAAACAACAGTTTCATCGAATCGCAGAGGCGAGCCGAAGAGACGAGGAGTAGCGCTGGCCTTCAGCAGACCTTGCTCGACGCAGACAGCCCTCCGTCAACGCCTACCGGTATTCTATTATGTATCTGACCACTGTAAATATATCCGTCCAGAGTTGGGTAACTAGAGAGATTTTATGTGTATGTATTTTATGACAACTCTCGCTACGCTGGAAGTTCTTTCCGACGTATCGTCCCCAACCGATCATCCTCTGTGAAGTCGGTGGACCGATTATTCACAAATTATTCACAAATCTCAGAGCGCACTGTATACAATTAGCCGACGAATATTTTGATAATTTTGTTTAGAAATCCGCGCACCTGAAAGGGAAAAGAAGGTGACGACGTTCGCAGCTCTGCCGAACAATACGACGACATGGCAACAGCAGTCGTTGTCCCATCAGACCAACGAACAGCACGACAATGGTAAAAACACGACAGCCGTCCAATAAAGGGCGGGCGTCCCCGGAAATTAACGCAAGATTTGAGATTCGCCACCGTTCGACAGCCGATGGATAGTTTAGGGCCGCAGTACGAACGGAGTCATCGCCGTCGCCAAAAATGATTTCGTTCGAAAAAAACCGCATCCACTCGTCAATGTTCACGACGTTCATGACATTTGAACGGCTTGTTATCGGACGACCAGTCTCCTCCGCGTTTCGCGCATCACCAGTTGATCCGAAACTCTTCGCAGTCGACGTTAACGTTAAATCACTATTCCGCGATATTTCATTATTTTTGAAATATTGTTCAACAACGAAAACGCAACATTTGTCCACTGACCCTAAACTATCGCCTTTTTTTTTTTAATACGGTCGCCCCAACTTTACTCTGCAAGAACGGTGGCGAATTCACAAATCTTGCGCTAATTTCGGGACGCCCTTTATAACTAAGATAATTAGACATTTGCAAATTTACGGTGCGCGGCCCGCCGAAGCACCAATATAATTTTAGGAAAAATCAACATACTTAGAGCGTGAGTGCGCGAAAATTTACAAAACTTGTTGAGGATCTCCTCAATATCACAAACACAACCGGACTTAAATTAATTGTCGAAAAATATTCACGAACAAAAGGCGCGTTGAATTTTAATGAATGGATAAAATGAAAGACAAAACTATTTTCTTTGTTTTTCGTTTTAAGCATTGTAAAATTTTTGTTCTCCGACATTACTGTTATTGTAGCGTGTCGATAAAAAAAAAAATTTTTTTCTATATTTATTTTTAATAATATTTATACTCGTATACGATATAAAAGCGCTATTTAACCCGTTGCACACTTTTTATTCGACTATGTCGCTCAGAAACACACTTTTTTTTCAATCGTTTACGGCTGCCAGATGAAATCGATTGTAACTTGTATATTTGGAAGTGAAAATTATCACATTTGACCGCAGTTTTTGCGAAAAAACTGTCGACGGCTATAACCGTCATTTGCTCGTCGTGTCATTTCGCACTGACGCCGTTCTTTATTTATCGATTGAAATGTGCACAACGGCTATAGCCGTCGTTTGCCTACATATCGGCAAATATCGGACGACTGTAGCCGTCATTTACGGCGACGGGTTGAGTTATATTCGAATGTGCGGCTCCCGCATGAAAAAATTTATTTTGAAAATGGCCCGCCGGCCGAATAAGGTTGCCGTCGGCGCGCACTTTCAATTCGGAAACACATTTCTGTTTTCAAACGGTTTATGACTGCCGGATGAAATCGGGTGTAAGTCGTACGTTCGGAAGTGAAAATTATCACATTCGGCGACAGTTTTTCTCAAAAAAACTGTCGACGCCATCTGCTCACCGCGTCATTTTTTCTCTTCTTCCCGGAGCAAATGACGGCTACGACTGTCGCGTCGCGTCATAACTAATTCGAAATGATTCCTACGAATAAAAGAGTGTAAATAGGCGTAAACAAGCAATCGTGCGCGATGGCTATAGCCGTCATTTTTTCTCGAAAATGGTTGCCGACCCCTGAACTAGACCACGGTTTAGTCTGGGCCGAGTGTCTCAGTGAATTCGCGAATCAATCACCTGCAGAGTTTATCGTTTGATCGCACGCAGGGATAAGCAGCAGTGGGGGCGGCGGCGGGGAGATGGGGAGCGGCGGCGGGGACGGCGCCGTAATGGGCTCCCAGTTGATGAACATACGGCTCAAGTTGGAGGAGAAGAGGCGGCGGATAGAGAGCGAAAAGCGGAGGATGGAAGCGAACCTGAACAGGCACAGGCAGAAATTGGGCAAGGCGGCGTTCCTGCAGGCGGTGTCCAAGGTGAGTCACGGCGTTAGCGGCCCTCCGCCCCTCCGCCCTCGCCATTCGGCCCGACCTGCCCCCACTATATTACTGCGCTGGCGTCCCTCTATACATGTGTGTCGGTCATCGGTGACTGGCGGTAAATCGTCTATGTGTGTGTGTGTGTGTGTGTGTGTGGTCTGCGGTTGGAATATACTGCCTGCTCCGGTCTCTTCACAGTCACTGTTGGCACGCAAACCAGCAAAAGGGCCGACAATACAAGTGACAGTGACAACGCTACAGTGGAGGACAAGAAACATCCAAAGTGCTAACCGCTACCCTCTAGCAAAACCAGCTCACGAACCTACTGTTGTTATCTAAATGTATTTAAAGCCCGCTCAATTTTTATTTAACACTCTCATCGGTCCCCTCAGCCTATTCGGGACAAACTAACCTGAATTTAATGCAGTTTTATCTATAGGTTTCGTTCCTATCTTCTGTTTAATTCAAATGACGACTAACTATTATTGTACAACACTCATTTGATTGTTTGCGAACTGAAATCGAGTTGATATCATCCGCCTTGATTTTTGGCTCCATTTCTGTAAGAGGCATAAGCGGCGTTTTCTGGCCGTGACTATAGTCACCCGTAGTAGCGAAAGGTTAAAATTTCATCGAATAATGTATCCGAGCGCACGTCGTCGACATTGTACCACTACATCCGGCGATTAGATTCAAATCTTGATCCGCAATTTTGACGGATCGGATCACTCAATGTGACATCCGCTAATATCACTTTCAGGACGACCTTTTCATCCGCTTCGTGCGATCATCACACGGCGGAGAAAGTGAATGAATATAAACGAAACGTTTCGAAAACGTTTGACCGCATTTTCGGCGTTTCACTTATAGAATCGGCGGCATTTCGGAGAACGTGTCGAAGCGATGCCGGAGAACAGATCGACAGCGTCTTGCGCGTGACACTACTATCGCTCCTCTGTGCTGTGTATTGTTTTAAATTGACGTTTGGAATTTGCGGCGAATCGGCGCTACGGTTCGTGTTACGGTTCGTTGTATTGTTCCACAGTTCACGAACTGAGCATCCTCGCTTTGCCCAATTTTAAGTTTCACAAGCGCATTTACGTTGACATCTAAAACATCGCACGATACTTTTGCTACTTTTTTTGTTTTCTTCGAAATCCTATTTTTTACCGTAGAAAATATACTTTAAAGTGCGCAGAAAAAAGACGGTCGAGTTGTAAATTTAAATCGAAAATTCCGGTCAATCGAGCGATGAAAATTTTAATTTATTTTCAAAGTTATTTACGCTACGAATAGTATTCTAAGGATGAGATGCTCAAAACGAGAAACCCCCCCCCCCAGGTATAGTTTTAAAACAGACCGTCAATAAATTGTCGGTAAACGGAAAATGACGGTTGATGAATAACCGGTAGGTTTATGTCTCTCCTCTTGCGCCGTCTTCAGTAGCAGCGAGAGTCACTTTTCGCACTTTGGCCGTTTTTCGCACGACCTCACTGCACTGTCGCCGTATCACTTGTACAGTGCAAATAACTACAGTGACTAACAACGCTACTGAAGACGGCGAACAGCCGAAACCTTAATTTCTTAATTAACCAAATTATGTGATCAAAAAATTTACAGACGTTTTTGAAGGCGTTGCTAGTTTAAGAAATGCCAGTTTGAAAAATTTGCTCTCTTGTAAAAATTGTATTGTTTGTATTTTTTGGATTGTACATCTTGTTTGTTTCCTTTTTGTATATTCGGTTAAAAACCGAGTATTTCCGAGTATGAAAAGTAGGAAAAATTCTATTATTTTTTATTATAAAATTTTTTCACTTTAAATTTTAAAGTGTACATAACTTATTTTAGATGTCGAAAGCTTGTTTGTGATTCTCAATATTAGATTATTGTTTGTTTCGTTTATTTTTCGTTAACAACCAAGCAAGATGTTGTTGGATTCGATACTTTGTTTTAACCCCCAACACCTCCCAACCCCCGCACCCCTTTGCAGCACTGTTTGTTGTACTGTTTGCACATTTTGTGACACGCATTTTGCACCCTGTAATAAATAAAGCATGTACTAGACTAATCCGTACCGTCGTTTTACACGAATTGTACTACAGAGCATATGTGTCAGTTAGTTTTTCTCTTCGGTTATGTATACAACATAACTGGGAAAAAATTCATATATATATATATATATATAATTATAGAGTAAATTTTTTTTTTTAAAACTGCGCATGTGTTTGCTGCTGTATAATTTTGTAGTCGTTCGCTACTCTCAATTTGCCGAAAAATATTTTTCATAGTTTGATTTAGTTGTCTTGCGCGACACATCGTGCAACAGCCTAGGTCAGAAATTTTCTCTATATTTACTGTTTTTGTTTTTCGTTTTTGAATGACTAGTTTGTTTTCCGTTTTCTCCGATCGTTGTGGCTGGCCAGTCGTATCGTCGCATTTTTTTTGCTCTAGTCGAGTCGTTTTTTTTGTTTTTTTGGTTTTTTGGTTGTATATCTTCTTTTTCTATGGCAGTTTTTTCAATCATCTTTCACTTAGCAATCTTTTTTTTTCCTATCCGAGATATTTAGCGTTAGTTTGAAATTTTTTAAAAACACTTCTTTTCAGTAGTCGACTTTGGCGGAGATTTCGGACGGCGCGGGGCGGAATCACTTTGTGAGTTGTTTGATTATTTTTTTTTTAAATCTAAAAAGTCGGGTTTTTCAACCGCAAACGGCCGAAAAACCGAGATTTGTCGGCGTCTTGGAAAGTCATTTCTACAACCGATTTATATAGATAGTGTCGGAACGAATACAGTTTTTTTTTTCTGCATGAACGAAAAGGAAAATTTTTTCGTTGGGAAACAAAAAGTTTATCAGACATTTTATTGTCCTTTTTGTTGTCTTGCACCGTTCGAACTCGAGAAACGTTATCGTTTTAGTCGAGAGATAATTCCAAAAAAATTCTATCGAACTGGTTTTTGACAGTCGGAAAGAAAATTGTTAGTTAGTTTCGTGTTTTATTCTCTGTAGTAATGCTCGAAATTTTGATAATTTCAGCGTTGAATCGAGCCTCGATCCTGCGAATCCAACACCTTTGACCTATTATAAGTCAATCTAGAGTACCAGTTGTATCGACTGAATCAGCGAATTTATTATAGAGGCGAAATTCTTCAGGAACCGTTCAACGTGACGAGTAAAAGAAAGAATTTCTTTCGTCGTAACATGAAATATTGCGAGTCGTTCGAGAAAGCCGTAATTTTCGTGATCTTCACAGTCTCCGCCCACTGGGGGGATGATCGGCTGCTCGCCGTCTTCAGTAGCACCCGTAAGCGGTCACTTTCGCTTCACGAATTACTGTCGACGCGTTTATTCCTTTACGGTATTCGGAAATGTCATCGTCGTTTTCAGACCATTTCTGGATTTTAGAAGAAAATCGAGCGAATATAATCAATTTTTACCCAAGTTATCTTACCATATACGGTACAGTTTCGGTATAGCAATGTACGGTAGTAATTGTACAATTGTAATTGTATTTTCATTGACAAGACCGAGAAGGGCCTAGAATGAAAGGGCGGAAACGCGTCCAACGGAACCCGGCTTGCTGGTCCTTTTCGACGCATAGTTTAGATGTATTTTCAGTCCAACATAGTTTAGATCTATTGTCCGGAATCTAATTGGCAAATATTTATTTGTTGCCGTTCCAGCCTTGTGCAGATTATTCCGTTTTGTCGATTTAGAGGCCCGACAGCTATTATCTCGACTTATCCGGACCCGGTATAGTAATAATTTATTTTACGAACATTGTTTAGATCTATTGTACGTTAATCTAATTCGCGAATCGTATTCGCTTCTGTCGACTTTCAGCCATTTCAACGATACGTCGGAGAACCCCGTATTATTTGTCGATATCTAGGCCCCCCAAGTATCTCGTTTCTTACCCAGCGTCGTCGTTTTCAGTACATTAATAATAACGATAATTTACTGTTTAGATCCGTGTTGTCGGTCTGTATACTCGGCGCTGTTCGCTCTATCGCTGATATCGGTTATCGGTCGGAGTCCAATTCTGTCTCTCCTCAGTCGGCGATGGCAAGTTGAGAGTAGTTGTGCGGTGGTGTGTGTGTGTGTGTGTACATATATATATATATATATACGTGCGTGTGACAGATATATATGTGTGCGAGCGTTAGCGTGCCTTTCCTTTATTTCTTTTTTTGTGTGTGAGAGAAAGAGAGAGAGAAATTTTTGGCGAGATATTATCGGTTGTGGTGTATGGGCCCCACAGGGTAAGGCGGTCAAGTCGCCAGAATCAGATCCTGGCTCAAAGCCGACCAATTCGCCGGAAACGACACAAACCAACAACACCGCAAGACCGTTCTCGTTGCAGGTACAATTCTTATTTTTTAACATTATTTTTTTTTTGTATTCGTCTTCAATTATTACGCCCATCTGTTTCCACAACTTTTGGACTATGTGTATAGCGTTGTGTGTACAATAGTTTTCTGTGTTTTCGTTAAGACTTTGCGGCGATCCGACGTACGAACAAATATTTCAACGAAGCAAGGCACAGCATTGTCCCAACTCCGCTCTCCTATCGGGTCCGACGACTAAGTTATTGCGGAATTACGGCGTTGGACATATTTTTAAGTGTCGTCAGTACATCTTTGCGCGGATAAGCCGTAAACTGGTTTCGAATGCCAGGTATAAGATACATTCGGCTTCTCCGCAATGTCCCAGTGTTGAGAACTGTGGCGATCCGAATCAATAACGGCCTTTATTCGGTCATCGTCGACCTCCTCAGAGCTCCTCGTCTTTTAATGAAAAATCCTCCGACCGGAATTTCGCGAACCGGTGCACCGACACTGCCGTTCTTTTAACGCTTCATCACCGTAGACGGCGTACAACTTTTTACGAGCCCGCGAGGCGTTAACAGCTTTGCGAAAATAAAAAAAGCGAAATGCGACAGAAACGCTGGCTTCGGTTCACCGTGTTTTACCTTTTTATACGCAGACAATTCGACCGGTCGATGTAATTTCGATATCGAACGTTTCACAGAAAGGACCGAATAATAACGTATCGAAGAAGCTTATCTGTGCCGAAGACGTACTTAAAAATATGTACAACGCCACTTGTTCGGCGAATTCCGCAATTACTTAGTTGTCAATCCCCAAACACCCCTAAACACTGCCCTTTCATTGTACTCACGTCTGCCTTTATATATATATTTTTTTTATTAATTCTCATCATTTTCTGTTGTATAAATTGCGCTTAATCTAAAACTGCATTCATCAGATTTTTCCCGACGGATTCGCTTCTGTTACGCCTTTTACGATACAAACGAAATTCTGCACAACACTTAACCCTTTCCGCAAAATCAGCGCTTCCGAAAGGTGTCGGTACTTTATCACGGCGAGCACATTTTTTTTTTTTTTTTATTTCAGACTTCCAACTTGGACTGCGTCCGTCCGTCCGACGAAAAACTGATGAAAAACCGAATTTTCTAGCAGTTTGGTGTTGTATAAAAAAAAAGAAAAAGAATTTGTAAAGTGTCGAAAATTGCCGCAAAGTTTTACGAAACCCGTTTTCGTCGCCAATCCAAAATTCTCCCAACAGTGTTTTTGTAAATACGGTGTGTCGTCATGCAGTAGTAATTGTATCCTCCGACGAGTAGAATTGCCGAAATATATATTTTTAATTTTATTCAAACCTGTAATATAGTCGAATATTTTCGATCGTAAAAAAAAAATTATAATGCGATGTATATAACCGAACGAATACGATCGAATATAAATATAGGTAACGGGTATAATTAAAATGGAATACGGAGAATCGTATTTGCGACACAAAATTTACACCGGTCATCTCAAATTTTTCAGATGCCGTTAATAATATTAAAAAAAAAAAAAAAAAAAATTACCGCTAATAAAAATAACAGTTGGATAATTCTGGGTTGTCCGCTCCGATTAGTTAGTCTTTAGTTAGTTTGCGGCTTTGCGAATTTTCCGTTTTCAAGCTTTAGATAATCGGCTATAATCATTTTAATTATAGATAATTTATCGATTTTCCATTTTCATCATCGACTGATTTGATTTTTATTTTCTCTGCATAAATGTTCTACAAGTGATAATTTCAGTTACATTATCTTCGCCAATGATATATCGTCGAATATCAACGGTATATCATTGAGGGTTGACGTAAATGTGTAAGCCGGCGAAGCATCCCGTTGACCGGTGAACATCAACCCTTAAATAGCTTGAGTTATACAGATCTTAAATCGTATTTATCAGATTAAAATATAACAAATTTACCGCACGAAATTGACAAAATTTCGTGATCTAAGTGTGTAAAGTTTAAAAGTGTGAAAAAAAAAAAAAATTGGAAAGCCGTAGTGGGGTTTCTCCCCCCCCGTTATTGGCTACGGTAACGTTGATGCTTATTACGATTTATAGTCGTGACAATGAACTCTTTTCAAAATTGCGTTCAAACTAACTAATATTGTGTAATTAGTGTCGCGAAAAAATGAAATAACAGAAATATAAATTTGAATTCAGGACATAACAGAAGTGGAACAGAAATGGCTGCGAGGGGACGGATTCGCGGAGGAGAGAAAGACCCCCGACCTGGACAACATGGATATGGAGACCTACCAACAGTCGATAGCTCAGTAAGTCCACGTTGTAGCGGAGCGCAACGAGTAACGTTTATACGCATTGTTTTCTATTTTAAAAAATATATAATAAGAGAGTTTGCCTTGTTAGCTAATCGTAATATTAATTTAATTTTTTTCATTTTTAATTTCTCTTGTTTTTGGTCTTGCGTAGACATCGATATAACCCTCGAGTTAACCGTCGCGGCACCCTGGCCAGGGTCCTATTAGAGCGGTTGCAGGTAAAATATAAAAACGTTAAAAGAGTAATTCTTCCCCGTCCGTACAATATTAGGACGAGGAACATTCCGTCCGGTCCTTTGGGAACGAAACGGTTCTGACTGTACAGCGTTCTGGAGGGTTTTTCAAAGTGCTCGACGGAGTATCACACCCGGTGTTGGTGTTCAAGCTCCGGACTATCCTTCCAGAAGACGTTATCGCCTTGTCCTCGAGGTCCTACCTCGAGGACAGATTCTTCAGATTCAGAAACGTCTAGCGTTATCCTGTTCCTCGAGTAGTGTGTCCTGTGTCCACTCCTCTCTATCATTCTCTCTAGCATCCGGAGATTCCAATCAAAAGTCCTTCAGAAACGTCCCTAACGCTCGACGAAAGTTGATGAAATTCCCGGTCCCTAAAGTTTCATTTACTGAAGTTCTAATTCACACCGTCGAATCCTTCTCCCATCCATTATCCCCGGGGAAAACCTCGGTCTTTAGCCCAGTCATATTGCCTTGTCCTCGAGGTCCTACCTCGAGGACAGATTCTTCAGATTTGAGAAACGCATAGCGTTATCCTGTTCCTCGAGTAGTGTGTCCTGTGTCCACTCCTCTCTATTTCTTCTAGCATCCGAGATTCCAATCGAAAGTCCTTCAGAAACGTCCTAATGCTCCATGAAAGTTGATGAAATTCGGTCCCTAAAGTTTCATTTACTGAAGTTCTAATTCACACCGTCGAATCCTTCTCCCATCCATTATCCCCGGGGAAAACCTCGGTCTTTAGCCCAGTCATATTGCCTTGTCCTCGAGGTCCTACCTCGAGGGCAGATTCTTCAGATTCGAGAAACGTCTAGCGTTATCCTGTTCCTCGAGTAGTGTGTCCTGTGTCCACTCCTCTCTACCATTTATACTGCCATATCCGGCATCCTTATTTCCAATATTCAGTCCAAATCGTATAGTTCCGCGCCTGCATCGCATCTTCAAATCAAAGTCCTTGAAACGTCCTTAAATGCTCGATGAAATTCCTGGTCCCTAAAGTTTCATTTACTAAAGTTCTAATTCACCGTCCTTCTTCCATCCATTATCCCCGGGACAACCTCGCCTTTAGCCCAGTCATAGCTTCTCCTCGAGGTCCTACCTGTCAGATTCGAGAAACGTCTAGCGTTATCCTGTTCCTCGAGTTGTGTCCTGTGTCCACCTTCTCTACCATTTATACTGCCGCAGGTCCGAGTTGTGCTCGCATCGCTTCAAATCCTTCGAAAAGTCCTAAACGTCCTTAATTTCTATGAATGTTGAAAATTCCTGGTCCCTAAAGTTTTATCATTTACCAATTCCTCGTCGAATCCTTTTCCAGCCCAGTCATAGCTTCTCCTCGAGGTCCTATCGAGGCAGACTCTTCAGATTTGAGAAACGTATAGCGTTATCCTGTTCCTCGAGTAGTGTGTCCTGTGTCCACTCCTCTCTACCATTTATACTGCCGCATCCTTATTTCCAATATCCGGTCCTCGTGTATAGTTCCAAGTGTGCCTGCATCGCCTTCAAATCAAAAGTCCTTCGAAACATCCTTAATGTTTGAGGAATGTCGACGTAATTCCTGGTCCCTAAAGTTTCGTTGAATCCTTCTCCCATCCATTATACCCTGGCGATAACCTCGGTCTGTAGCCCGGTCGGCAAACTGCTTCTTTAACTACTTAAAAGTCGATTGTGCGATAAATAAAAAAGAAAATATAATAGTAGATTGCTCAATTTAGCAAACTACTTTTAGTAAACTGTTGAATCCGACACTGTCCTATGGTAGTGGTCTCGATGAATTTAGAGCCGCAAGGCAAATGTGGTGGTTTAAGGTAACGGATTCAGCGAATTTTGCTTTTGGCCGATCCTTTTGAACTTTGGGGCGCCAAAGTCAATGTTTTCCCTTGTCCAATGCGGCTTACTAAAAACTGTTTACTAAAAGTAGTTTGCTAAATTGAATCCTTCAGAAGGTATACGATTGTTGACTGCGGCAAGATTGCTTTGCAGTTTGAACTTTGATGTTAGTGCACCTTTCGAAAATATAATAGTTAACTCCGGAACACTGTACAGAGTTTGTATATCAGTTGAGGACGTACTCGAAAGGTTAATAATGGCGCCGGACCGCGTACCCAACGAGAATCGTGAGTAACGTTATCTACCGTAGAGCATGATGGAGTCGTAAGGCGCCCCCCGACACACTTGTCTCTCTCTCTCTCAATCTCGTCAGTAGGGACGGTCGAAATTTTGACGGGCGAAAAATTCCAATTTCAGAATGAATTCTAGTTTACACGAAATACAAGCCGATCTGCAAAGGTTGGCCAACCAACAGAACCATATACAGAGCGGTCATCCGGCGGCCACCACCACCACCACCACCACCACCAGCAGCATCAGCCTCAGCCGCCGCCGCCGCAGATGCAGAGCTTCGCGTCGCTACACCTCCAACAGCAGAACTACGCGAGTTCACAACAGCCGGTGATCAACTACAGTGGCGGCGGCGGCGGAGGAGGAGGAGGAGGTGGAGGCGGCGGCGGCCCCCAACACTACCTCGACCACCAGCAGCAGCACCACCACCACCACCACGGCGTCGGAGGATACCACCAGCAACAGATGGACGGATACCACCCGGCCGGCGGGTACCACAACGGCGGCCGTGTCGCCGGAGCCGGAGGAGCCGGCTTCACGCTGAACCAGCAGGCGGCGCCGCCGCCGCAGCTCATGCACAGCCTGATGGCCGCGCCGCCGCCGCCGCAGCCCCCGCCGCACCACGACCACTACCACATCAACCAGCAGTGGCACAGCCTCACACAACAACAACAACAACAACAACAGCAACAACAGCAGCAGCAGTCCCTACACCACCACCACCACCACCACAACGTACCACAAGTCCACAACTACAATTACACGCAGACAAGGTAAACGCTATATTCGGCTTAGCTTTGTCACTCATTTCTCATCAGCCGCTTCTCCCAATCTCGCTTCTTCGCCCGGTTGGCCGTATCGCCCCCATCTCCGATTATTATTACGAACACTTTGATTTTTATTGAACCGACATTTCAACATTTATATAGGCACGAATATTGGGCATAAATATACGTGCATTGTACGCGTATCCTGCCGGTTAATCCCACCGATATTTGAAGAAAGCGAATCGTAATAAAATTATATTAATTTTAAATTTGAAGAATTTAAAGAGAACAACAACTTATCGCCCACAGTTGTCCCGACCGACCCCGGCTTTGTATAAAATCTACATAATTCTCTTAAACCGTTTTCGTGTATAATTTCTCTTCTATTAATGATTAATTAATATCCGATAGTTTTGTTACTTTCTCTGCGAAATACCTTCTAAAACGCGTACGAATATCCTTCGCAAGTATTCAAATAAACGTCGCCCCAATACGGGTGACACGATCAGAAACTTTACCGTCACCCGAATATGGGTAACGTGGCGGTCAACTATTTTCGACTCTAATTCCGACAATCTTTATTAACGTGAAGTTTCAAAATTTTTTTTTTCTTAAATTTACAATAATGCAATTTAGATTAACACTTGCTACGCACTATGACTTATGTGTTACTAAACAAATTTGATGCCCCCCCATATATGGCCAACACCACTGAAGTAACGATCCTCGAAATCACTTTTCCAAGCACTTTTCGATCCTGCTGCCATTAAAATTTTATCGTACGACATCATTTTCAGATATTATTTCAACCTCTCTCTCTATTGTGCCGTTTTGCCATTTCATCGATATTTTTTTTTTTTTTTGGCACCGAACACAGATTTCATTCACCGATCGACGCTCGATTCCGTCCAATTAAAATCCTCCTCGCCACTGTGCGTTCCGATAAGGGCGAATATAAAGAAAACGCGATGAGAAACCTGCACGCTTTACCTGTACCATTTTTTACAACTTACGGCCGGCGAAATACGAACGGGTTCGAATTATCGCTGACCGATTTGTGGTAGGAATCCGTAGTAATTACTCCCACTACGTACTATTTCAGTACGGATATATATCGGATACAATATCGTCGGAGGATTCGTCGTTCCCGGTAAAGCGGCAACAAATGTGTAATACGTTCATGGGTATATCGAGGCTGGTTTGATAGATATCGTAGAATTTATTTGGGTTTACGAAAAATAAAAATAACGATGTTGCGGGAAGAATATCACCGATTTGATCTTTCGCTGGTTTTTGGTCAGTTTTGCCTCTTTTTGGATGCTTGTTGCGACTTCATATTTCACACTTATACATTCTGGCAATTGTCCGTTTGTAGTGTCTAAAAAAAGACTTATGCACGAAATTGCATAAAGAAAAAATGCGTTTTTTCCAAATTATGCGATCCCACCTTAAGTTATATCCGAAGATTGAATCAATTTCTATCCCAGATAAGGAACGCACAGGAGGACTTTCTATCCCTTACGGCTTATCCTTTTCCACCGAACCTCTAGCGCAATATTTATATATTTATACCGTTTGTAAGAGCTGTTTAAAATTTTTAAAAAAAAGAAAATTGTGTGTATCTATCGCATTTGTTATTATCGATGTTGTAATAATAATTTTTTCTTTTTTTCTCCCCCCCTACAGAGATCATTATCCCCGATCGAAGGTTTATTTTTCAGTGTTCAAATAGTTTAAGATATTTTAGCTTTGCGCCTGTGTGCAGCGTGTGATTTTGCGCGCGTCTCAGCCGTCGATTTTAAAACTAATACAAAAAAAAAGGGGAAAAAAAAAAATTTTCTCCCCCTCTTTCGTTCATCCGACACCGCTCCAATCCAGAGATTCTTATCGCCGAAGTCCTTCCCCGATGCTCACACAACACACACGAGGAGTCGACGCGAGTCGTAAAATCACAAAAATTTCGCGACATCCTACCCGATAAGCCGGTCGTAAAACACTGTTGATTGTTGAATAGAGAAAAAAAAAACCCGTTCAATAAATACGAGACGCCGTTTGAATCTCGACCGGATGCATAAAAAAAGTCTGTAGAGTTTTACACACGAAACGGGTCCAACTTTAGGACCGAAAATAGACGCAGAGAGGCGCAAAATCACACGCGAGCCGCGGACACTTTGATATATATATATATTACGAAAAATGTTAATCTCGTATATCTCGCTCTACCAATTTTTTATATATAATTGTATGTATTTTTTTTTTTTTATCACTGAAATAGTATCGGACGTTGATTATGTAGCAGTGTATTCTGTATTTGGTGTATTTCGAAAACAACTTTGGTGAACTATCTCTCTCTCTCTCTCTCTCTTTGCCGTTCTAAAAGCGATAGTGTCGACGATTTTGTGTTTAAAATTTCTTATTTTTAATCAATTTCAGGCCTTTCTTTTTTTTTTTTTTTTGTCGTCTCTTGCCCGTTTCTTCGGAAATGATGCCGGAGAGAACGAATTTCACGTTTTTGTGTGCGACACTCTCATTTGCAGAATTAGGTCTGGCTGGCGCTTATTCTACAATATACAATATACGTATACAATTCTTCTACTGTACGCACTGCTTTCGGTGTCGTTTTCGGGTGCCTTTTCACGACTCGGGCGCCGTCTCTCTCTCTCTCTGTGTATATTACAAGAATTACTGCAATCTCTCAGCGATCTACAAATTTTTCCCCTTATATTTATTTTTCAATTTTTTTGTCTTATCCGATTCGCATGTCAATAATTATTCTGCATGGACCTTTTTTTTTTATCGGACATTTTGTTGCGTCCAATTTTTCAGAACACAACAGATCCGCTTCGGACTCCGCCGCCGGCGCCGTAACAGAATTTTCTCCCCAGTTTCCTCGGGGAAAAAAAAAAAAAAATTGTCGGCGAAAAGCCGGATCTGCCCTGCGTTCAGAGGGAAAAACAAAAATGTAGAACGTTTGATTATAATTATACTTTTTTCTACTTATTCCCTCGACACTTCTGATTCTTGTGCGGTAGGTTGTTTTTGTTTTTGCATCGAAAATTAGCTGTGCAAATGGTTTTACACTTTATCTATCTATCTATCTATCTATTTCTTTCGCTCATTGCATGCTCAGTTGTGAAACTTTAAAGTTGAAACTTTATTGAAAACTTTTCTCCCCGCCCCCCATAACATCGTCTGATTTTTCAGTGTGATATCTCACTCTGTGTGCTTGTGTGGTTTGGTCCTTCACAGTTTTTTTAAAAAAAAAAAAAAAAAATTTCGTTAGGCCAATTTGGACGTTCTCTACAGTGCCGATTTCGGCTCTTCGCCATCGGCGCCGATTAATTCGCGCCGTGGCGAAGAGCCGACGGTCCCGGAACTATTTTTCAACGGAACGGCCAGTGGAGAAATCGTCAATTTTCAGATTTAAAGAAATAAAAATTTTCAGTCTTATCGACAATGTTCCCGCCGTAGTTGTTTCGCAGCGAGAGCTTCAACTAGTTTGTAGTTGTTGTATTCTAGCCGGGCTTTGCTTCTTCTTACAGATATTTAAAAAATTTAATTTTTTTCTTCTTTATTTAGAAGTTGTACGATTGTATTACTGAAACTGCCGTAATTGCGTATATCGACCCGGTATATTCACCGAATGTATAAAAGACACGACGGATGAGACGGTAAAGACGTACGGCGTAAAACTGTCCGTACTTGACAATTTAGCGAAAATAGACGAAAGAATGAACCGATATAAAATTTTCACCTACTCATCATATATTGGGTGTAGCCAAAAGTAATCGACAATTTGATAATATGTATTTTGGTCTTGAGTGAGGAGTTCCTCGAGAGAGGGCAAGCGAAAATTTCCCGGAAAAGTGGCGGAATAATTTTAAGTTTCTTTTTTAGAAAAAATAAAATGAATTTCAAAGTCAAAATGTTGAGATTACTTTTGGGTACCCCTAATATTAATATATATATATATATATATATATATATATATATATATATATTTTTTTCGCATTGAAATAAAATAAGAAAATAATGTAGGACAATGGATAACACAAGACATATCAACTCGAAAAGTGGAAACGACAACTACTGCAAAGAATTTTAACCACGTAATTAAACAATATAATTCCGAAATAAACGAGGACACTGAAATGTATTCAGAACATTAATCCAGATAACAAAAGAGACTTTACTCTCGAATACCTCACAGATATATAAAACGAGCACAATAAAAGGTTTGTTCGAACAGTAATTGAGCCATTATATAAATACTGTAATGAAAAATTTGTTTAAATTTCTCGAATAATTTGTTGAGGCCTATATTACGCGGCAGGTACAGCCAGGGTTTCACGCTTCACGGCGGCACCAACACCGGCTACCAGCCGCAGCCGCAGCCGCAGCAGCAGCAGCAGCAGGACAATTACGGCGTCGGGTTGGGCCGAGAGAGCCCTCAGCTGCTGCAGGCTCCACAGCAGCCGCAGCCGCAGCCTCCGCCGAGCAGCAGCAGCAGCGGCGGCAGTGGCGGCGGCGGCGAGTTCTACCTGCACGAGCCGCAGACACACAGGCGAAACTGGGGCCAACCGTACACACCCGACTCTACGACGTGGAACAGTACAACTGCTAGGTACGCGATCGTTTAACCGATTTTCATGCCCAGTTCAATAAGCGGTTCTGTTGTTGGTCGGGGAGGTCGACGTTTCAGAACTCTACCGGCTGCTTGACCTTTTGACTGTCTTCGCGAAAGCACTGCAATCATTTGTCTGAAAACCCACGGGGAGCTTTGCGCTGAGTTTCATAAAAAAAAAATAAATAAAATACGGGTGTGGAGGTCGACGTTTCAGAACTCCTACCGGCTGCTTGACCTTTGACTGCTCCGTCGCAAAACCACTGCAATCATTTGTCTCGAAAACCCACGGCCGGAGCTTTTTGCGCTGCGAGTTTCATAAAAAAAAAATAAATAAATAAAATACACGGGAGGTGTGGAGGGTGCAACACCTTTTGATAAAACCACTGTTTTGTGGTATTCATAAAAAATACGGCAGGCAACAATATGATGGCAAAGAACCGTAAAATATTGCGACAAAGTAAGTAGTATTCGGCGTATTTGGAAGAAACGGCGCGAACTCTTATATTTGTGTATGTTTCCGACAGTAGCGAAAAATGACCAGCTCGAATTTGCAGAAAATTATTTGATATCAAAAATAAAAATAGCGTGTCGATGCAACCGTCTTCATCGACCAAAAATTTGCTCGAAAAATTACGGGGCGTGACTTACGACAATGCGCGGTCGCGCGACAGAAGGATTATTGCGCTCGCTGTAAGAAAAGCCTTCACGCATAGTTGTTATACGTACATTTTTCATGTAAGTGTCAGTGATCTTCCCCTAATCAAAATGATCCTTTACGCGCTGATCATAAGAGAAGATCAATAAACTTTAAGTTATTTTTTTTTATAAATTTTAATTTTCAAAAAAAAATTGTCGTTTGTATATATGAGGGATTCATTTTATTACAAATACAAGGATCAAGAATGCTCATATTTTTTCATTATTTATTTATGCTCATTATCATGACACGGAATGGAAATTTACTGGACAGTAATTTATATAGAAATAAAATGTGTCTTTATTTTTGTTGGGCCATCAAGTTGAGTCACTTTGGTAATCTATTTTCTAGTTTATAATTGTAATTCCGCTTATTCCGAAAATACCTGCATATTTTCTGTTACAACTGTTTGTTTGTATGTTATTAATTTCTGTCGTCGTCGTTGTTGCGACGCAGGCGAGAGCCGGTGTCGTTGAGCAGTTCGCCCAAGCAGCCGGCTCCGATCCACCAGCAGGTCCTCCAGAACGGTGGCACAGAGAGCGGCGTAGGAGGAGGCTACAGGACATCGCCGCCGTCGCTGGCGCCGACGCCGCCGCCCAGGGCGTCGGTCAACCACGCGCCGATACCGACACCGCCTGTCGACGACATGGAACCGCAGAGCATATCATTTATCGGTATGTGCAGACGTTGTCGCGCGCGCGCGCGCACACAAAGCGCATTCATTTCTTTCGTCGTGTTACACATTTCTGTCTCCGTACAACCTGAATAAAAAAATCTGCAACGTTGTCGTCGTATTTCTGATTTAATCGAAACCGACCGTTTAAGGTACAGAGGACGATGAACTGAGCCCCGGTCTGAGCCGATTGAACATAACGTCGGGTAACAGGACGTACAGGATACCGTCGCCCACAAGGACCTACTCGAGGAACTCGATACCGCAGGACAAGGCCGAAAAGGGATTTTATATATCGTTCGACGACGACACCCCTCCGAAACGGCCGAAGCCCCCGCTCAGAACGAAGAGGGCCTCGCCCAAAAAGGTAACACCAAATTCGTTTATTGTTTTAACCGTATAGAACAATTGCACTTCTCGTTTTGATACATTTAACACGTCGGCGCACACTTTCAATTAGGAAACTTGTTAGGAATTTCCTAATGTTGAACTGCATTCCTCATCTGAACTATATTCATCTTCAAACTGCATTGCATTAGGTAAAATACACTTTTTAGTACCTTCATTATAATCATCATAATTTTCAGTGGGTAAATTATTAACAAGTGATTGTTGAGGATCAGATAGTTTTAATTTCTCTTCAATCTTAGAAAAAATATCAGTGTGATCATCTACCCTTATTTTATTACTCTTGTCTATGTTTAGAGGTAATTTATTTAACACATCTATGTTATTCATTTCTCCTGTTTGTAATTCTGCCTGCTGTTTATTAATATTACTTGTGTCAAACTCAGAAGCATGCAAAATATTTTGTGACTCAGGCAACACTTTGTTAATTTCAAAGGAATAGTCAGGCAGTGTGGACATTTTTGAATGCTCTTTACTGATTAAATCATTCTCCATATTAACAAGCAGTTCTTCTAATCTCCTAGTAGCATTTGAAGACCCAACATGTTGAGATTTGTTTATTGGTTTTAAGATTTCAGAATCTGTAACAGATTTTGGTTATAAATTTTAAAAAACAAAAAAACAATCTACAGAAAATAACAGGAACATTAGGAAATTTGTTTTCGAACGGTTTATGACTGCCGGATGAAATCGAGTGTAAGTCGTACGTTTGGAAGTGAAAATTATCGCATTCGGCGACAGTTTTTCTAAAAAAAAAAACTCTCGACGCCATCTGCTCACCGCGTCATTTTTTTCTCTTCTTTCCGGAGCAAATGACGGCTACGACCGTCGCGTGACGACAATACGCCGTTTGCCGTTACTAATTCGAAATGATTCCTACGAATAAGAGAGAGTAAATAGGCGTAAACTTAACGCGAGAAAATCGGTTCGAAACAAAATTATCGTTTGTTATTTATTTCGGAACACAAATTACATACATACAAATGTGCCGACATATCGCCAAAGATCGGACGGCTATAGCCGTCATTTGCGTCGACGTGTTAAATTGCATGAAAAGTACTTTGACCCACGGATGGAATAATAATTCCAGAATTGCACAGAGTGTAAATGATATTCCTGCAGGAATATGCCAACAAATTAACAATATACAAAGTGATTTTAAAACCGACATGGACATACCCAATTGAACTATGCTCTCTCCCTATCTCCCTCTCTCTTTATTTCTCTCTCTCTCCCTCTCCCTCTCCCTCTCCCTCTCCCTCTCTCTCTCTCTCTCTCTCTCTCTCTCTCTCTCTCTCTCTCTCCCTCTCTCTCTCCCTCTCTCTCTCTCTCTCTCCCTCTCCCTCTCCCTCTCCCTCTCCCCTCTCCTCTCCCTCTCCTCTCTCTCTCTCTCTCTCCTCTCCCTCTCCTCTCTCCCTCTCTCTCTCTCCCTCTCCTCCCATCCCCTCTCCCTCCCTCCCTCTCTCAATCTCTCTCCTCTCTCCCTCTCTCTCATGTAGAGAATTTGAGTCATGATCGGGAAAATTCTGTTCGTCCTAATAGTAGGAGGAATTTTGAATCGGCGTGTGTGTCAATTCCCTCGCCTTTTTTAACCGTTTGATTATTTTTTTTTCCGTGGTACAGGGCGAGGGCTGGCGCGGGTCGTCGAGAGCAGTGCGGTGAGCCACCTGTTGGGCGCTTTGGGCCAGGCGGTGGAGTGATCGGGGCGGTAAGCCGAGGTGGTCAATCGCCCGGTCAGCCCGCCGCAGCAGCAGCGCCCGGCAGTCAGCCCGACCCCAGGGTGCCGCGCGCCTTCGCGCCGACCCCTCACACCAGGTCAGGCATCCTCATCGGAGGACAACCCGACCCGGTAACTCACCCTTCATTAGATTCAAACTTGGTTGACAACTGAGTAATTCGAATTCACCGACAAGTGGCGTTGTACATATTTTAAGTCATCACAGTACATCTTTGCACAGATAAGCCGTAGATGGTTTCAATGCGGTATAAGATACATTCGGCTTCTCTGCAATGTCCCAGTGTCGAAACTATGGCGACCCTCGAATCAATAATTGCGCTTTATTCGGTCATCATCGACCTCCTCAGAGCTAGTCGTCTTTTAACTAAAAATCCCCTGACGGAATTTTGAACCGGTACCGACACTTCTGTTCTTTTAAGGCTTCGCCACCCGTACACGGCATGCAGCTTTTATGAGCCTGCGAGGCGTTAACACCTTTGCAAAAAAAAATGTGAAATGCGGAATGCTCACTTGGTTCACGTGTTTTAGCTTTTTATACACACACACAGATTCAACTGGTCCATGTAATTTTGATACCGAATGTTTCAGAAAGGACCGAATAAAGCGTGTCGAAGAATCTTATCCGTGCAAAGATGTTGTGACTTAGCCAAAATATGTACAGCCACTTGGATTGAATTCGCCATTACTTAGTTATCGACCAAAATATTAACCCGTCAGAGTGGTTATGTCAACATATATTCATCGTCGTCTATATGCCAAATATGTACGGTCGGAATCGTTTATTTTATGTTACCCCTCCTGCCAGTCGACCCTCGACGAGATGGAGAAGAGGAAGGAGCGGATCGTGATGATGTCGCTGCAGAGGAGGCAGGCCGCCGAAGAGGCGAGGAACCAGAAGGAGGCGGAGGCGGCGAGGCGCAGGCACCAGGAGAAGGCCAAGGAGGAGGAGAAGCTGAGGAAGAAGGAGGAGGAGAAGAGGAGGAGGGCGGCCATATTGGAACAGTACAAGATCAAGAAGGCCATCGAGGAAGCGGAAAGAGAGGTCAGTTTGGCTTTCTCAACGAAAATCGTTTGTCATTTATTAACGATCACAAAATTTGTACCTAGGCCAAATATAATGTCGAGTATGTGGGGCAAATATGTGAGAATTTTAGAAAAGAAATGTTTGATATTTTCGACAGTCCTTTCTAGGGCAAGTGTATCTTGCCCGGGGACCACTGTCGACGGATCCAGGAGAATTTGAAATTTTGAAAATTTTAAAATTAACCCCAATTTTACCCTGTAAAGAAAGAAGAAGTGGTTTAAACGCCACCAGCTCTAATGCCCCCGTAGACTGTAAGCTGAAATTGGTCAATTATTACCAAAAAGTTCCACCATTGGGTGGAGGTTGTTAGTCTGTAAATTTAAATTTAAAAGTCCAAGTATAAAAAAAAAGTCATGTTTATAAGCAGCTATTAACTAAGAAATAATTTCGGAAATATTACCCATTATAAAAGTGAATGACGTGCCCATCAGTGATTCTATAATGCAATATACAGGCAGGCATTTTCCTTTTTTTTGACGTAATACCTAAAACCTTGGCAAAGAAACATAGAACGCCAAAACGACACGACGATGTTTATTGAAGTTTATTCGAAGAAAATGGTCTTTAAAGGTCATATTTGCGAGGTAGCATTATGTATTGATAGTTTCAAAGAATTAAATTTTCATCGTATTATAAATAATTTTATTTCGTATGTAAAAAAAATATTTTTTTCCTGTTTTGTAAAAAAAATAAAATGAGACGTTTGAGGTATAATATTGCGTATTTTTGATAGAAATCTTAATTTTTTTTTCAATGTCGGTTTCACACCCCTATGTCGGGGTGTTCGGTTCTGATTTTTAAGCACGCCGCCAAAGTAGACCGGACTATGCAAATTGGTTAATCAAATCTAAATGTCGTCCTGTTTGTTGTACCGCAGGGTAAGCAGGTGGACAAGGAGCTGTTGCACTCTCTGAAGGCCGGCTCCAGGGCGGAGGGAGGAGGGGCGGTGGAGGTGGAGGAGGCGGTGGTGGTGGCGGTGGTGGTGGGGAGGAGGAGGCGGAGGCGGCGGCGGCGTGGGGGCGGCCGACAGGTCCCAAGCGCGCGGCAAGACGCAGGGAGGCGCGCGCGACCGGTGAAGACGATACACATAGACTGGGCAGCGGGTGGACGCGGCCCACCACCACCACCACCACCACCAGCACCACCAGCACGACGGCACGATGACGCCCAGCCCGCTGCACCAAGCCTCCGCCAACCCTGCTACGACTAACACCAATAGGTCCCTCGGCCAGTACCCCCTATAGTTGGCTCCTCTCACTGCGGTTTCGCCCACTCGCCGTCTTCAGTAGTTCTTTCGCTACTTTCCGTTAGCCAGGCGCAAATGTGCAAAGATGTTGACGTACTTAAAACTACGTACAACCCCATTTGTCTTGGTGAATTCCGCAATTACTCAGTTGCCGGCCCGATATTTTTTATTGTATTATTGTGCGGCTTATTTATTGTATTGAGTGGCACATGCCCCCCCCCCCCAAACGAACATTCCACTTATGATTGTAAGAAATTTAGCGGAATTCTACATTATTTGGCAATTTTTCGCTCGCGCCATTCTTTTTGACGGTAGGTCATTCCGCCATACTTTTGGCCATCCTGTCTCCACGGTCACTTCATATATATATATATATATATATATATATATATATATATATATATATATATATATATGTGTATATGCATGTGTGTGTGCGTGTCTAAAGATTTGATTGACTATGGAGATCAAGGTGAGTTATGTTGAGTCAACAACTCATACACACACACACACACATATATATATATATATATATATATATATATATATATATATATATATATATATATATAAGGACATATACAGACACAAGACAAATGTGATAACCTTGACAATAAGAGTGAAATGACCAACGTGAGTAAACGCGGAACTACTGAAGACGGCGTGAGGCCGAAACCGTGCCTCGGTAAAGACTAAACCGGCGAGAGGAGACAGAAAATCATAATAATAGGTATTATCTTAAAAAAATTCGGCGAAGAGATATCAATTCTATTCCGATTAATTGAAAATTTAAAAATTTCTTTTTGGTTTCCGTACGGACATTTGCGTATTAGATAGATAAACGAATATTTTTTTGGACCGAAACTTATTCTATTATTGCACACGCGCACATTTTGTTCTCTCGTCGTCGAGCGAAGGATCTGTCGACGGTTGTCGATGTAAGTACAAAGTGTTGTGTCCAATATGCGCTGAAGCTGCATTTTTAAAATTTTTTTTTTGTCGTTTCTATAACAAATTGTATAACACTCTCATCAGGCGTTGCATGACAACACTTATTTGTTTTTCGTCCGGCTGTTGGAATGCGACAGCTTTTATTAACGTGTTAACGGTGTAACTCTCACATTTATCGTTTATGTATAGTATTTTTTTTTATTTTATTTATTTTTTTTTTAATCGCGAATCGAAATAAACTTCTCAATTTATTGTCGTCAATTTCGACCTTCTCCAGAGTATATTGTTGGAAAAAAAAATAAGAGAGCTTACAACAACAGGGATGATTTAAAACTTTTAAAAAACTGTTTCTTTCCGGGTTCGAAAAATTATAAATTAATATATTCCGGACGCCCACAACCGTTGACTAATCGAACCGGGGCGTCATCCAAGACTGTATAATAAAATAATATTATATAATATATAATAAAATAAGTAGGATGAAAGACGGATGGCCAAATCTGAGTGTCCTCTTATTAATGTCCTCGACGATGACAGATATTCGCATATAAAAGGTAAATTTCATTGAACATATCCTGTACTTTCTCAGCAATGTGGCTGTATAAAAAAATGAAACTAAAACTTTTATAAAGGAGTTTTACATTTCCCCTTTTTTATACCTTATTTTCCCCTCTGTATTTCCCGAAATTTCCCCTTTTTACCTTATTCCCCACTGTATTTTACATTTCCCCTTTTTTACCTTATTCCCCCGCCTTGTATTTCCCAAAATCTCCCATTTTATCCCCCACTCTATCTTACATTCCCCCTCTTTTACCTTATTCCCTCCACCCTGTATCTGTATCTTACATTCTCCCTTTTTACCTTATTCCCCCACTGTATCTTACATTCCCCCTTTTTACCTTATTCCCCCACTGTATCTTACATTCCCCCTTTATTACCTTATTCCCACCCACCCTGTATCTACCTTATTCCCACCCACCCTGTATCTACATTCCCCTTTATTACCTTATTCCCACCCACCCTGTATCTTACATTCCCCTTTTAACTTTTTATTTTACCCTCATTCCCCCCACTGTATCTTACATTCATTCCCCACTGTATTTTACATATCCCTATTTTACCTTATTCCCTCTTTGTATTTCCTTTTTCCCTTTTTACCTTTTATTCCCCCATCATTTCCTCTTATACCCCTTATTTTATTCCCACCCACCCTGTATCTTACATTCCCCCTTTTTGACCTCCCTTTATTTTACATTTCCCTTTTTACCCTTTTTGTGTTCTATTCCCTTGTATTTCCCGAAATTTCCTTTTACCTTATTCCCCACTGTATTTTACATTCCCCTCTTTTCACCCTTATTCCCTCCACCTGTATCTGTATCTATTCCTTTTTTACGTATTCCCCCCACTGTATTTTTTTTCCCCATTTTATTCCCCACCCTGTATTTTAATTTCCCCCTTTTAATATTGATGAATTTATATGATTCCTTTATTAACCACCGTTACAGGTGCATTATTTTTGACAGTTTCAATACAGAAAAGTCTGTCAATCCCTGAAACGAATCTCCAGAGAAACGTTTAAATATCTGTAAAAAAAAACTGTCGGCAGTGAAAGGTAAAATGCGATGGAGATTTTGTATGAAATTTATTTTTGGGGGGGGGTGGGAGAAATCGTCGACTCGATATATTGAGGAGTGTATTTCGGGCGCAATTGAAGAAACATTTTTTCCGTTGTTTACTGTTTGTTTTTTCGCCGTTTTTTTTTTTTTTTTTATTTTTCATCCGTTATCGTATGCTGCATGTGTGTATATTATAGCATTCGGGAGCCCAATGCGAAGGGATTACTACAGGGGATCCCAGGATTGCCTCACTGAGACGAGAAAACCTCGCCCAGATCGTTGTACGCAGGTAAATAAACGATTTTTTTTTTTTATTATTTTATTTATTATCTATTACTCCGCCTTCCGCTTGGGGCGGCCGTATACTCTCCGTTTTTTTCCGTTTTCGAATTTTCATCGTAAGCAATTTTCGTACGATTCTATTCGCCCATTTATTCCATTTCTTTTGCCGGTCAAACAGAGGTGAAACAGAAAAAATATTGGAGAAATTGGAAGTTTTTTTCAGTTCGGAAAATATTTTTGACGCGAACAGAAAATGTCCGCTTCGAAATTTCCCCTCTAATTTACGAAATTTCCCTCCTGTATTTTTTTTATGTATAACTTTTTTTACATCATTTCCCCGTCTAATTTACGAAATTCACCCCCTCTCTATTTTATGTATAATACCTATGTATTTTCTTTCAGAAATGTAAGACACATTTCACGAAATTTCCCTCCTGAAATTTTTTTTTTTTTTTGAATAACTCGTGATTCAGGAATTTTCAGGAATTCCCCCCCCCCACCGCATTTTACGAAATTTCCCCCTTTCGAATACATTATATCCACCTTATTTTACGAAATTCCTGCACTTTACGAAATTTCTCCTTTTCAATACATTATATGCACCAAATATCCACCGAAATTTCCCCTATTGTATTAATTATCGAAATTTTTTCCCCCAGTATGCAAATGAATAACTTATATCCACCGAATTATTGGAATTTACTCCAGTTTTACGAAATTTCCCCCCTCCGTGTTCGATGCAGTCCCAAATTTTTTTTTAATGAATAACTCATCCACCGACTCCCAGTTTTTACGAAATTTCCCCCTCCAATTACATTACATTTTATATCCACCGCATATGGATACGAAAATTTGTTTCATTACGTATTTTCCCAATTTCCTTTTTTCTACATTATATCCACCGCATTTTACGAATCTTCCCCGTGAAATTTCCATATTTGTTTCTTTTTTTTATGACTAATCATATATTTTCAAATTCGCAGAAATGAAATTACATCCACCGTATAATATTTCCCCATATTTTTGTCTATGACTAACTCATATATTTTCCCAAATTCTGCACTTTACGAAATTTCCCATGATTACATTACATCCACCGCATACCGAAATCTCCTTCCCCAATATTTGTTGTCTATGACTAACTCATATATTTTCCCAAATTCCCCGCACTTTACGAAATTTCCCCATTCGAATACATTACATCCACCGCATATTACGATAATAAATAACCCCCAATATTTTTTGTCTATGACTAACTCATATATTTTCCAAAATTCCCGCCCCCTACGCGAAATTTCCCTCTTCGAATAACACTTATATACCGCCGCGAAATATTTAACAAAATTTTCCCTCCATCACGAGGACGAATAATACAAGTCGTATCGGGGATTTTGGGGAATTGAAAATTTTTTATGTATCCATTTTTTTTGGATATCCACATCCCGTTACTGAGAGTCTTATTATCTCGGATTTAAGTTTGGCCATTCGCCACCCGCGCAGCAGCCGCTTGCACTTTATAATATATCACCGGCTATTATTTTTCAGACCGACGGCTCGTACTTTTTAGCCGTTTTCTCTTTTGAAATTTTTTTTTCAATTTTTCCTTGCCTTTTGTATTCCGTTCCGTTGTCGCTTGGAAGAGAATATAAAGTAGATAGATAGATAGATAGATAGAGATATGCGTTCTGTTTGTGGCTGTTGACAGATCTGGGCGACGACAGCAGAGGGACATCGCCCGGAAGGTCGCTGGGCCGTAGGGCCTCCTACAAGACGTCAAGAGGTCAGTTAACTAACCAATATATATATATATATTGTCTTCTGTCAGATTTTTATTTATTTTTTTTTTTTTTTTTTTAACAACAATAATTCGAATAGCACACCACTCAAATATATAATATATATACTTTGTTGTCGCTGTTGTTGTACTGTTTGTAATTGAACACAGTTCAGTTATCTGTCACTCTCTCTCTCTCTTTCTATCTCTCACTATTCCTTTATCTATCTATATTTCGATTGTGTTGTTTTTTGTGTGTATTTATTTATCCACTTTTATATATTGTCTCGGTCGTTCATTTCGGGATGCATCCGAACACTGGCCATTTACTGCACGTGGTTTATATACCATTCATTTCAGTATTGTCCTAACGTGAAATTCTACTGTCGATATCATGATTTTTCACTTGGTCCCGTATACCGATTATTCAGTTAATTAATTAAACGCCAACAACTTTTCAATGACTTTCCAATATTACGATATATATCTGGAAATTGAAAAGAAAGTTCAAAGAGTTTATTTAACCTGCAAATTTGGACTGTCCAGACTTCAACTGAAACTCCCGTATCCACCGAAATTTCCACTTTAATTTACGAATTTTCCCCTTTTTAACCTTATTTCCAGTGTATTTCCCTGAAATTTCCCCTTTTTTACCTTATTCCCCACTGTATTTTACGAAATTTCCCCTTTTAATTCCCTTGCGTATTTTACAGAATTTCCCTTGTTTTCTCCCCTGTATTTCATTTCCCTTTTTTCATGTATTGTCCCTTCCCTGCATCTTACATTTTTTCATTATTTCCCTCCCCTTACCATATCTTACATCTTATTTCCTTTTACCTTATTCCACCATATCCCCTTTTTTACATTTTCCCAAATTTCCCTTTTTACATTATTTCCTTTCCTTTTTGTATTCCCATATCTTACATTTCCCTTTTTTACCTTCCCCATCATATCTTACATTTTTACCTTTTCCCCGAAATTTCCCCTATTTACCTTATCTCACCCCCTTGTATTTTACGAACTTTCCTGTTTTTTTACAAAATTTCCTCTGCATTTTACGAAATCCTCCCCTGCTATTCTGTATTTTACAAATAACCCTTGTATTTTACGAAATTTTACTCCGCATTTTACAAAATTCCGCCTTTATTTTACATTATTTCCCATACGTATTTCCCGAAATTCCACCCCCCAATTCACTGTCATTTGTGAATATTCATGCAGGTCGGACAATGTTGATATTGCCAAATTTTGGTATTTCACAGTAACATATATATATTTTCCATATATATATATATATATATATATATATATATATATATATATACTGAATACAATATATATTGAATTGAATTATGCCATTCCGTATACCGTGTCGAAAAATATTTTTCCTGTCCCGAGTGAGGATGCATCCTGAAAAACATTCTGAAAAAAAGTTTTCCTTTCATCTCTACCCCCGTTGTAGTATCGAGAAATTAGTATAAAAATCCATTTTCTGTTTTCCCTGTTCGTTTGTTCTCTATTTCGACCTTTGTATCATTTTTATATTGATTTTTCCGCGTTTTCCTATTTTATTTTTTCTTCTATTTTTTTTTTTAACCCTCCACCCCCACTCCCGGACCATCGGTCCGCGCTCGTCGTGGCCCTCGGAAAAGTTTTTCTCCGAACGGGGTAAATTTTTCACGACGTGGAAAATTCTTTAGGACACACAGACACAGACACACACACACACAGACACACTGAATGGAGGACACTTTTAGGCACTTTTAGGTGCAGCGTCGTAGAATTTTCACTTACCCCCCAACCTGTAGATGATACACATACAGGATACACATCTGATACACTCTAAACCCCATCGTCCCTTACTCCCTTTGATATGCGTTGCGCCAAATATTATTATATTTGACGGTGGGAACCCGAAAGTAATGTCGAAAATTCGAATTTTAGGACAATTTTTTTATAGTTTATAGACAAGATCTAGGCTAACATAACCCGGGGGGTTTCACCGCCCTCCTCATTCTCTTCCTATCTTTAACTCTCTCCGCCTGCGATCGCAGAATGTACTGGAAATCGCAGGAAAATTTAGGTTTTTCGAAAATTTTCCCAAACCCCATTTTGGGGTCTAAACACCACCAATTTGGGCCGATTTTGTGAGTGAACACCACCTTTTTGGGCGGTTTCTAGGCACAAAATCGCCCCCCCCCCGAAAAGGCGGTATTCAGGCCTATAATCGGCCAAAAAAGGGGGTTTTCAGGCTCAAAAAGGGCTTTTTAGACCGAAAATCGGCCCAAAAAGGCGGTTTTTAAGCCCAAATTCGGCCAAAAGGCGGTTTTAGTCTAAAATCGGCCCAAAAGGCGGTTTGTAGACCCGAAATCGGCAAAAAGGGTTTTAGTTAAAATCGTCCCGAAAAGAGGTTTTAAGCCCAAAATCGACAGAAAAACGGTTTTAGACCCATAAACTGCCTAAAGAGGCCGTTTTTAAGCCTAAAATTGACCAACAAAAGGGTTTTTAACCCAAATTCAGTATAGGCGGTCAGGTCGAAATCGCCCGTGTTTTAGGTCCAAAATCATGAGGGGGTTTTAGGTCGAACTGACCCACAAGTCTCTAGTGTCGACGCCCCAAAAAACGGCGGGTAAAATTCAAAATTTAGGTTTTCGAAAATTTTCCCGGATCGGTCCTATTCTGTCCCTAAGTGAGTTACACTACCCCTAAAACGGCGGGTTGAAATCGAAAATTTAGGTTTTTCGAAAATTTTCCCAGATCGGTCCCATATTCCACCCACAAGTGTCCCTAAGTGAGTTACACTTGCCCCTAAAACGGCGGGTTTAAAATCGAAAATTTAGGTTTTTCGAAAATTTTCCCAGATCGGTCCCATATTCCACCCACAAGTGTCCCTAAGTGAGTTACACTTGCCCCTGAAACGGCGGGTTTAAAATCGAAAATTTAGGTTTTTCGAAAATTTTCCCAGATCGGTCCCATATTCCACCCACAAGTGTCCCTAAGTGAGTTACACTTGCCCCTAAAACGGCGGGTTTAAAATCGAAAATTTAGGTTTTTCGAAAATTTTCCCAGATCGGTCCCATATTCCACCCACAAGTGTCCCTAAGTGAGTTACACTTGCCCCTAAAACGGCGGGTTTAAAATCGAAAATTTAGGTTTTCGAAAATTTTCCATTCCACCCACAAGATCGGTCGAAAATTTAGGTTTTCCATATTCCACCCACAAGTGTCCCTAAGTGAGTTACACTTGCCCCTGAAACGGCGGGTTGAAAATCGAAAATTTAGGTTTTTCGAAAATTTTCTCAGATCGGTCCCATATTCCACCCACAAGTGTCCCTAAGTGAGTTACACTTGCCCCTAAAACGAAAATTTAGCGAAAATTTTCTCCAGGTTATTCCACCCACAAGAAAATCCCCTAAACAACGAAAATTTAGGTTTTCGAAAATTTTCTCAGATCGGTCCCATATTCCACCCACAAGTGTCCCAAGTGAGTTACACTTGCCCCTAAAACGGCGGGTTGAAAATCGAAAATTTAGGTTTTCGAAAATTTTCTCAGATCGGTCCCATATTCCACCCACAAGTGTCCCTAAGTGAGTTACACTTGCCCCTAAAACAGGCGGGTTTTCAGAAAATCGAAAATTTAGGTAAAACAGCAGGGTTTCGAAAATTTTCTCAGATCAGGTCCCATATTCCACCCACAAGTGTCCCTAAGTGAGTTACACTTGCCCCTAAAACAGGCGGGTTTTCAGAAAATCGAAAATTTAGGTAAAACAGCAGGGTTTCGAAAATTTTCTCAGATCAGGTCCCATATTCCACCCACAAGTGTCCCTAAGTGAGTTACACTTGCCCCTAAAACGGCGGGTTTAAAAATCGAAAATTTAGGTTTTTCGGATCAGTCCCATGAAAGTGATTACGAAAATTTAGGTTGAAAATCCCAGAAAATCCCATCGGTCCCATCCCATATTCCACCCACAAGTGTCCCTAAGTGAGTTACACTTGCCCCTAAAACAGGCGGGTTGAAAATCGAAAATTTAGGTTTTCGAAAATTTTCTCAGATCGGTCCATATTCCACCCACAAGTGTCCCTAAGTGAGTTACACTTGCCCCTAAAACAGGGTTGAAAATCGAAAATTTAGGTTTTTCGAAAATTTTCTCAGATCGGTCCCATATTCCACCCACAAGTGTCCCTAAGTGAGTTACACTTTGCCCTAAAACAGCAGGTTGAAAATCGAAAATTTAGGTTTTCGAAAATTTTCTCAGATCGGTCCCATATTCCACCCACAAGTGTCCCTAAGTGAGTTACACTTGCCCCTAAAACAGCAGGCGGTTTGAAAATCGAAAATTTAGGTTTTCAATTTTTCCCAGATCAGTCCCATATTCCACCCACAAGTGTAAAGTAGTTACACTTGCCCCTAAAACAGCAGGTTGAAAATCGAAAATTTAGGTTTTTCGAAAATTTTCTCAGATCAGTCCCATATTCCACCCACAAGTGTCCCTAAGTGAGTTACACACCCCTAAAACAGCAGGTTGAAATCAGAAAATTTAGGTTTTCAGAAGATTTTCCTCAGATCAGTCCCATATTCCACCCACAAGTGTCCCAAGTGATTACACTTGCCCCTAAAACGGCAGGTTGAAAATCGAAAATTTAGGTTTTTCAAGAAATTTTCTCAGATCAGTCCCATTCCACCCACAAGTGTCCCTAAGTGGAGTTACACGCCCTAAAACAGCAGGTTGAAAATCAAAATTTAGTTTTTCGAAATTTTTCTCAGATCAGTCCCATATTCCACCCACAAGTGTCCCTAAGTGAGTTACACTTGCCCCTAAAACAGCAGGTTGAAAATCAAAAATTTAGGTTTTCGAAAATTTTCTCAGATCGGTCCATATTCCACCCACAAGTGTCCCTAAGTGAGTTACACTTGCCCCTAAAACAGCAGGTTGAAAATCGAAAATTTAGGTTTTCGAAAATTTTCCCAGATCAGTCCATATTCCACCCACAAGTGTCCAAAGTGAGTTACACTTGCCCTAAAACAGCAGGTTGAAATCAAAATTTAGGTTTTTCGAAAATTTTCCCAGATCAGTCCATATTCCACCCACAAGTGTCCCAAGTGAGTTACACTTGCCCCTAAAACAGCGGGTTGAAAATCAGAAAATTTAGGTTTTCAGAAATTTTCTCAGATCAGTCCATATTCCACCCACAAGTGTCCCTAAGTGAGTACACTTGCCCCTAAAACAGCAGGTTGAAAATCGAAAATTTAGGTTTTTCGAAATTTTCTCAGATCAGTCCCATATTCCACCCACAAGTGTCTAAGTGAGTTACACTTGCCCCTAAAACAGCAGGTTGAAAATCAAAATTTAGGTTTTCGAAAATTTTCCCAGATCAGTCCCATATTCCACCCACAAGTGTCCCAAGTGAGTTACACTTGCCCCTAAAACGGCAGGTTGAAAATCAGAAATTTAGGTTTTTCAGAAAATTTTCTCAGATCAGTCCCATATTCCACCCACAAA